>VYXB01003981.1:0-70300 GCA_013397135.1 Pachyramphus minor | reverse complement strand
CGCCGGTCCCGCCGCGGGCACGGCCGGCTCCACCTCCGCCGCGGCCCCGCCTGCCTCCAAAAAGTGGGAAATCTGGTGTCACTTCGGAGCGGTTCGCTGCAGGGTGTCAATATGTGATCTGTGACAGACCGCAGCCTGGGTGTGACTGCTAAAACCCTGGCTTTTCAATCCTTCGTGCCTACAGTGCGGCTCTTAGATGCCTTTCTGACATTTCATAAGCACAGCCTGGCTCCGAAGGTGCTCAGCTCACAGCTCCAACTTTCTCTAAAATTAGACAGCTAGGACTGAATTTTTGGTTAACGCTGAGCATCACTGTCATGTATTCTAGCTCCATTCTAAGGTGTGCGTATGCACCCATTTATAATAATTTATACTCTGCATTCACAATAGACCTTTCACAAAGTAGGATGCACATCCAAGGCTTCCTGTGTCATCACATGCAGTGTCTTTGAAGGTAAGATAGCATGTATCATATAAAATGTTCTCTGCTGCTCTTTAACCCTCTCTCAGGCATATATAGAGCTGATTTATAGAGAGGTGGGATTCTGCAGCCTGGGAAGGGGTATCAGCAGGAACTTCACAGCAAAGGGGTTAAGAGCCTTTCCATGAGCTAGGGGGAAAAGTTTTATCTTCCGTGACTTTATGTCAAATCTGTGCATAGCACTCACTTGGACACGTGTGGGTTTTGGCTGTAAGAGTTCGTGTGAAATATGAGACACACAGAAAGGGAGGTTTTACATGAACATTGCTGTGCTGTAAAGAGGATCTCAAGACAAATAATGAGCATGGTGACCAGAGAGCAAATATGAAGGTAAAGCATAAGCCAGTTACATGCTGCATGAGTCAAGCTGCTGCTCAAGGCAGAGACAAATCTTTCAGCAGGGAAATACAGAATTACCAAGCAAACTACATAAACAGAAAACACAGCAATAAATGAAGCAGATGTTCAGTGTCAAAACCTGGAAAGAGTAGTATGAAAAAAAAAGAAAATAAACCTGTCTTGTAACTCATAGAATTCTACATTAACCATTTCATTTCAGGAAAAGGGTTTTGAGGCCCCTAAGCTAGGCAAAGCTTTTGGAAAATAACACTATGTTAGAATGTTAAAGTATAATAACAGTGTAAAACATACAATTATATGATGTAGATTTTATAAGTATCTGAAATGCCATTCCCTGAATGATTTCATTTGGAATATTGATCATCCCGTCTCAAAAAGTAATTGCAGAATTATCAGAGGTGATCTAGACAGGAAAAACAAGGAGGACCAAACACATGGAAATATCTTTTCTGTAAAGAGGCAGAAGGAGTTTGTTTACAAAAGGACAAATACAAATATATAATTTAATTACTGGTATTTAAAAACTAAGATAGGATTTTCTCTCTGTCTCATAGGAGAATAACAAGGTAATGGTCAATGAAATTATGTCAGCTGCAATACATAGCGTCTCATTTCATGTAATTAGGAGTAGCACTAATAGAAATAAGCATTTATACTGTAGTAGCATCCAGTAAGCCACAGTCAGGAACAGAGGTTTTGCTGAGCACTGTAAACATATAATATTAAATACGAGGTCAGCTGAGACAGATACAGCATCCCTGTGCCTCCTGCCACAAGGAACTGGGACTGTGGGTGCTGGGGCTGTTATTTGCCTGCAGATAAGAATCAGTAAAGCCAATGCAAATTATTATCTTCCTGTGAATGCAGAGGCAAAGCAGCAGTTCAAAGGATTGCTACCCAAGCAAAGAGTAGCATAGTCTTTCCCAAAAGAAATAAAAATTGAACAGCTGGGGGGGGGGGGGGAAGGGATATTTTCTCTGTATCCGATGAATTTCCATGAGTAATAATGAACATGCTGTTTTCAATTTTAAGGTGACAGGAGAGGATGAAGGCCAAGCATAACAAAGAATGAATGGTAAAAGTGGAAAAAGTCCTCTGTAATTTTGGCTTCCAAAGTGCTCCGAAAAAGCTGCGCGTATCTTAGCTCGCGCCCAGCTTTCCAGTTTGTTTCTGAGCTCAGAGGACAGAATTGGTGTAGAGCAACTATAAACCCGAAAAGGGGTTGGCATACAAGTAAAAATGTCCAGTTCCAGTTTAGAAGCTGCTTGGGAGCTGAGTGTCAAAGCCAGGATGCTTTTCCATCAGTAGGCCGTGCTACAGCAGGACTGGGTGATGCAAAAGCTTTGTACCTGAAATCTTCCATTTGATGTTTTACAAATATTGTTGTGTAAGGAGACAAGGAAGTGGGATTTTTTTGTGTGTCCAAGGCACATACATTAGAAATGCTGCTAACTCATGATAATTACTAAGGACAAATACAGAAGTGTATAACCAGAGAAGAGGTATTTATGTGATGTTTTGTGCTCAAAGAACTCTATATTTATGTAAACTTTTTTGAAAGTAATATGATTCTGTACCATTTCCCTTTAAAAGAGAAGAAAATAAGGTTTCAGATGTCACCATAGTTAACTTGTCTGACTTACTCATTAGATGAATTGGAGCAGCATTTAGCTTTGCTAAGAAGTGAGAATTGGCTGTCTTTCTACTATCCCTTAAATCTGGAAAACAGTTGGGCCATTTTGGCTCCTAAATCAAGGTAAGGGCCGTCCTATATTGCCAGTGAGAGTAGAATATGATAAGGCAGAGGAAAGTATTCCTCTTGTTTATTTGCCAGCACTTTTACACACACGTGCAAACACACAGAGAAAAGAATCCCAATACTAGTAAAGCAAGTTTTCATTTCCCTTCCATTATATAAGCTGTATAAAGAGAGTGTAACAGCAACCAAAATCCAATTAATTTGAAATCTAATTGTTATTTAGTGATGAAAATACTAACTGATGAGAATGTCCTATCAGTTTATTCTCTCAGTCCTTTCCAAATAATTGCTGGAAATGCTTCCCGAATAAACATAGCCATGCAGAGCTACTCACTCATTGCATAACCTGCCTTCCCCTCTGGGATAACAGTGCATATGTCCTACAGGAAGCCATGGAAAACAGTAGCTTCCTCCTATTTTGATTTGGATGTGATTGAGCACTTGCGTCAATCAAAGGACTGTGTGAAATTATTGTTAACCTGGGGAAAGCAGCAGCTTCTCAGAGCTCGTGGTGATACACGGACATTTGTCTGGGAATTACTAACTTCATCCCTGAAAAATGTCACTTAGGATTTGAGTTTAATATATTAGCATTTCGTATGCCAACCGACCAGTATGCTCAAATTTTAACCTTTTCCAATTTCTGTTGGAACTCTCAAAATAAGTTGGAAAACTGTTACCAAGTCTCAGCCTTCTTTTCTTTAAGCTAAGTGGTGCCACATCTTTAAGTTCTTCCTTGAACATCACGTTTTCCAGCCCTCTAATTATCTTTTTTTCATTTCTGATGTTTCCTTAATTGTCTCTACTATTCCTGCAGTGTCTCCCCAAGCTGAGATCAAGTATTCCAGCTGAACATATATCAATACTAAATGAAGCAGAAAGGATATTTTGGGTACCTTGCAGGCTCTATTCCTGCTAATGCAGTCACCCTTGGATATGCCTTCTTGGCAATAGCCTGGTTTTGTTGACTTGTCACCGTATATGCTCTCTGTTCCCTTTTTAAATACTTGCCATGTATTTACATGTATTTATGCTATGTATTCAGGTGTTACCTAAGCACCTGTTTACCTCTGCCTAACTGTGTTTTCTTGAAATTCATACTCTTATGATGATCTCCTCATGTTTTTTCTGATAAAAGGCCAGCAGTTCAACATTAATGCAAGGTTTTAGAAAGACTATTGTTTTTACACAGGGGTTCAAATCCAACATGTCCCTGAGTATGTTGCTCACAATTTTCCTTGCTGATGGACATTTCTGCTGGTTTTCCTTTCTATCTATTTATCTATTTATCTATCTGTCTGTGTATCTACAGTAACATGTAGGGAACACTTATGCTTTTTCTCCAATAGATTAGGAAGCCATCCCCTCTCCCATTTCTGTACTCATACACCACAATTCTCTGTTAAACGTCTCACACATGAAGCTAAAAACTGAATTTCTGAAGGCTGCCTATCATCACAAATTATCAGGATTGTTTCTATCAGTAAAGCCCTTGGTTTGCTGGAGATGTTCTTTCAGCACATTTTCCCAGGAATGATCTTTCTGAAGCCACAAAGAGGTGTAGTAGCACCAACAGCTCCATCTTGGGCAATAAGAGTAGTTTTGCCTACTCCTTGCTCTGAGAATGTGTGTCTGCTTGGATCTACTAGTACTGCTTCTTTCTTTTCGCAGTAACTGCTTTTCACAAAATCATTGTCTGTCTTGAAATGAGACCAATTTTCCTTGTTCTTTTCATGAACAATTTGTATTTCTCTGTGTTAAAATATAGGCCAGACCTCCCTAAGTGATTGTAGTTGGTTTATATTAAGGCCCTGCTCTTCCTGTTATTTATATGCCTATAGCTTTTTGCAATTTGCAGCTTTTTCCAACAATAATTTTTATTTTTTTTTTGTTTGGATCAATCAGTATGGTTTGGGTCCATTTAGTATTGACTAGACTGATATTAAACATTGCTGAGGTTTTTATCAAAACCCCTGTAGAGTTGTGAGCCAAAGTCAGTAATCTTACAGGAGTTTACTTTATCAAACTAATTCATAGTCTCACAGGAAAATAGGAAGGTTTTTTTTTCCTGACAAAACTAATTTTCTCTGTTGACTGGCGTTAATTGTACTATCATCCTTTAATTGTGCACTGATTTCTTCCTGTACCAGCCTTTCCATCAGTTTCCCTGACGTTGATGTCAGGCAAAATGATCTGCAATTTCCTTATTAAATAATGGAACAATGCTTGCTGCTCCTCTGTCTTCGGGATCTTATGCGGAATTTCAAGACGTGTTTTTCTCTGTTTGGTTCTTTTTAGTTTTATCTTACTGAGGCTTAGGCTTAATACCTGTTAAACAGGTATTATTTTACTTCCTGGTATTTTGGAATCTTAGTAGTGAACATCTGAACTTCTATTTGAGTAGATCACATGAGGAATATTTAAGCAACACAGAGCTGGTTAATCTTCCTAGCACTGTTTGTTACTATCACTATGAAATATTTAGAGTAATAGAAGATTTGATCTTTTCCAGACCCCAAAATAATTAAACTGTTGAACATTTCCTATTGGTCTATGTGGAAGACATGTCTGAAAGACCCAGCTTGTGCTTTTAACTCTTTTTGATCCATTAGGAGGAAACATACTTCAGTAAAACTGTGATCTGATTTCCTCATGCGAACGAGCAGCACTGGCATTCTATGTGCAGCACTGGTTCTGGAAAAATAATTATGAATAAAAGTCATGGCTGTACTTTTTAGAGACCACAGCTGGAGTCAGGACTTCTTTGTACTGGAAGCTGTACCACACATGTATCTCTTGCTTGGGTGGGTATGTACCCAGTCCAATAAGAAGCTTAAAGGTAAACACAGAATATATTACTGAAGTATTACACAGTGGGGATAAAACCTGTTTTCAGGGCATTTTAGGAATGCACAGGCGTATTCTGGTAATGAAGTAAAGCATTAATCTGTGATTGTGAGAGATCAACCAAAAAATTGAACAGTAAGTAAAGTGAACAGAGAGATTACTTGTGGATAACATTGGTATTATAACCTGAAGGTATTATAGCCAGAAAAATCTTCACTGTTCTGAAGAAGCCAGGAAAATATGTAAGAGATTAGTTTGTATCTAAGGCTGACTGCAGCACTGCTAAATGAGTATAGTGGGCTTGTTTGGCATTTTAATTAGACTCAGGAACAAAATGTAGGAGAACAGTCAGGATGAACACAGGTTGTTATACTTGAGTGTGTGACTACTTCTGGATCCCATATGATTTTTTTGGAGGGGTATGGCACACTTGGGATCCTTCCATTTTGCTCTTTAGTTTTCATACCTATCCCTCAACACGTCAGTGGTGTAGATGTTTGCTCAGCCAAGGGAGTCTGAGTGAGGGGGTTCCCAAGGTGCCGTTGTTGGTCCCAAATCAGCAGCAGTCGATGGAGAGATGTTACCCACAGTGGCTGTTCATGCTGCCTCATCTCTTTTTTTAAAAAGTTTTGGCTACTGTGTGCACCTGGAGCTTTTAAAACCTTTTGATACTTGCTACATAGGGTATCTCTAGCAAATAAAAGAAGAGAACTATTAGACCAAATCAGTGAACACCCCCATCAGACAGCTTGAGGTCAGCACCATCCTGCCTTCCTGAAGGAGTGAAACTGCATTTCTTGGAAAATTAGTGAGTATTCCAAGAGCTATTGGGTCCAAATTATCATGGCTACATATCTTTTCACAGTTGGTGCTCCAGTGCTCCATTTCTGAAATGGCTACTTACATTTCCTCCCTGGCAGGTTGCACCCCAGGAGGTCTCTGAGGCAGGGCTTGTCCTTGGCCACTTGTCCTTGCAGCATTCAGCATAGTTGGTGCTTCGTGTGCTGCTGGAAAAAACAATGCAAAGGACAAAGTAAACCCATTTTTGTTGGGATACAAACACAATTTGCATCACTTGCAAGCCTTTCTATTAATCAGGGACGCCCCACTAGATCAGTGAGGACAGCAATAGCTGTCACATGTACTATTGGTGCCTACAGCAAAATGGGAAGTTTATGGGATTTGACTTAGGCTGTAGAAAAAGTTTCTGTCATAGCTGAAATTACATCAAATGAGTCACTTGGTTTTAGTGTAATGTTTAGACTTCTAAATCACCGAGTATGGAACAACAATATTAAGGAGACTCCTAATGAGCCTAAAACTCCTTCCAGCTGATTGTGAGCTACTGGCTGTGTCTGACATTCCTGCTTTCTGGCTGCTAGGTCTGGACTCTTTTCAGAAACTCTGAAAAAAGATTTACCTTTTATTTGAGCTTATCGAATTTATTTGAATTTTATTTATTTCCAGAGCAAAATGTTTCTGTGCAAACAAGTTTGTGTGGTGAGCTCATAGCTCTCAAATAATAATAGGAGCACCCCTGAGGAAACGAGAAGTGACACAGCATGGGGCAGCCTGCGAGGACAGCTGAATGCTTGCAGGCTGTGGCCAGGCTTCTCAGCTCATCCTGCACTGAACACATACGTATTCCCAGCTGTTTTCCTCCTTGCCATGTGTGACTGGGTGACAGAGGTGCAAAATGGTTGGAAAGGGAGGATTTTGTGTGTGTGGTACGTGGCCGTTTGCTGCCATTTTGTTTTCCTTTGTTAGTGATCTGGAAGAGGGACTTTCTGTGTCTAATAAGAATTTTGTGCTCCCTAGAGCATATGATGAACACTGCCAGTACAGTGATACTAACAGGTAAAAGCACAGACAATTATCTAGACTTCAGGTACATTTATACTGTGTTATCTGAATTTGCAGTGTGTGCATTTTGACTATAGTCGCCAAGATATATTTTTGACAGCTGACTTGTGGGTTTTGTGAGTAAAACCCCACTGCTGATTAAGTTTGTATTGGCAGGATTGGATTCTCTATTTAAAACAAAACAGCTACTTCAAGCCTTCTAAATCACATCTCTTCCTCTGTTCTTGCTGTAAGGTCCTAAAAACCCAGGGTGAATTAGGAAGCATTTGCCACTGTAGGTTCTTTCAGCATAAAGGAGACCAAACATGTTATTGGTAATTGACCAGAATTGTTCTTTTGATAGATTGATGTCTTCTATCAATCTGCTGTTTGTCTTTCAGGTGTGGATTGATTTATCCTTCTAGCATTTCTGTCTTAGGCAAAATATTTTTGCTATTTTATAGGAGATAAATCACAGCTCTTCCCTTTACATGCTTAGTGCTTCACTCTTAGTGTCTTGATCTCTGTGTGAGAATAAAAGTCTGACCGTGTTTCATCACTTCAGAGTGGTTTGGGGAGGTAAGAGAATACAGAGTTGTATGGAAGGAAAACTAGTAAAAGGAAAAAAAAAAAAACCAAACCCACAAACCAAAATCAGTCTTCCTGACAGTTTTAATTTTTTAACAAGGTTGAAAGATGTTAATTTTATATGGACTAATATTCAGTGTAACTGATGTCATGGAGTTTGTTACAACCAGGTGAAACAATTTTGGCAGTGCTGTAACTATGTCATTCTATTGCTTGCTATGGTATGAACTATTCAGGATGGTAAATATATAACAAAAAAGGATATAAGTATACCTATATATAGCATACCTATCTATAACAAAAGGAACAGGAATTGGAATTGTATAATGTTGATACTTTCTAACAGGGAAAGAAAATCAATGTAAGTTGTTCTTCAACAAGTCAGGGAAACTGAAAGTGAAGGCTGCAAGTTCTCCCAAGTGCTTTCCAGCCATAAAACCTTGTTGAATGTAGATTTTAGCACAGATAGAGCCCAGCTGAACGTTGAGCTGAAACACGCCCAGTACTATTGTTTCCATTTGCCAACAGTCTTTACTTGCTTCGGGGGTCCCTGCAGGTTCTGGCTGGTTTTCATTCCAGGTGGCTCAAAGAATTAGGAGAAATTGGTCACTTCACATCTCAACAGGAAAGGTTTGGATTGAAACAGCCTCCCTCATTCAAAAACAGAGCCTCTTCCTTATTACTTTTGTTTTTCTTGTTGTTTAATTCCCCCAGGATTCTTGCTGTTTTGAAGACAATAGTAGCTCGCAGCTCATGAATAGTGATATAAAATAATTTCTGAAGGTCTTACTGCAAGTTAATAAAAAGAGTGTAATATCTTTTGGGATTTTTGTTTATGTGTGCCTTGGAATATCTGTCAGTTCCTTTAACTCCATAACGAAATTGTGTGAACATCTCAAAAAAGCAGGAGCCCTGTTGAAAAGAGACACAGTGTCCATGCCCCCATCAAGAGTCAGGGTGTCAGTGACCATCTCAGGAGGGGACAGCACCCAGGCAGCAGAGAGCTCGACATCCTGCTGGTGCTGGAGCTGGAGCTCTGTAAGGTCCCAGGTAGGTGTTAGACAGCAAGGACTCTCCTATGTGGATTCTTCCCTGCCTGCAGCATCAGTGTGATTTGGTTGAAAACCTGTCAGCCACAAAATACAAATAGAAAAAATGCAGCTGGATTTATTCTGATGCTCCCAGAGCATCCTGCTTCTGGCTGGACCCTGTCTGCTCTCTTGCTTCCTTCCCTCTGCTAAGGTTGAGCTTAAACATGTCTCACCCACTACTTCAAAGAACAGTGTGGAGACAGCCTAACTTTCATTTGCCCTCCTAAGTTTAGTTTCTTTTTGCAAGGAATCAGGGAAATGTCTCACTGCATATTGACCATCATACCCGTCGCCTTCCAGATCAAGAGTAAAGTTCTTTTCTGGCATCTTTAGTGTTCTCAGCACATCGCACCATACCCCATTTCATTCACACTCTTATCATCACCAGCCCCTGAAAATACCTTGTGTTCTAGTGCAAAAAGCACAATATCCTCTGCTGGTCAAGCCTCCCTCAGAAAACTCTTCTTTCATAGCACTTAGAAACACCAGGCAGTAGCAGCAGAGAGCCCTCATTGTCTGACCACTCTCACTGGTGGTTCTGGTTTGTCGCTCCCCCTTTGATCTCGCTGTGCGCAGCTCACAGACCTGTGCTCCTCAGCAAAGGTCCTTGGGACACGGACCAGCCCTTTGTGTTTTGTACAGGGTGTTTCTGTTCTCTGCATCAATGTCTTGACCTTTAAAAGGCAACCCTAGGCCTGTCAAAATGTGGTTTATTTAATCAAGAATCTAATTGGGAGGTAGCAAATCTCTGTTACGGGCCTGGAATTCTCTCTGTGTACTGTTTGTGCCAACTCAGCTTTGCCCACTCAACTGTTCATGACACTCAGCTAAAAAGAGCTGTAAATAGAGAAGAGAAAGCCTTCAAAATTATGGGAAAAGCTTTCTTAATATTTACGTTCTTCCTTGTTGACAAAGAGAGTAGTTTGAATTCAACTCGATCTGGTTTTATTCCAAAAATGAGAAAAATACAACCAATATTTTATTCCTCAGCAGAGCAGATTAGTCAGCGAGCTAAGCTCGGACAATGAAATGGAGCAATTTAAAGAGAGCCATTAAAGGTAAAAGCATCTGAGTAATCAACAACAATGTCCCCTTCAGTACAACAGGACATTGCAAGAAAGCTGGTTGTGCTGCAGGCCTCCTTGAGTTTCTCTGGCTACAAAGTAGAATAGAAACTTTCTCCATAAATCCCTGGGTGCGAATGCAGGAAGGTGGCTGTGTAATCTGAGCTGGCTGACCCTGGCAAAGGAGCAGACTGTAAGCTCACTGCCTAAAGAAATGATTAAAAGAATCAGTGCTGGGAGGAGAACTTGCTCTTTTATTAATGTTCATCAGATTAAAGAAGCAAAGTAACCGAAGCAATGTGAGCAGTGCATAGAGGCAGGGGAGTGAGAGTTGAAAAATGCTTTTGAAGTGTGCCATGGCCTCTCTCAGAGAGCCTCTCATCCATCTGCCCTCCAAGCTATCCTGCCAAACGGCTGGCATGGCACGTGCTCCACAGGCAGAGGGGCAGTGCCTTTCATCCAGCTGTGCAGGTGCTTTCCCTTGTGCCTGGCAGTCCCTAGCTGGCTTCCAGAGTTTGGAGCATCATTTGCAGATGTTTGATACACAGGGTTGAGACAGAAATTCATTGAAAGTTATATATCCCAGAAATTAAGGAAATAAACCCTTTCTGCTTAAGTTGCATGTAAGAGTTTGGATGTGCTTTGCAAGGCACTAACCTGTCAGGGCCAGGGCTGAGATCCTTACCCACAGAGCACGGTGCACAGATCACTCTTCAAAGAGAGCTTTTCCCCTCTGGGCAGTTGCACAGAATATTGCCATGTCCCTGATGCTCCTCAGGATTGCTGTCAGAGTGGCAGGAAAGCTGCTGAGGATTAATGCCACTACATGAGAGCACAGAACTTAGACCTAAGAGCTTCCTCGTTATTCCTAAGTCCCTACAGAAGTCAGTAGAAACTGAGGAGGCCCTGAGTGTTCATTTATAGGAAAAGTGAAAAACAACCTAGTGATAGACAACAAGTATTTTAACAAGAGAATCTAATTTTTCCCTTTTCACCACATTATGCAGAGCATAAGTTTAAGCGCTGTATTTGCTGGCAGAGGAGGGAAGTCTGGGGAATCTATTCATTTTCCTCCCCATTTAAACAAACACTTTCTCATAACCATGACCAAGAAAGGAAGCAAAAGTACTCAGCAAACTTATATTAAGTGTTCTAACTCAGTGTTTGTATTTTGTGCCTGAAAAATATACTGACTGTATTGATAGCATGGTAACGTCCTGCAGCTCCTGCAGTCTGATGTGGGAGAGGGCTCAGGGAATATTTTTAACCTTCTATGGAAACCTAATTTTGTTTTCAAAATACCTGCAGCTCAGAATAGTCTGAGCCATTTTGAAGCAAAAATTGAGGCTCTTCAAAGAAAGTTCACAGGAGTCCCACAGGGTAATCCTGCCTGGGAGAAAAAGATGGTAGTGCCCAGAGACAGGAGTCCCTCGGAGGAATTCTATCCCTTTTCCTAACTTTCTAGTACTTTGGTAATGTGATTTTAAGACAGAGGTCTGGTGAACACTAAGGATACTTCTGTAGGAAGGTGGTTTCTCTCAACCAGAGAGCTGTCTTGGATTAACTCCAGCTGTCTACATAATGTCACTACTATCTAAGGTTATATAAAATTGAATTTAATGGGTAAAGCAATGACTTTTCTTACTAATCTGGAAGTTTGTGCAATTTCATACAATTTATGAAATTGTGCTCTCTTCCTGTAAGTCTGTATTTTTGGTAATCAAGCCAGAAGTTCTTACTTGGGGAAAAGTAAAGCAGATTTTCAATATGTGATTAAAAAGATAATTTGGTCTTGAGAAGCCAGAATACTTAAATTTTGTTTACTTTTTTATTCTCATCTCATAATTTTGATCATTTCATGCTACAGTTCCACTGTGTGTAAGTAAACTTTTATTATTTAAGGCTGAACTGCAACTTCCAAATGCAATCTCCAAAGAAAAAGAAAAATTAATGAAGAAGTGTTGGGGTTTTTTGAAGGATACATCTGAAAGGTTAGGATAAAAGATTTTGATTTCTTTCTAGAATTTGTCATCCCAATTAGCAAAAGTAATTGGCCCTCCTGCCACAAAAGGGACAAGTCAGAAATCGCATTGCATGGCAGGTCTTGTGCTTTTAATGAACAGTGTTGCCACTGAGTGGCTTGGCTTTCCTCAGGAAAATCCTACAGTTTTTGTGGAGTTGAAACAAAATCTTTTCTACTTACCAGATGCCTTGAGAGAAATTAATCAGAAAGTTGAAAAAACAAGGTGGAATTGTGAAATACAAGTATTTTATGGCAAGGAGTGACTCATTGTTTGATATTTCTGAGATAAGGACAGGATGTGATGCAGTGATTCGTGCCCCTCAGAAACCTCATCAAGTGCAGAATGCAGGAGAAACATCCCAGGCTCAGGCTCAGGAATGGATGCATGGATGCCTGGAGTCGTCTTTGCTGTCCTCTTCACCATCCCCTCATGGAAAACTAATTAAATTTGAGAAGCACAGTCAGTCTTTATGCAGTGGGTCAAATTGTCCTCTTTACCTGTATGTTTTTATGCTGCATGCTTTACCTGTGCACTGTATGTTTTGAGTGACTCAAGT
The DNA here is from genome assembly GCA_013397135.1 of Pachyramphus minor. Lineage (NCBI taxonomy): Eukaryota > Metazoa > Chordata > Aves > Passeriformes > Tyrannidae > Pachyramphus > Pachyramphus minor. The sequence goes on along the minus strand of VYXB01003981.1, from coordinate 57,688 downwards.
GTGAAGCTTGTAGATGACGATGACGGTATTTTGTCCTCTTTGGGAATGGTGTTTCTCTCAGAACCTAGAGGAAGCAGCAAATCTGAACTATGGCAGTGTGTAATTTCACTTTAGTAATTTCGCTTTAAAAACTGTTACTCTTTTTCCCTACACGCCCAGGTTCAGCTTTTTCTAAAATAACATTTTTGCTGCTTGTGTCCCACAATAGTTTACAGTAATGGTCTTGTCTCTGTCTCCAGTGCTCTTGTGGGAAAACTTAGAAGTGTCCATCAGTCTGAGTATCTCTGAGTGGATTATATGGAGTGTGAGGCAGCCCAGCCCTGCGAACTTTGCTACCACACAGGAAGTGCAGCAAAGTTAGTGAGAGCCCAGTGTAGATATAGGTTATCTGTGTGATCAGATGAAGTAGACAAATATCCTCTGGAATCAGGAGGATTTGTTTGGATGCCTGAAGAACCTTATTCTCCACGAGTCTGTGAACTCAAATCTGATTTACATTGGTAAGGAGAGGAGATTCAGGTCATTTTTTTGCTCAGAAACGACCAGGTATAAAAAGGAAAACAACAAAGGGTCTTGACAATCATTTCTTGGCAATTCCCACTTCCCGTCAGAAGCAAGCACAGATGCTTTTTGCAAAGTGACGCAGATGTCACTGCACATCCATGGCTTGGGAAGGCGCAGATGGACTCATGTTTGGAGAAAAAACAACAGGCACTGAGTTTGGAGAGGAAAAACAGCCTTTGATATTTTGTGGCTGTTCCTTTCTGATAGACGCATTGCAGACACTGAGGAGCTCAGGCTCTCAGTTCCATGAGCAGGCCTTCCAGCATGGTCATTCTCCCCAGGCACAAGCAAGGGTTTAGTTATGATACCTTCTGACTTTCTGCAATTTTTGTCTAATTGGCTAATTTTACTGACTTGATACACTGTCAGAATTCCTTATTTCCATTTCTACCGAATAGGATTATTTTTGTTATAACTGTCTATTAATTATAACTAGTTACTAATTTATTTCTAGGTATAAATAAATAAAAAACAGTTCCTGACCAAAGTAGTTCATAATTCAACATGAGCAATAATTTAAATTATTTAGTGATCTTTGCTTCATGTTACTCCAGCTGAAAACCAGGTATAAAATATTTATTTTAACTTCCCAAGGCATTGTGAGCTTTCCTTCATTAACGCTTCTAGAAATGGTTACATATGAGAAATAAGAGAATGATGTTAATTCACAATAAATATTCAAAATCCCGTATGGAGCAGTGCACTGAACATGAAGGCTTGAAACACCAGCCTGCCAATGTCATCCAATTTGGCCCAAAGGTGCACTATAAATACCTGGAATCTAGGAATCTACTTTGTCATAGGTTACATTTCTCTTGCCTTCTACACTACACTGATCTCTGCTTTCAAATCAGTATTTTTCCATGTATTTTCATTTGATACATGGAAGTATGTCAGTGACTGGAAGTGGAGAAAGCTGGCAATTTATCTTTTCTAAGAGATCCTCCAGGAATCAGCAAACTGTCAAACAAGGCTTTATTCTTATCGCTGAAAGTAGAAGGATTGCACTGCCTGCTTTGACTTTCCCAGCAAGGACAACTAAAAGTCTGTCATCCACCTGTGGCTTGTACAGGAAAGAATTTTGCTTCCTTTAGTAATTTAAGTGTAAAAGCGTATAAGGGCCATCAGAGTAAGACAGAAAGTGGGTTGGACTGTATCAGTTATAAACAGCAGGAGAAGAGAGGCTGTTATTTCATCCCCATTGAGTAGATACCACTGCATGTGATCTTTGGAAGGCTCCTTAAGTCTTTTATCCAACCAAACAGAAGAAAATCATATCTATATCTGTATCTATATATCTATATCTATATCTGTATCTAAAAGTTTTCACACACTGCCATGAAGTACTCAGTTATTAGGGAAAGTTTATAACTCCTTTTAATTCCTTTTACCACTGCAAGAAGGAAGCTGTTAGTTTGGACCTTGTCTCCTATGAAAGGGCAAAAAAGCTATAATTTTTTTCAGGAACTTAACCAGAAAAAGTTTTCATGGAAAATTTTCTTTGTGGGAGAAAACACCCACTGTGAAGCTCCACGTGGCACAGACTTGCAGGACTTGTTTCTGTCTGCTGGTCCTCAGTGAGGCTGCTGAGCTGGGTCTTGCTCAGGCTCCAGCTATGGGGTTAATGGCCCCCAGTGCAGATGAGATCAAGTTTCTCATAAAGACTTGCCCGTGCTCCAGCAGAGGTTACTGATCTCTAAAATCTGATGATGAAACTGTTCGTGAAATTCATGCTAAACACCATTTATTTAAGGGGGGGAAAAAGCAGCATATCAAACTACTCTTAGTAATACTGAAAGTAACCTGGATTATCTTGAAATATCTGTTATAAGGGCTTGCCTACCTGTGAATTATGCCAATGTATACAAAGAGATGGTAATCTATAAGTATGATCATGACAGAAACCTTTTCATCCAGTTGATTTTCAGCCAAAAGTAGATCAGTGGCTTCTCCCTGTGTCTTATTTTCCAAGGCCTTCTGGTACTGTTTGTTTGGGAAGTCCGGCCTTCTTGAAATCAAAGATAGCCAGAAAAAAAAAAAGAACAATTTAATTTACATTATAATTTGCAATTTAATTTAAGGCTGAGAAGGCATTCTGAGAAGCATGGCAGTAACACAGCAGAGGGAGAGTGAGACAAATAAGCTTGCACTAATGTCAGCACTAATAAGGATCCTGTTTTCAGCAGCTGAGGCAGTGTGGTCAGGACTAGCTCAATTATGTCTGTGCTGTACTACAGCTTGTGGTGCAGATAAAACCAGAAAAACATGGCAGTGTCTGTGCTGGGAGGCTTCCTCTGATGGCAGCAAAATATTGGAGGCTATTCCAGACGTGCTCATGGGGAATTTTCACAAATTCTTACTTTCAACTTACAAGGACACACAAAGCTGTCTTTTCATGACTGAGGAGAGAGTTTTAAACAATGGCACACAAGTACCTGAGTCTCACTTCAGAGCCTGCTACAGTTTTCAGGATAATTTAGGGGTTGTCAATTCTGTCATGTAATTTGCCAGATTGGAAATCAATAGAGCTGTAACATTTCACCTCTTGGAGCTTGTTTCTCCCCTTACCTCCAGTCTGTTAGGAGCTAACAATCTAAATCTCCAAGGCAGCCTCATATTATAGATATTGCACAGTTCTAAGTACAGTGGGAAGAGTCACTCAGGTTCTCAAGTGCTGTTGTAAGACATAAATAATACGAAATGTTACCTTGAGAGGTCACTTTTCATTTTTATGGTGAGAACAAGAGGTGCAGGTGTGGAACTCATCTGTGTGGGTGAAGACTCTAGGGGCTTTAGAAATGGTTTAAAGCTGTGACTTCATCTGTGAGCTTGCAGGCATTTCAAATAAAATGCTTTATTCTTTGAAGGGGCTTGTGCATGGACATAATTGGCCAAGTGTGTGTGAAACCTAGCTACAGAACTTACCTCTGTACATGTTTAGGGGAACAGAGAGATTGTTTCCATCAATTATAATAAAACATACAAATTGTATAGCAAATCACAAACACTGTAAAGTGCTGTCTGAAAAGTTCAACCAAGCACTAGATACAAATTGACTTTGAATTCCAAGATTCCAAATAAACATATTTTCGCCTCTCTAGATTTATATGAGCTGTTCTAGTTTTCCACTAATTTCCTCTTAGTTCTGGGAGGTGTGTTTATATTTGGTTCATTTGGCCTACTTGAGCATCCTTTTCTGCACTAGTCCCCAAGTTTGATTTTCCAGTCAAGTACTCTTCTGGGGACACTCAGCACATCAGTCTCTTGAGGGCTAAATTTGGAAAGCGCAGCATCAGTTGTTATCATTAACTGCCTTTAGAGTACATTGGAGTAGTGAGATTAATGATGGATTTCCCAAAGCTTCCTAAGGAACCTTTTCCTACTTCAGACCAGGGCACATGCTCTGCTATCTGTTTAATCAAGTAACAGAAGGAACAGTCGTAGTCAAAAGCCAGAAGAGGAACAATTATCTAGTCAGATAATTTGAACATCTTTAAAAATTGACTCCACGGTGCTATAAGGGATTATTTCATTTTCCTCCAGACATTAAAAATATTAATAAGGAGTCACTATAAATTATGTACAGTACAAAGGGTTCAAACCAACTCAACTGTAAATTTCTTTTGGCCAAATTCCAGAGGTCTACTTTAGTCTTGCAGAGAAGATTTTTGGCCTGATATCGTGCTGCCTTTGCAGTTCTTCTGTTTCAGCACCAGCAAAGAGAAGCAGAAGGCTGGACCAGCCATTCTTCTTCTGAAGAGGCTGAAAAGATCAAGAAGGACTCCTGATATTATCTTGAAAAAAGCAGATTACTGGCTAAGGTCAGAAGTAATGGGGGGGACAAATTATTTCATAATTAATTTAGAGAAAAATGATATAATTCTGAGACGATAGCAGAGAAAGCACAAATAGCAAATCATTCTAACGAAAGCTTTTGTAGGCAAAGCCTTTCATTATAGCTGTTCAAAATGCACAAAAGGGCAAAGTAACAAGTGTAAATACATTTTGTTTTTTCTTAAGCAGTGCCCAGTGTCACTCGAGCTCCATTTGTTCAAGTGAGTAGGAATAGGGTGATGCAAAGGCAGATGGTGTTTGCTGTTATGGGATGGCAGATGTTCCCTTATCCTTGAGGTTATGCAGTTAAGTGTAATGCATTTATAGCTGAGTTATGCAAAATACTGAGCACCCTCGGCTCCCGTTAATGGCCGGGGCAGCTGGAGGGGCTCAGTCCCTGCCAGGAGGTGATGCACGGCTCTGAGGAGGCAGGGACCTTATTAGCTGAACTCTCCACCTGAACACTTGCTTTTTGAGATGTCCTGATCATCAGTTCCATTGAAACCCGCGTTCAGCATCTTTGGGATCACTCTCCAGTGACCCTGACATCAAAGACCTTCCCCTCTTTCAGGAAATCAATCAAATGCCCAGGAACTGTGTCTGAACAGAGCCCTGCAGGCAGCCTGGATCCTTACTGCCCCTTGAGCACAGCCATCCTAGGATTATCAAAGAGGTTTTCTCCTTCAAAAGGGGTTTCTTTTTGCAACATCAAGTAGCATTTCTGAGTTTCTCAATGTGGAGTCTGAGATGTGGCTGGCAAGTGTATAAAAGTCAGAGTGGGATTTACAGAGCCACCGTAGGAGTATAAAGGGAATATCCTTCTAATGGGGATTTCATTAAAACTCTTTAGGAGGAATTTCTCCAGGGTCATTGCTTATCAGTTTAAAGCCAGTGGGAAACCAGCCTCTTTCTTAGTTCAGGGCTGATTTGTAGTCCAAAGTACAGTCACCCAATCTTTACTTCTGGATGTTGCTGCAAACTCTAGATAGATATAGTTACAAAGCAATAATTTGGGAAACCTTCCCTATGAATTAATTCATCCTTGCCTTAACAGTTCCTGCATTCCTGCTGAACCTCAGCTTTGACCTTCCCTGAATAGAATCAGGAGACAGTGACTTCAGAGTTGATACATTTCCTGGGTAACAGAGTATGTGACCAAGTTTCTATTAGCACATATTAAAACAAATTTTCAGCAGTTAATTCCAGTAATATTTCATTTTATATCTTAGTGCTACAAATCTGAGAATTCCTGAGTGTAAAATTGTAAATTTGATTTCACGGCATGGTCCTCTGCATTTTGAACCACAGATTTTTCTTTGTAGCCTGTGAAATACCATCATTTGGAAAAAAAAAATAATCTCCAAGGAATTTCTGGTTTAAAAAAAAGGGTATCCTATACCAGCTCCCTCTAAATTCTTCTCTTTCTTTAAACAATGCTCTATTTTTATGCAAGCAACACGCATGCCAGACTCTTGCATAAAAAATATGATGTGTACAGTGCACTTCATTTATTCCTTGACATAACAACATAAGCTGAAAAAGCACAGCGGTTTGTAGGAATTAAGTTATGACATGAAGCAGACTATTTGTGTCAAGAGAAGGAGACAATTTGCATTAAAAGCAGAGAGGCACATAGTTCATGCAGCTCTTCTGTGAACTGTGTTAAAGTGTGAAAGAGATTCCCTGCACCCATGTGACAAAGTGCAGGGCACCGTCACCCCAGATTCACGCTGACAGCAGTTGTGTTTCACTGCAGAGGAACCCAAATACTACATCTAGGCAGGGCACAAACCCCCTGGCTTATGGAAATCCTGGGTTTAAAATGCCTGGTCACCTCCTGTGGCCCGGGAAAGGTTTGGGGCAGCACTCACTGGCAACGCAGTTGCTTTCCCACTGTCTCCAAAGGGAGGAACTCAGTTCCTGCAGGACTGCAGCAGGCCCTGGGAGGGGTTCCAGCATCGGGTGGAACAAAACATATTGTCTGCCTGAAATTGCAGCATAATTTCAGGAGGAGCAGCCTGGCATGAAATAAATATTGGAGGTTCAGTCCACTTCAGGCAATTTGCCCAAAATAATAGATGGTGGTTAAAAATGATGTTTGGGTTCCAAACACCCATCCAAGTGCATTCCACTTGGCAGCTCGACAGAACAGCCTTACAGTTTTATGCCATTAAAATCAGAGGTCACATAAAGTGTAACTGTCCAAACATGAGACTTAATTATTGCTGCCCTGTGTCTGTAAAGGGCTTTGTTCCTTGTCAAGATACCTGGACACTTCAGCATAAATACTGTAACTCTGCTTCCCTACCATCCCTCTCTTCCTCCATCCCAACCCACACACAAAGTGTCATTTAAATAAGACTCTTCACACTGTGTCATAAATATTGATGACATGAAACTCAGAGCTTGGCATTTTTCATTACTGGCCCTCTCCATCACTGTTTCACACCTGGACTGCAGCCAGCCCCTATGCAACGGGCTGACATTATTTTTTCAAGCAGTGCTCTTATCGAAGTGAAACAAAATACTGAGACGGTTTTTCACAAATGAAAATTGTTGGCAAGCCCTCTTTCCACATTGTGTGCTTGGGTTGTCATTTGGCATGGCTTCTTGAACAATGCCCATGTTGGCTTGGCATGGTTTGATTTATAATTACAACTTATGCCTTTCACCTAATCCCTATAATACCTGCAAGTGAGCAGGATGGACATTTGATGTAACCCCTGGTCTGGTTTTGAAAAAATTAATACATTTTTCTCTGCACTCCAACTTCTCTAGTCATCTCCATAGAAAGATTAATGCCTTGTTGGCATTTCTTATTTCCTGTGGTTACTTGCATCATTTCTGTCCTTCAAGCTGTACCAGTTGTTTGAAATTGTAAATTAAACAACAAACAATGTTTTGGAGATATTTGTGTCAGTGTTCAAGATTTAGTTTTCTGTTTTCTCTCTGCCTGAATGAAATACATACAGCTCAGTCTCTCTACCGAAGATAATGAGCCTTCTGAACAAGCTGCCACATATTGGCACACTTTTTACACAGCAAGTCTGTGTTTAGCTCTTCTTGACCTTCACTTTATATCTGGGTAAGGACCATAATGTTCACATCTCACAGGCTTGAGCCTTCCAAGTTTCTAGATCATCACTGAGAAGCTGATGTTTCAGTAAAACAATTGGGTCAATTAGAACAATAATAGTTTGTGTTTTGCCTTCATCAGAACCTAAAAGGAGAAGGTAGAGAAGCAGAAAAATCCTCTGGGCTTATTGAAATAAAATGCAATTCACAGTGTAGTGTATGTCAGGCCCTTCAGTGCTTTGAATTAAGCAGGATGAAGAGCAAGCAGAAACTATGGGATCATAGGCCTGGAAGGAACATGAAGTCACCTAATACAAGGCAAAAGCAACAAACTTTGGGTCCTTCCTGACAGGCCTGTCTTGAAATCTTCACTAGGGATGTACAAAACCTCAATCAAACTCTTCTGCTGTTCGTGGCCCTTTCATTATAAAATGTTTCTGATGATGTGACCTGAATCTTGCTTGAATCCTGCTACTTCTGTAGGCATAAGTGTCTGAAAGACTGCTATCAAGCCTTCCCTCAGTCTTTTCAGCTAAATAGCTCACTTTTCCGATTTTTTACCATAATTAATATTTTATAGATGATTTATCATTTTTATTGCTGGCTTTGGGACTGTCTTTGACGAGTTCATGGATTTCTTGAAGTGTGGTCCCTGACCTAGACACAGCAACCCAGTTAAAGCCTTATCAGTGCTGGGTAGAGCAAAAAAGGATTCTCCACAAACTTGCATGTTATCCACATTCCAGAAGGACATAATGCCACGGAATCCTACTCTTGACCTCCAAAGTTTTTGCAGTGTACAAGATTTCATTTGTTTCTAAATCGTAATGAGCCTGTTCTGTGAGCTGCCATTTGGGTCAGTAGTGAAAATACTGAACAGCACAGGACAGACCCCAGTGGAACATGCATTCGATACATCCTGCCATTTGGATAAGGAACAGAACTATTCAGCTTTGCACTGACATTTGAGATCCTTTTTCCCTAACTGTCACATGAGACAGTCTTACAGATGAATGCTAAATATCTAAGATTTATAGTTTTACTTCCCTCTGCTTTTCCTCAGGAATACAATTCTGAAAAATTTGGCTTGACATGCAAACAGAGGAACCTTTGAAAGCCCACATTAAAACTGACATATTTTGTATTGCTTTGTTTCTCCTTCAACATATAGAATTAAAATATCAAGAAATACTCTTTTGATCTGAATGTTCTTGATGTACCTACTGCAAGCCTGCACATTTTAAAAGTCTGCATAATTTAATTGGTGTGTATCAGATGCAACATAAATTACCTTGACTGTGCAAAGAGAAACTCATGACATATTTCAAACTCAGATAAGCATTGGAGTTTTAGAAACTTCAAGCATTTGGGGGCTGCATTTCATCCACTCTGAAGTCTCCAGCCATTCAGAAAACTCAAAAGGCTGTTTCCTTTCATCGCTGACACCATTAGTGTTTTCTGTACAACAGTAGGTGAAGTGTGAAGTGTAAAACTCGGAGTGTTCTGTAGTTTGAAGGTAGAACCATTATGCATCATTTCTGTCCTCCAAGCAGAGGAAGTGGCGAATTGCCTGGCTGAAATAAGAAATGCAAGGAAAAACCTATGGTGTCTGTTTTTACGATATTACGGAATAAAAGTGAAACAAAGTTTGACTTGCAAGGAAATTGCCACTTTAGGGTGACAAAATGTTCCATTATAAAGGGATCACAGTACCCTTCATTTCATGATGCTTATTTTCCTGAAACCCTAAACCCTTTCTAAGGGTTAACCAGTTCACTTTGTATTGCTCCCTGTGGGGAAAATAGTACTTTCAGACCTTTTTGAACAGATGTTGAAACTTTGTCTCTGGAGGATTAAGTTGCTTACCCCAGTTCGAAGTAGGAACGGGGATCTGAGCTCCAGGTTGTCTCCTGTATGAATATCAGGTTTAATCCTACAAGTTGGCAAGCACTTAGGAGGGCCAAGAAGGGAAGGAGTCACAGACTTTGTACAAATAATACTTGTCTTTCTGCCCTACAGAGAGATCTTGAAGTGATATTGGGTGATCTGTACCTGTTTAAATCTATGCAGAACTTGATCCTCTGTCTTCACAACCTGTTTTCCTGGTGTTCCCCAAGGAAAATCCTTATGCAAATGTATAGATTAACAGTGCTGTTCACACACATGCCTGTGACCCTAAACCCACTGCTCTGGGGTCTGCACAGACCTGGGTTTAGAGGAAAGGGGGTGTGTGTGTCCAGAGTTAGGGCTTGGTGTCATGCCAGAGTTCCTTTCACAAGTAAAGACGAGGTCTTCTTGTGTGGCTGCATAAAACACATATCCTGCCTCACAGCTGAGGGCATGTGCAAAGTCTTAGTCTCAAATCTTCACCAAGAAGCTGTTTCTAAATAAGTGGATAAGTGTTGGCCAATTGTTTATCCCTTCTTTTACTGCTGGTATGGTTTGCAGGAGACTGGATGGTCCGAGCAAGGCAACAGCATTACAGGAAAATATCCACCCTTTTTCCATCAAATGCTTGCACTCATTTTTTATTTGCTTATTGTGACAATATGCTTGCAGAAAGTGAATGTTGGGCTTGCAGTTGAGATTAATTTGACGATGAGATAGAGTTTATTTGAAGCAAATCCAGTCCGGAAGGCTATCCGGTCAGGAAGGGGAAACAATATCAAGGAACTGAGTTGAGCAAACAGCTCAGATACTGAATTGTGAATTTTAAGCACTCAGGAAAATTTTATATGGGTTGACATTGGTTATCTTGTTGAAAGAAGTAGCAATTTTCTGAATTAAAAAAGCTGGGTGGTACATTGGCCAACAATTCCTCAGCTGGCTGCACTGCCTCTCTGGCCCCACTCATGTTTATTAGTGCTATACTTCACAAAATATTCCAGCAAAAATAATTGTTTTTGTAAGAAAGACAACCTGGCTAAGTAAAGAATAAAGAACATGGTTGGACACTACTTTCATTCTGGCTCTGAGTGTAGAAATACTGTATTTTCTAATTTTTTTTGTAAAGGAAACTCAAATAAACAATCTTCAGGTTGCATATTCCCTTGCTCTATCTTGCAGAAACCGGTAGGGGCTGACTTTTCCACAAAAAGGAATGCAGAATGCTGTCTGCTTGTAAGTTTGTGATTCATGCCTCCTGTCAAGGCTACCAAACCAGTAAAAACACTGGAATGCAAAAAAAATAAGCACGATTATGTATTTCAGGAAAACAATTTTCTCAAGAATGTTTCTGGAACAAATCTTCAGTGTTTAGCTATTTCTAGTTGATATTTCAGTGATGGAATGCCTACTGGCACCAATTTGTACTATGGAATTGTCCCACAGGACAATACTTTGCTTTACTGTGTTTAAGGTGTCTTTTTTCGGATTCTTGTAGCAGCAAATCCTTTAGCAGCTCATTACTTAATGGAAACTAAACAAAGCTTCTTCCAGGAAAAAAAAATGTTGATCTCTATCACCCCACGGTGAACTTCTCCTCTTAAATACATAACACATGCTTTTGGAAAATATCTTCAGTTTAATCTGGACACTGTAAACTCCAAAGACAAGACTATGTCCTCATTCATCCATCCTGCACAGTTCAAAATTCCAGACTTGCTGGGGAAAAGAAAAGGAAACGCTGAAATACTTCTCATGTATGCAAATCTACTTGTATGATAGGACTGGATTTTTGTCTGTAATTCCCATTAAAAATACCCCCCTACATAACTAAGAGCTCAAGGATAGGCTCTTACAAATAGGGCTCCTAAGGGCCCTGATGGATGCCTTGCTCTCTTTGGGTATTTTTCTGTTTCTTATGGAAACTCATTCTGCTTTTTTCTTGTCCAGAAATCTCCGTGCTGGCTGCTCCCTCCATACATGGTGACCTTATTGCTGTGTCTGGTTCCACCAGACTTGCTCTTCCACAGCTTTTCCACTCTGCTGGAACTGGACTGGAACACCAGTACTGATTGTGCCAAAAGCAGTACAGAGTGTAATTCAGATGTGAAAGTCTTTAGCAGCTGAGAAGTTATTCACAGGTTTGGAAAAAGATATAATAACACTCCCGAGCTTTGACCATGAGTATCATGTACTTCATGTACAACCTCAATTCTTTTGGAGCAGCACTGGGTCAGGAGGACAGATGTGCATCAGGTTTTACAGCTGCTGTCCTTTGCAGGGATGCAGATCCTCTTTTAGTGGATCCTTGCTGGAGAATCCATCCCACACTGCCTTTGGCTCATGCTTTTGCAAAGAAAAAATTGCCAGTCTTTCTGCAGGAACATGTCTCTGCCTGGAGCTGAGCAACCATAAAACATACTGCCCTGGCTCTCATGAATAAAAGAAAATGGCAAGCTATTATTTTGCAGATGTATTTTGGAAACATGCTTTCAAACTGTTTGTCCTTTCGAAACATTTGATTGCAAGTCTTTTATATCCAGTCATTGCTGTTCTAACTTTACACTGTAGGAAGGCGTCTTGCTCCAGTGGTCCTCACTTGTGTCTGTGAGCTGTTCCCACTGGAGAAATCTCAGCATGTGGAAAAGAAACTATTCCTGAAATCAGTGAACTCTATTTTGAACTGCCAAAGCAAGTTGCTCCTGTTTCTCCTCCAACTTAACCCATAATTCCTGAAAGTATACAGTTCCCAGATGTAAATGTAGAAAACCTAAAATTAAAACCAGATCACTTGCCTTTTCTTTGGAGGATTGTGAGCTTGCAGACTTTGTGTTTATAGTACAGCTGCTATGCAAATGTAGAATAGAGAGCAAAATACCGCTTAGGCCTTATGCCACATTTATGTTTGGGAGGGTTTTTTTCCTTTAAAGCAATCACTTGTGATTTATACCATTATTATAATAAAATAGGGCACAATATTGTCTTGTCTAAGGAATTGTGCTTTGAAATAGGTGAGTGGAGCAAGTTCACAGATTGCTAATGCACAAGAAGTTTGCTATCCAAAGTTCTGTACTGGTTCTTGGATTGCAGTCAGATAACTGGAGAACCAGTTTCTCAGTACCTCAAGCAACTGCTTTTTTTTTAGAGGAGACAGCTTTCTTTTTTTTTAAGCATTACCACCATATAAACCTGGTTTTGTCTAGAGCTTATGTAAATATTGGATGCTACTTTTGATTACACTTCTTTCACTGGTGTAACATTGATAGGTTTTGACTTCATCAAATTTAAATGTAACATGAAATTCGTGCTGTGATTATTTGTAACTTGTGAGATGTGCAGAAAATAAATTAGTGCTCGTTTTGGTTATGTAGGCCGACAAGGTTTCATGCACATAGGAAAGTCATAGGGACATGAATAGGAAGACAAGCATTCAGCACATAGAGTCATAGAACACCCCCCAAACTCAGAGGATCTGATCCCTTTTCCATAATTTGTCTGTGACATCATTCATGAAGGTCTGCCTATGCCATGTTATCATTGGAAAAATCCTATGGGTAAAGAGCCAGGAATAAACTGTTTTAGTTGAGTAGCTCTACTTTATAATTAAAGCATAGCTGTCTTCTTTTGAATTCATATTCCTCTCTTGTTTTCTCCCCTGGTTTTCTCACCCCTCACGTTACTTCTTTGGCCCTCTTGCCCATTTACTCCACCAAAACAAACATCTCTGTGTAAGGTCTCTGCTACCAGGACTATGTACAGTGCACCATTGCAAGATCACTCTCACTGCCTTCTTTTTTTAAAAGAAAAATTTTCCACAGGGCACATTTCCACTAAATAGCAAAGACAGCCCTCGCAGAAAAGCTGGACATGCCAAATAAAAAAGAACATTATGGGGAAAATGGTGGCTTGTCTGGCAATGTCAAGGTTGTAGCCATCTGCTAAGAGTGTGAGCACTGAGAGCCCAGTTTGCATATCTAATCTACCAGAACATAACTTAATAGTAACTTCTTGCTTTTTTCATAGCTTTCAGTAATAGAAGGTGTTGAAAACTGTACTAAATTGGGTGCATTTCACATAGATTTCCTGCCTGGTCCTGTCCACTGACATGACCTGGATTCACTATTTCATACTCACTCTTATGACCTTGGGCACAGATTTAATGCCACAGTCATGTGGACTAATGAGGCATGAAGACATGGGAAAATGCCATGAAAAATTAACCAAATAGTCCACGGGGTCGATTCTGTTTTATAAATTTTGTAGCTGTTTTGTATTCTATTCTATTTCCTGGTAGAAATCTTCCATAATCAGGATCGTTCCGTACTTTCTGATATAGGATTATTACATTGGGCTTATAGATTTTTTAGTATTACAGTGAATTGTTTAGGATTTGTTTAAAAAGGGACTTTGAATGATGATCAGGCACAACAGGCAGCCCCAACAGAATAACAACTGTTCAAAGCATCCCAAAGGAAAGGCATTTTTCATGAATATTTCAGTATTTTTTCCAGACCTATATGACAATAGTACATTTTAATAAAATAAGGGCATAGAGTGTTTTCTTACTATGCCAAACAGCTTTTTGTAATTGTGAACCTGCTTTATTGAATGCTGGTCAGGAGGGACAAACTGGCAGGAATGTGAGCTTAGAGGATCCCTTATCAAATCCAGGGCTAATTAGTTAGCTGGTGGCCTAAACTATTAGTTGGTGGCCTAAAATATAAAGAAAAGTAACACAGCACACAAAGAGACTAAGGCAGATTAATAAGTAAAGACAGAAATAATTATTAGCTTGGTGTTGAGGGTGAATGCCTTTTGTTTTTCCCACCGCCATCCTTCCACAGTGTATATTTTTCAGAACCCTCTGAAGGTGGGTACGGAAGCAGTGCCATTCAGACACCATTAAAGGAAAGGCAGAAGCTGTAAGGCTGATTAGAGCTTTTAGCTAAATGATCCCATTACCCAACAGGCATCACATTGGAAAAAAGGTCAGACTAATCCAAGGGAACTAATGTGAGGGAAATACTGTCAGTGTTCAGTGCTGTGGGAGTGAGGATGCACACCTATCCTTGTATTCTCTGGCTCTCTGAAGGACTTTCCAGCGTGTTCCATAACACACTGCTCTGCCTCAGGTCAGGCAGGGACTGCACAAACCCCAGCGATCCCTCTCTGTTCCATCGCACTTCCCGGCAGCGGCCAAAATTGGAGAAATTTAATTAAATCTCTGGAATGTCAGGTGGAAGTGAATAAGAATCACATGGCAGCTTACTCTTCTTTTACACTGTTTATCTTTTTCAGGACTTTGCCAGATCTTAAAACTTGTGATCATTCATGCCCATCAGCAGCAAAGCCAGAGAAGCTCCGGGGTAGGAGCACAAGGTTTGCTTAGGAAAGCCAGGACAACAGGGAGTGATTCACTCCCTAAGGGGGCACCAGTAACCTGCCCTAAGGAATAGTGCCCCTTTTTGGAAACAGCAATAAATACAGAAGAAAAGTCTTATGATTTGAGCCCCAGCTTATCCTTTTTCCCTTCTTATATCCTGATCAAAAGAAGGAAGGAAGCAGAAAGGGGGAAGAAAAAGCAGCACAACTGGAGGAGTTAGAGAGGAAAGAGGCTGATGCAAAAGCTCTTTTTCCTTCAGAACTTGCTAAGCTCAAGCCTTGGTCCCAAAAGTATCTTCAACAGCCCTTGATTCATAAAAATCCTGGTGGGATTAGTGGTGGATATTTCTGTTCTCACATTCCCTGATTTTCAGGGTTTATGTCTTCTGAAGGGCATTGTAATGTATTGAAGTTCATCTCTACGGAAATAGGTCATGCATGTGGCTGTGTCCAGCTTTTGTGGAAAAGCAGGGAAGAAACCTAAGGATCCAGGCCACTTGTCTCCCCATGTTTAGCCATGTCACTCATCCACTTCAACACTAAATACATTTAGAGTGTAATGGAACTGACACTGCATTAGTAGCAAAAATATTGATCCCAGTTATTAGTGATTTTCTATTTGCTGCAAAAGTAAGCCTTCTTCAGTAGATAATCAAAGTAGTACCTAATCCTTTACCCAAATTTAATTCCATTAAAGAACTCTCTAGATTTGGGCTAGTTTAAATATTAAATTTCCAACTCAAAGGCTTCTTTACCCAGGCTGGGCCAGACGTGCATCTGGTATAAATTAGCATTGCTCTGGTGGTGCTGTGAGAGACAGGAAGATTTCTATCAAGCAGTGATCAGTTCCTGTATGATTAAACATATATTATGGCAGTCATTTGGGTATAAAATGCTTTTGAATCAGCGTTGCCTTCCTTTCTTTGGCCTGTATGTAGTAATGGATATAGCAGGGGTAAAACATTGACTTAGGTCTGCATGATCTTAGTGATACTCAGCTGGAATGAAGCTTTAAATGTTCTCTTACTGATGCTGTTGAAGCACCTAAATAAAGTGAAACGAAACAGTTTGTTCAAAAGAGAGGGAAAATTGAGATCCCCTATCTGGAACAAGTAATAAATAATGAGAAATAACCAATGTTGTTTTCTCCCCTCTTCCATAACACTTTTAAAACATACATTGAGTGCAAATGTTTGGCACATGGCAAACTGAGTAGAAAGAAAAGTCTAATGTGTCAGGCTACAAACTGAAATCAGAGTTAAAGTCACAGCCTTACCTATGATAATTTTTTGTCAGTTAATTCACGTATATTAATACAACCTTGCTACTCTCATCTATCATAAAGTTCATCGCCATGGAAGTTATGACATTATGTTCTTCTAAAGTATCTGATACAAAGAAGAAAAAGGTCAAATAATTCATATTACTACCTTAAGATAAGTAGTCTTTCCAGTGTTATTATTTCCCATTTTTATTGGTTTCTATTTCTAATTTAGGCCTTTTCATACATTGCTGTCACCACCTGTACTGTTCCAAACTGTCAGAAGAGGAAGCAAAAGTTGTGAATGCAGTAATTACCCTTTAGATCTGAGCTCTGTGCATAGAAATGCGAGTCTGGAATTAGTAACACATAAATTAATAAATTCTTAAACCATTGCTTAAGATGCAGATCTGGGGTTTTAGAGCAATCAGAAGTATATGTTTGGAAATATTTTCAAATACATGCACCAAAAAAGTTCAGGGCAGTGAAACCATTAAATAACCTCAGGCTGTTTATTCAAACAGCTTTCACCCAAGAAAGTAGATCTTGCTGAGACGGGTTGAAATGTTTTGTTTCAATATTTACAAACTGCAGTTTTTAATTTCAAACTATGCTTGACATGAAGTTTAGCTATATTCGCTTAATACTTCAGTGCCACTAAGTGACATAAAATGTAATCCGTTGGCCAAAGTTTCAATTAATTACACAGTTCTACTCAAGCTGTTAAAAAAAAAAAAATGTTTACTTGGATACTAATTTCTCCATCTTTTATAGATCATCTGCTCAGTGGATATAAATGGGCATTGCTCAGCTGAGACCCTGACCCCACAAGTGTTGGTTCTGATCTAGAGCAGTGATTTCAATCCAGAGCAAACAGACAAAGTCTTTGTTTAGGGTTGAGTTCATGTTACCCTGGGAGGGGAGAAGAACACTGTAAAATATGGCACAACTGGGCATATAAGGTTGACAGATCTCTTGAGATCCGATTAAAGACTAACCTTGAAGTGAAGGAAGTTTCACCTGATTTCTGGATTTCTAAGAAAATGTTGAGGAATTTCTCAGTCCACAGCCCTTCACTGATTTAACACCAGACTTCTGCGGCCTTTCAGGGCATCATTAGGCCTTTTATTTTAGCATCTCTGGCAGTAGTTCAGCTCTGAACTTTTCCTCTGAAATAGCTAAATATAATTTTATAAAGACATATTATAAATAAACATTATGCCCTTCTTATAAAATACCCTTTAAAAATGTTGTGTCTCTCCCTCTTTTGATCTTGTAGACCTTGATTTAATCTTCTGGTTTTATTAAACAATACTTACTCCTGCTTCATTCCATGTTTTCCCAAACGTGCCTGGTGCCACAGCACATCCAGGGTTCCCCTGGCAACACAAAAACACACTTTTCCTCGGAGCTGCATCTCCGTGGTCTAGAGCAGTTAAATTATGACCTTTTAGCCACAGCTAGTTCTGAGTTTAATTAAGAGCATTTAAAAATAGTAATGACAAAGTTTAGCGCAACCTTTGATCAACCTTTGAGCTGGGGGGGGGGCAGATGTTCAGCTTTCTGCACCCTGACAAGGGTTTGTATAATATGCATTAAAATGGCATGAGATCCTTGGTTTGGCCTTTACATTCAGTTTAGTTAAGTGCTGTCTTCACTGAGGCTGGCACTGTGTGGATGCACGAAAGCTTTGGGTGAGAACTCCCAGTTGCACTAGGTCTGTTTATCCCATTTTGCCTTTATTCCCTGTCAGCTCTCCCAGAGCCATTATGCTCCCCACAAACAGAAGGATGTGTGTATGCCCACACTTCAATTTGCTCAAGTTTCCCCAAGCCTAACTGCAAGGAAACATGAAGAGGATGAACTGACATTTGAGATCTGTTTCCCTTGCTACCAACCCTTTCCAACAACTTTAATGCCTGCACTAAATCCTCCTCAGGACATTCATCTCTTTCCCTCCTAATGGAAAAAATTTCCTGAGAAAAATATCTCGTCAGAATCATTTACCTTAAAATATTAAAACAGCAAGAGGCTGCAAGTAGAGAAATGCAGTTTTTCTTCATTGTGATAAATTCCTGAAAAGTACCTTCTGGAAACATTTTCAGCACGAGATTAAAGCTCACAGCTTTGCTTCTTGCAGCTTTGCTCGAGTTCATAATGGGAGAACTTCACTGTGCTTGTGCCAGCCTGTGATGGGGCTCTCTAAAACCTGGGAGAATACTTGTCTTTCCTTACTTCCCTTTGTCCTTCTTCCTGGCATGTCATGCTATTTATATACAATAATCTGTGCATATCCTACCCTGTCATTAGATTTGGACCATTAAAACTTACGCACCAGATTTGGTAAATATCTCCAAGCACTGATTTCAGACAGAGGCCTCAAGCCCATAAAGTAACAAGAACAGTTGTTTGTCAAACTTTCCAGGACGGGGAAAAGGCACAAACTATCAGATAGTTCTGAACTACTTTCTCCCTTTTTTATCTCCTTAGGCTTGCCCTGTGTTACCAGGCAGTAAAAATTCAAAGCTCTGGATATAAATAGTCTCTGATTTCCTCCCAAAGCAAGGCAGATAGATTTGTGGTGATCTCATTGTTTGAGGTGGGTAAGTGTAGCTGGAAGATAAGTTTTCCTACACAAAATATGTAAAACCTCCCAGTATGGTCAACTTTTGTCTTTGGTCCCTCTCTACAGGCACGCCCAGTTCATTCAAGGCCACCTGACAAAAGAGGCTCCTGTAACCTTACACATTTGGGAGCTCTTTTGAATTTGGGAGAGTTATGTATATCTGAGTGCCTGGTAGCATTTAGCTTGTAAATACCCCTCGTGTTTCTGCTGTATATTAATGTAATTTCAGAATAATCAATTGCAAACACAGAGAACTTTTTCTTTAAAATATTAGTCAACATTTGTTTTTGGTTTACCTTTCTGTAGCAGCTTTTTCTATTTCAAGTTTTAAAACATAACTGATGGAATTTCAAGAAAATTCATTCCTTTTAGAATAAATCTCTCTCAGAACTCTGTCTGGAACATAGGTTTAGTATTAGAGGAGTCAGTAGAAATAACTGAATGTACCTACTCATCTCTGACAAATATGAGAAATATTACTTTTAAATCCTACGTCCATTTCTGTTTACCATTCTTCAGACTCCCCAGTAAATATTTTTGTGATGTTCTGTTGAAATTTGGTTAAAAGAGGATGAATGACTACATTAGAATAACTTCAGAAAAGAGTAAACTAAACTTTTTTATTGTATTAAAAATAGACAACAAGTTACCATGGCATGGAGACAGAAAAAATAAATGAAGGTTTCTAATATTAATTCATCAAGTCTGTTCTCCAGGCAAACAGCATTTCCAGTTTGATTCAATTTGTTATAGATATTTTTGCCCCAAACAGTCTTTCATTATGATGCAGAGTCTTTCAGACGTGAAAAGAGGAATGGCAAGCACTCATCATTCTCACCCCCATCAGAGTTGGGTTTGCAGGTGTGGAACTGGTGATGCTGATTCCTTCCTTCAGCCTGTGCTCAGCCACACAGCTCGAAAAATCAGTTCTACTGCTCCTCTTGTACATTTAATTCTTCAGCGACACCTCAGTTTAATTGCTCCACAAGTACCAAAGCAGGCCAGTCCACCTCCAAAAGGATAAACTGAGGTAGAACACAAGTCAGGAGAGTTTCCAGGAGAGGAAGCAAAAAGCTGGCTGTTTATTCCCAGCCAGAGGTCTTTGTCTCTCCCTGTCTGTTTGCATTCGTCCTGGCTCAGCTCTCTCCTTGTTTGTGCTTTGCAAGTATGAATGGATATTATGACATGCTGTCTCCTGGTGGTTCCATGTAAATGATTGTGAGGAAAGGAGAGGTGGATGGAGTTACACGCCCAGTTTGGATTTTAGCAGACATTCCGAAATTTCATACCTGGACAAAACATGGCACACTGCTTAATCCTGTCACTGCCTTCATTCATTCTCCTAAATTTTCTGAGATTGCAGCAAGCAGTTCCCAGTTGGAACTGAGAGATTATATCCTGGTGGGCAGTATGTATGTTTAGTAAATGTTTGGTAAAACCAGAAGATGCAATTCCATTTGCTCATTGCAAAAGGAAGGGATGAAAGGCTACAATTAGGAAAAGGACAAGGTAAGCAGAAGCTCATCATTAGACGATCAATATTTTAATGAATCACTAGACAATGTCAAGTTTTTTAATTAGGAGCTCTGCAAGATACCTGAGAGATAAATGACAAAGAGCACTGAACTTTAGACACCAACAGACTCTTTACCTTCCTGTAATATCCTGGAGTAGAAGCAGCTCCAATCAAAAGTGAAATGCCAACATGCAATTATGGCCACATCACATGCCGGGGACTTCCAGTGGGAACTAAGGGACGGTAACCCCTGCACACACCTGGTGAATTTGCACAGGCAGCCCCTACACAGCCTTTTCTTCAAAACCTGGGGAGTATTTGAATTCATGCCTCTCACGCCTCTGGGTTGTAAAGAAACACCATTTTCATATAAGAAATAAGTATCGCTTATTCACAGCCTGGTCTCTAGAGTTAGTGGAAGAGTTTGGCCTAATCAGAAGAGAACAAGGCCCATGAATATTCAAGAACTTTGCAAACTGATAGCAAGGAGCAATCCTCATGGGCTGACCTGGGAACAGGATGTTGCTTTGGTAGCGCATGGTGTCTTAATCAGAGTGAATTTCCACTAACACAAAATGAGCCTCAGGCAGTGATTGGGGAAAAAAATGGCTCCTTTATTCAACAGATTTCAAAACTGATTATGTTTATGTTTGACTGAATTATTTATCCACCTCTGGAAACTCAGGGATGACTGAAAAATAGCTCAGTAGTCAGTGGGACTGAATGAATTCAGCAAACTTTTCGTTGAAGTCAAGAACATTTGGGTCATGTTCTCAGAATACAGTTTCTTCCAAAACTGCTTCTGGGGCCTAATGTCCCTGAAACTGAAATGGTTGAACGACAAGAAAATGAGTTAAAATGTCTTAGCAGATGTCAGACTTTTCCCTGACAGTATTGGCAGGGACTGGACCAGCTGTAAATCAAGGTTGAATTGAAGTCAGGGGAATAAAGAACTATTTGCCCTTTCCTCGGAGGGGCCCTGCCTCCCTCAGGTGCCATCTCTTCAGCCAGTGTGAGTGAGTGAAATAATGATATTGGAAGAGTCTTGGCTGATTTCAAAAGGTAACAATATAGTCCACAGTTGCCTCAAGTCTTATTATTTGACACAGGAACTGTGTTCTTTACACAATAGTACTTCACATTTGAGGAGCTAAATAAAATGGTTTTCCCGAGGAGAATCAGAGCACAATTTTACCCAATGGGAATGATAATAATTAAAAATGTCACACACTGGTTGCATTGCAGCAGCATGGAAAACATGTTCTGTTACAGGCAGCAGCTGGGCATGTAACTGTATCCTGCACTTCCAGTATAGGGTAGCTGGATAATGTTAAATAGAATGCATTTCAATACAAACCTGTGCTGATTTTACCTTGTAACTGATTCATCAGGTAAAATAATTTAAAGCCTGTGTTAATTTTTAAAGCTTGTTTATACAAAAAAAGCTCTGAGATAAAACATCTCTGTACACAAAAGGAACAAAAATATCCTTAGAGCACACCCAGACTCCATCTACTCTGCCTGCAAACCAAACTTTTCCTCTCTGCAGAGCTTTGTAGCTCCACACAGCCATGCTAATAGTGTTATTAATCTTTCCTGCAGTAATCTCAGCCTCTCAGCTTTTACACATTCAGCACCTGGGTCAGATTTGACCTGACAAGTTTGTCCTTGAACACTATCATTTACAAAGTCCAAGGTAAAAAAACCCCCTCGCGTATTATCAGAACCGCTGCGTTTTATCAAATAACTGCCACCAGCTCCTGCCTGAAATAGCTCATTTGCAAAGCTGTTGCCACCAAACTGTGGAAACCAACCATCAGTCAAAGGCTTGGTTTGGGCTTTTCTTTTTTTTTAATTTTTTTATATAGTGATAGCAAATGAACTGCAGATGGAGCACTGTTTATACTTTCCCATCATCTCTGGGGTGCCGGGAATGGCCGCTGGGATGTCACTGCATTTGGGCAGGATATAGAGAAAGCAGCAGCACTGCAAATGTTTATTTACTGGGTTAGGGCCAGTTTGATTTGTGCTGTAGGAATGACATCAAGGGGCTTGAAATAGAAGGGTACATGACCTCACTTTTCATGTAGACCTGTAGGGGAAACACCACACAGGACACAAAAGGTTTGATACTCTATTGATCAATTAGAAAATAGGAAGAACTTGTTCTTAGATTTTATGCAGCTGAGAGTAGCAACGCCTTAAAACATGATACCTAAATCTATCAGTGCCCCCCCCAAAATGGGAATGGAGAGAGCAGATGTAGATTCAAACACATGATCTTCTGTTATTACTGCAATGTATGACTGGATTACAAGTGTCCAACAAACCACTGTGGTTGGCCTGTACAGGGCGGGAGGCAGGGAGGATAAAGCACAGCTAAACAGACTGGTGCAGCAGTCTGTCCAACCAGCCAGAATGGTGTAGCACCCATTCTCACCAGCACAGCCTCCCTGTTGGCCTTGAGGCAGGTGTAAAAGTCAGGCAGAAATCCACCTGTTAGCACCTGCCCAGGGATGAGCCGCAGCACTGGAAGCCCAGACTGCAGATGGACTGGGATGGAACTGCCCATCCCGGATCTACATTGTTAGGGGACTCTTCTGCCTCTGGAGAGTTTGGAAGTAGCCATTTGAGCCAGCTGGAGCATGTTGTGCATGAAGTAAAGCATCATTAATTCAGAAAATTAACCATAGACTTTTCCTCTTCCTAAACCAGACTTTATCCGTGCGTCTGTAGTTGCAGCAGGAATGCTGTAAGTCACATCAGTGACTGGGACAGCCATTGTAAAAGCCTGATAACAGAGAGCTGCAAAGCACACAGGCAGTGATAAAGAAAACAAATCAAGGTTATGGTATCACAAAAGGAACTTTGCCTGCCTGGCCACAAAACAGGGTTTCATTACAATATTACTTCCTCATTGTCTAGCGAGTGTTTTGTACTACTAATTGTAAAAGCTGCAAACCATGGCAGCCTATTGCAATATCCTCTAGCAAACAGACCTCTCTAGCAACTTTGAAGGAGCTTTATATCTAACTCTGCTTTCCTAAGCACACAGTTCATCTCAGCTCAACCAGCATCTAGTAGAAATGTGAGAATGAGTTCTTCATATAGCAACCTGTGTACAGAGAAAAAATGTCCTCTGTTTTTATTGTAATAATGAATTTTCAAGGCTTCCATGCTAAATGATTTTGTTCTGACTGTAGTGTTTGGTACTCAGTTTCATTGCTGTCTGTAGGAAAGTGCATTATTATGTGTTTAATAGTCACTTAAGGCTCACTTAGAGTTTTTATTACACTATGCTTATTAATAGTGCACAGCTTATTTCTGGAGAGGCTCCATTCTTCTATTTATCTAATGTTTAAAAAAAAATGTGAAATTTTAAAGATGTTGGTAGTATCTCTGAGTATTTATGTTGGAAGGGATTTCAGGAAGCGATTTAGTCCCGTTCCTCTGCTCGTGTCGACATTAGAACAGGATGCTCGTGGCCTTTTGCAGTTCATATTCTTGGTGTCTGGGACTCGAGGTGTCCCAGCCTGTTCAGTGCCTCTCAGCAGGAGCCACAGGGAAATGTGCTCAGCGCAGCCACTCAGTTCAGCCCCCAGGCAGCCTTGGAAAAAGCTTGTGCTGTGCCCAGTGATTGTGGATCTGCCAGCGTGTGTCTGAAAGCCTTTCTCAGAGTGCTTGGCTTTCCTGAACTGAGCTCGTGCTCCAAGGCAGAGGAAAGTAAATGTTCAGTTTAGTTCCACATGGAGAAAAAAACTGTGGGCTATAATTTACTAAAGGTCAGGCGGGGGAGATATGGGAAGATATTTTAGCAGCCAGAACCAATAATGGACTTGCTTTCCGTTCATTTGATCTAGGCTTTTTCCTGCTCCTACTTCATCACCCTTTCTGTCCCTAATACAGTGGCTCCTTCCCTGAACAGTTAGACTTGTATTAATCCCTCTGTTTGGCAGGAGAATCCTGTTTTTAAAGAACACTGAAGTATATACAACTTGTGTTTTCATCCCTCGTATTTTTTTACTTCACAACTACCCACTGGCTTTGAAGACTTGGAGAAAATGTGGGTTATCCTGCCCAGTTGGTTTCTCTGGTTCCACCGAGCTGGAGATGGTAAACAATTAGAAGAGAATGCAGATAAATGGGGTCATATGAGAAATGTGGGAGAAAAGTTCCCTTCGTTGAGCAATGATGTCCCAGGGTAACTCTGACCCTGAGAGTCTCTCCTACGCTGTGGCCAGAAGGAAACGGTGCCATACTCCAAGTTGCAGGAATAGGTGATAGGAGGAGAACAGCCACAAACCTGCACAGGGAAGGACTAACCTGGGGAATTTAAAGGATGTTTTTACCCCTGGGCTGCATTCTACTTTTGGTTATGCTGGGGTAAATCAAGCCTAACTTTATTGACATCAGAGGCCCCACTCAGTATGATCTAGCTTCATCTCTTAAAACTGAGGTCAAACCCACTAACTTTTGTAGGCGAGTTCTACCCAAAATGAATGGGTGGGGCAAGGCCAAGCCTATGATTTTATTATTTTCAGTTGGGCACTTGCGCAATTTGGTATTCACATCTGGCTTTGTCTTTTAAAGAGCCAATTTTTCGTTTGGCATCTGAACTTGAAATTGTCTGGCCACAACTATTCAGCTGCCCAATTTGGGTGGGATGGGGCAGGGCTAGGCCAGCTTGAGTAATGCGGATGCAGAGGGGTATGTGGTAATTTTTATGATCCTGTAAGAAAGCTGCATTGGATTCTAGGGGTCGAGGTTCAGGCTGTTATAAAAACAGAGCTTGTTTTTAGCCTGTACCATTTTATTCCTACACTTTAGGTTAGTGAGCTGTATGCAGAGCAGAGATGGAGGTCTCAAAGCAAATGCCTGTGACCTTATTTTGCATAGTCTCTAGCATTTCTCTGTGTGAGAAGACATGGGCATTGTGCAAATGCTGAGGTGCAGATCCTAATTCAGGTGGTTGTGCTTAGCTACATATTCTTCAGGTGGAAGCTTGTACATGCACCAAGGATGCCTTTTCTTAAATTAACACTCACTGTTTTAACTTCTTGTATTTCAGTTCATAACTGTATCACATCTTGTAGCCAGAGGAGAAAAACTGAGTGTTTTGCCTTGAGGCAAAACCAGTATCAGTGCAAGTACCAACTTTATGTGCACTGCAGTCCTTTCATACCACACGTCTTTCTTGTGTGTCTCAAAGCCTGCCTGCTGTGAGGAGCTGTGCTGAATCTTTCAGGGGTTCCCTCACAGGAGCAGTGCCCTCTGACATGTCTTATTTATGAGCGTTGCTATTATTTCATGTTGCTGTGATTCCATATTGCTTTAGAACCAGGGACTTGCTACATTAGATATTTCTAGAAAACAGACATTTAGCTGCAGTTGAGGCTGCCGGTGTGGGTGTTCACTGCATTCCCGTGCAATTCCATGGTAAGGGGCTGATCCAAAAGAGTGAGTAAACTAAAAATACCCCCTGCTGAGACTATGTACATCCCACGGCTAAAGGTGGGATGTATTGAATATTCTTGGCCGCCAGGTGGCAATAAGCTGTGGGACTGTAGCTGGGGCCACGGGAGGGCCTTCCACTAAAATACTGGGAACTGAATGTGAGAAGCCATATCCCTATGGAGCACGTGCCTTAGGCCTTCTGAGGGATCTCAGCTTGCAGACAGCGGCTGCACCTTCAGGTACGACCCACGTGGTACCAATCAGTTTTCATTCCCCTGCTTGTCTTTTGTCATTTGCCACTTAGCAATGTCACCTGTAGTGTTCCAACATTCTCCGTGTCCCTTGGTCCGTTATTTCAGCTGTGAGCCTGATAACCTATGGAAGTGATGATGGCTTTTTTAAAGAAGAGACAGTTATCCCGTGCAGTTATGCTGAGCCTGAAATCTGCTCCATCAGTGTGTCCTGTTTCCAGCAATCAGAGCATGTGGGGCACTGTGCTTACCTAGCAAAGAGCTGCTCATTATATAAGTTCTGAGAGAAATATTTGCTTCTGGCCTATCATGTGGCTCTGACTTTTACAGAGAAACGGGGTAAATTTATCCTATCATGACTTTTTGCTGCTGAGGCAAGAGGATAACCCTCAAGGACCCCAGCAAAGCTCAGAAGCACTTTTCCCAGCATGAGGAAATCTTCATTTTAAGGGATGCTCTGGGAACCCTTTCTCTGTTTGCATCAAGGCATTTCTCTGTAGGTGTCACAGTTCAACTGGAGCAGTTTCCTTAGTAGTGTAACACTACTTCAACAGCAATAAGGGCTCCACGGGCACTTCCTGATCATCTAAGGAGCTGCTTCTGCAGCAGCCCCATGTTGTGTTCTTCACTCTCAGTTCCTAACGGGGCAATCTGAGCCCACAGAAGTGACAAACATGTTCTGCAGGAGGTCTGGTGTTTGGTGGTGTGTGCTGCAAATGCCTCTTACAAAAATGATAGTAAAAGGGAAGTTGCTGTAGCAAAGGCAAACGCCAAGGACATGAAGCAGCAGTGTTGTAGACATTCATGCAAATTTAATTTCTTCTGTGTGTATTATGGTATCAGTCTATAGTTACATGACAACCCTACAGTTTTCTCCCATTTTCTGATAATTTTTTTGTGCAGGAAGCAAAATCGTATCCAGCTAAAGCTCTGACTAAAACACCTAAGGACATAATTTCTTGTATGCTCCAATTCAGCTCATTTTGTAAGTATATACAATAACAATATACTGCCTTTGGTAAAGCGGTGTGATCTAACCAGGTAAAGATGAGAAAACCCCATAGAAAATTCAAAAAGGCAGGGAATTAGAAGCCAGAGAGAGCCATGATAACAGTGGAAAGATTGAATTTTATGTTACACTCAGCAGTCTCAGTGTGCACGTTGCCTGGCCAAGATAAATCACACAATAACTTGCTGTATAAACAGGGAATCACAAAGTGTATGATCCTCTAATCTTGAGGTGGCATCACTGCAGTTCTGTTACAATTACCTTATTATGGATAGGAGAAGCTAATGTGCTTCCAGCTCCTGAAGAGACATGGGAGCTTCTAATCCTTGGAATATAGATAGAGACATTTCTATGGTTTCACATGCATGCTCAAAATCCAGCTGTCAGGCATATTTCTGTTTAGCTATGATTTGGGAGGTGTTTAAGGGGAACAGCAGTTTAATGGAGCATCTGGATCTCACTGGAGACCTGTTCTTTGTTTTTGTGTTTCTTAATTTATTATTACACTTTCCAGCTGGGCTGATAGAGGCATAAAGAGGACAAGACATGCATGGTTCAAAGTCACAAGGCAGATTCGTATTTCAGCTTAAATTCAAAAGTTTTCTTTTGCCTTTTTCTTGAAACATGAAATGTAAGAGCTTCTAATACTATGTGACAGTATTTTTGCTTGTCACTTGAAGTGTAACTCGTGAAATGTAATAGCATTCCTTGTTTCAGAAAAGAAAAAGAATTAAAGATATTATAGAAGGCTTTATTTTTTCAACTTTGTTTTTGGTCCTCTGATGTTGTTTTGTAGAAATAGTTCCTATCTGTTTTCTTACTCAAGAGCACATGGAGGGTGTGTGTCTGTGATTTGATAGGACTCCTGGCTGTCTGCAGGATGCCTCTGTGTGTGTCAAGCACGTCAGCACTTGCCCTACTTCACTGCAAATGTCCTTGTGCTGGAAACAAAAAAATAACCCCTCAAACCTGGAGCTACACTGTAAAATACAGGCAATCAATACTTGAATCTTAATATGGATAAAGAAGTAGTAGAAGGTGACAGCTATTGATTGTGTTGTACTGTTTATCCCAGTTATGAGTCTTCCTGATGGCTCTTCATCCTCTCAGTATCCATTTTCCAATTATTCCTGACAAACTTTCAAAACAAAGCAAAGAGCTGCAATGACATCCATGTTCTGATGGTTGCTTGCTGCATTCCTCCCTCACAGGACACAAGTTTGTTGTCCTCCCACTCTGTTAAACTGTGCCAAAATGCAGAATGTAATTGAGAAATAATGTGCTGGTCATCTGGTAAGGAAAAAAGGAAATCCAAAAGGAAATTCCTCTTGTAAGTCTCTTCGATTCTGTTAAAGCAAACTGGATTTTTGGGTGGCTGCTTGGAGGGAAAACCGAAGCCCAGGCATTTAGTTGAAGCTGTCAGTAACCTTGGCTGGCTGTTTACCACTTAGGGAAGTTCATGCCATGTCTGATATTTGTAGATCATGTCCTTGATGTGTAACCCAGCCAAGTCCTTTCCGTGGGCGTGAAGTGGAAAGACAGGAAATTTATCCCAGGGTTTAATCTGAATGTGATACATAATTTTACAAGAGATTGAAGAGGGCTCTTGAGGCAATGGATAGGAATACATCAAGAAGCAGCCGTTTGGGTGTCAGATCTTTGGATTTATATTCACGCCCACAGATCTAATTACTGCTAGTCAACTGGAAATATCCATATTGGCTCTGCTCTTCCTTAATGTGCTGCTGATCACAGCTGTATAAGCCAGCAAGGGAAAAAAACAGAAAGTGCTTGGCAAACTTCAAACACTGGTCCAATTTCTTTTTGCTCATGATCCATGCAGAGAAAGGCATGGGTGATTCCATTTACTTTTTATCACATCACTGAAACCAGATCGTCTCTCTGACTCCTGTGGAACAAGATATCACCTAATTCAAATTACAGCAGCCACGTGGATGTTTTATCAGAGAAGCTGTTCTTCTAGCTGGGACCACTGGAGTTGTCTCTGCACCCTTTCCTCCTGCCTTGCCTTTGAACTGCTCCTGTGCTCAAGTGATGTGGAGGTAAAGCCACAAACCCACTGGAGCACAGGGGAGACTTGTGAGGGCTGTGGATTTTATCCACTGAATTGCTGACAAACCCAGGATGATGGATAGTGCCTTTTTGTAAAAGAACCTGTGATTCTCTACAGGCAGCTGCAAGTGATGGCTCCTCCTCAAATCCCTGCATTTATTACTGCAGCTCTCAGCATTACAATATAATCCCTTTTCCCTGTATCTATTTGCTGCGTTGACTAAAATTCTCGTGGCCTAACCACAGATTCCCGTGTTTCTCACTCACCTGGCAATACTGAAAGCATTGTCAGGATTTGAAACTCTCCAAATCATTGGACAGCCTTGAGTAAATCCACAAGTTCCTGCTTTGGAGAACTCCTTGAACACTTTGGGGATGGATGTCAGCAATTCTGTCTCTGTCAGCCAAAAGGGGAGCAGACAAATACAGAGAGAAGAGCAGGATGTCTAGCGTTGGAAAGCAGTGGGCTGGCAAATGGGAGCATGCAGAGCTTTAAAAAGTGGTGGAATGTGTTACATTATGCTAGTTTCCTGTGTTTTGAGGAGATTTTTTGAAGTTGTGATGGCACTGGAGACAGTAGTGATGAGGAGCTGGAGGGAAACACAGCTTGCGTGCACTCCTGAATCACAGAAAATTTTGAAACCTGAATCATTTTCTTCTGGGAAAACTTTTAGTGCCAATTATGTTCCAAAAGAATTTCCGGGGCAGCCTGCCCATCCAATTTCTCTCTTTTCAAGCTTCTAAAACAGCAAGCTGATAGCCTGCATCTGTCCTTTTGACCCTGAGGAGGATAAGGCAATTGAGAAGTCATGGGGCTGCCCCTGGAAGCTGGGTTATGGATTGTGGCCAAAAGCATGGAAGCTGTAATTGGTGTGGAAGATTTTTCTTCTCTTAATCATGCCTTCATATTTGATCTCTTTCCAGTGTTCCCAAAGAACAAGTCATTAGGCACTCCTCTGGAAGCAGAAAGGCTTGAGGCAGCATAGCTTGAGATTTGTTTGACCTTTCAGCTCTGCTTTCCTTTGAACCCTGGATTACCTCTGCTGTATGCAATTTGGATTATGTAGGGATTCTGAACATCTGAGAGAGCAAGGGAAATCATAATTTTAGGGTCAGGTTTTCAAGGGAGCCTGGCCCCAGTGACTGAGACAAGGAAGGAGAATTCTGGGGAGCTCTCGTGTCTTGGCTGGTGTGTTTTTTCGGGAAGTTCGGTAAAGTGTTATCAGGGTAGTTGCTGAAGCTGCTTGCATGGAAATCTGAGGGGCTTGAATAGCAGCTGAAAGTCTGAAAATTCCAGCTGCTGAGAACGGGTCTTACCCTGTGTTGCACGTTGAAGGCCTGCTCACATCAGAAAATATAGGAGAAAAAAATCAGTGTGGAAGAGGAAGGAGCTACATGATCAAAAACCCTCAAGGAACGGCTTATGGTTATCTGCCTTGACTGTCCAACAGGCCCAAAAAGGGTTTGCAGGACTGACCTTTGAGAGAAAAGCTGGCCCAACATGTCTGGAAGGAAAAAATTCCTGAAGGAGCTGCCTCTGCCAGCAGAGCTGCTGCTGAGATGTTTCCTCTTAAATAAACCATACCAAGGAAATCCAATTAAATAGAACCCCTTCTAGCCATACCATAGAATGGTTAACCCATTTGTAAACTATAATTAATAGAGCTAATCCATGTTTTCTATAAACATGCTGCATCAATTAGTATGTTTGCATTTCTTTAATAGTGGAAATAACTGTTATGCTTCTGGTTGAAGACTTGGGGCTGTTTATGTTTTGCTCACAACTCCTTTTGTCCTCAGCAACGTCTCCCGTTGGATTTAGAATCTGACTCAAATCCCTAATGGTTTGGAAAACATTCCCAAACCTGCACTCTGCTGCTTTGCATGCAGTTGCTTCAAAATATCCTGGAGACCAATGCAAGAACAAACTTAAAGCCAATGATACTAATTCAATAGGTACATAAGATCTTCCAGTGTATGGAAGGAAATTCGGGAAGGCTGATTTAATACACAGAAAATACTGAATTTGGTTAGTACCCTTCAGTAATTGGTTATCTTACTCATGGTGGGGATTTGCTTGATAATATCCAAAGGCCAGTTGCCTTTGTACGGTGTAACCCTGGGTTACTGTGATTCCCACCCTCCCCCTGGGCAGGGGGAATTCATGTTTCATCTTGAATAACTGAGACAGACGTACCAAAGAACAGTAAATCCAACATAATACTTCCTTACCCCAAAATACACATTCCAAGACACTAGAAGAACACAGGATTTTTCTTTTTTTTTTTTTTTTTTCCTGAATTATTTACTCAAGAAAACAGATGAAACATAATACAGTTCAGGAAGCTCATAAGTAATTAAATGAATGTACTGTGCATACATCTTCATATGCAACATACATTTAGTTCCAACTCTATTAGTGCATGGAGTCAGAGGAGAGGAGATTTCTAAAGGCAAAACAGGAGTTGCTCCAGTAGCCTAGGAATCAAGAGGAAGATGATAGTCTAAAAAGTGACTTAGCTTGGATTTTATTTCTACTTTGCATACAAGGCATCTGTGTAACTGTTGGGGTGCATTTATTGGATTGTCTGTCTTCAGCTTGCATTATCAGGTTCCTTTTCTTTCAGAGGCCTGTATGAGAGATCGTGCCTCTGCCCAGGGCCAATTATGAGTGCAAAGAAAGGCCTTTTTGTTTGGGTTTGCCTTTGATGTGTGTGGAGAGGAAGCGTGAAACCTCACTGCTGGTTCACCTGACCCCTCTGCGGTGAGTTCCAAGTGCATTTAGTCTCCAAATGACTATAAAAAGGGAAAGGTTTTCAAAGCTGTAATTCCAAATTATTCCCAGCACAAACCCCAGGCAGCTGCACTTTGTGCTGGGAAATGCCCTGAAGGAGGGAGCCTTCTCTCCAGGTCAGAGAGATGTTTTGCAGCTGTGAGTTAAAGTAACTTCCTTGAATATCCCGTCCACAGATGGGCTGGCCAAGCAGTTCTGTGGTTGTGAGGCATGACCTGGGGCTGTTCTCCCCAGTGCTGGGGGAAAAATGTGATGACTGGGGGTCTGCACATCCTCACCTTCTGAGGCCCCGCTTTCAGCACTTTCCCCTCTCTTTGCACACACTCCCTGCATTTCGGAGCCCTAACTTGTCTGGACAGGTTTGGCTAAGCCAAAGGGAGCTGCCTGTGTCTGGAAAGCAGTTCCTGCCTAGCTGCGAGGTGCTGAGTGCTCTTTATTAATTCCATGAGGAAGCAGAGGAGTCCTGGGCTGGAAACTGTGCCTGGTTTTGGTAATTCCAAGTAGCGTTTGTTTTATGTACCCAAAACTTTCTCCAGCAGCTCTGAAAACCGTTTCTCTGAGGTCTGCCTTAAAATTATCTGACAGCTAATTTAATCAAAACTCTGCAATTAACAAGCTCATGTTCTTCAGAGCCTCGTCTGAAGGCTTTGCAATTACTGACAGGCAGAACTTTGCAGACGCTGCTCTGATCCACTAAGCTCTGCTCTAATGTTGTTTAAAAGTAATTACCCTCACTCACCACGTTGTTTCTGCTTTGCTGTTTCTAAACTATGCAAATGCAGGAAGCTGCCTCTTGCACATGATTATAAATCACTGGTTGGGGTAAGGTATCTAACAGGCAGCTAAAATAGAATGAAATATTAAATGCATTTTCATCTTGGGCGCGTTCTGTTTGCGTGTTATTCACCGGGGACTCTGCATTTGGTTCACAACAATAAACGTGAAGGGGGAAAGATCTTTTCTCAGTAATGAGCAGATACAGCAGAAGGGTTTTGGCCTACAGTTCTTCCCTTGAGGAGCTTTGCCTGAAAAAGGCATGAATTAAAACTCAATAACATATTAAGATGCGACCTATTGCTGATTATGTGAGAAATGCACAGGAGGAAGTCCTGGCAGGGATTTAATAGGAGGGAGAAGGAAAGTAGGGTGCAAAATGTGTCTTTAAAAATTACAATTTTCCAATTTGTTATTAAGAAGAGCAGCAGGTTTTATTAGTGGCTTATAAACATTGAAACCTGCAAGTGACAATTAACAGCAGCCCACAGCTTGTTAAGTCCATGATGGAAGGTTATAACTCATATGCCATCTGGATGTGGAAATTTTGTTGAAAGCAGCCTTTAAAATGAGCTCATGACTCGGTGCAGAATATTCTTCTGCAGGAATGTGTCTCAAAGAACAGCAAGAGAAATGGGGGAGGGGGGACAAGAGTTTTCAGAGACAGAATGATTGAATTCTGTGGGGGAAGGAGATGACTTTATTTTTACCTTTGAATTATCACTGTTATTCTGAATTCAAGAGTTTCAATCAGATCCTGAAGTCTGAGTTTCATTTTTCTTCCTGAGTGGGATTGGTGATCCAGTTAGACTGTGTGATGTAGCACAGAAAAAAAAGCCCTGCCACAGACTTTGCTACAAAACTTATTGTGAACACCCGGCAGGGAACTGAAAATGGGAGAAGAACATAAACATAAATTATTAAAGGTAGCTTGGTCCTGTTATGTAGTTGGAAACTTGTTATATTTAGGCTGGCAAAGTAGAAGATAGGTAATGTGTCATACATATTACATGACAGAAGGTAAATGCTAGTGAGAAGAGGTTATTTAAGTGATAACACTGGCACGCCAACAAATTCATGGTGACTTAAAGCCATTTTAGACTGAAAAGTGGAAGAGGCTCTCAATTTTTAAAGCCCCGGGAATTGTCTGGAGGGAATCAGTGTTATTTAGCATTTAACATGGAGGAAATGCATATACAAGTGGCAGCAGTAATTAAACTTCCAAGAGTGGTTACAAGTAAAACTGAAAACACAGATGATAAGCTCGGTTTGTTAAACATAGCTCATCACTTAAAGAAATATTAAGATCCATGTCATGGACCCAGAGTAATCCGATGTAGATGTTAATTATTTGAGCAGTTCCATAATTAAAACCAGACTTTTCTGATAGCCGTGCCTGTCTCCACACTCCTTTGAAGTGTTTGACCTTGAGTAATGTTTGCCCCAGTACATGACCAGTACAGTCACACGCAGCCAGCATTGGAGTTGTGGGAAGAGGAGCTCACTGGGGCACACGTAGCCCACAGCAGCGACTGCTCTGAGCCCAGATGACCAATCTGATTTTTGTATATGCTGAACGCACTCTTCGCTTGCATTTACACTCAGAGAGATGCTTTTGACAAAGTTAAATCCTCAGTTTTCCTGCTCTCACCAGTCATTTTTGCAGTGGCACTTTGCAAAGATGTTGTTCTCAGCTGAGGTTTCACACCATTAGTCACGTTGTTGATTCAGCCACTCATCCCAAAGCCTGGGCTGTGTCTCCTATCAGTTTTTTCCTTGCATATCTTTTTCTCTGAATTATTGCTGGTAGCACTGTGTTGAAATAAGTCTGTGCATATAGAGTGTATTTTATACTAACATACATATTGGCTTATTTTGCCAAACACCTTCAGGAATAATGTTTAATTTTAAGAAAATACTGTATTAAAATGGTAGATGCCACTGAAAACACTGGGACTTTCCCAACAGAGCATTCAGCTGTATGAAATTAAGGTACTAAGGGATCCTTGCCTTAGGATGGGAAAGGTGTAAAAGAAGCCTTAAGAAGTTTAAGCCCAGTTCAAAATGATTCTCACTACCACAGCACATCCATAGTGTTGTTTATAGAATAAAAAAAACCTGTTAAAATCAGAACTGTGAGGGCCTCAAAGTCAGTGAAACAATTCTTGAAGATTTAATCATTGCATATATTTGCAACACTGACAACATTAGACTTATGAGCATCTGTTGTTAGAATCACAACTTCAGCCTAAACTGAAACCTTATAGAAATACTCTTTAAAATCTTAAAGTTATGTAGCAAATTGATTTGAAGTTGGGAAGGCATAATTCCATTTGGGATAATTTTTGTTTGTTTGTTTGTTTTTCAAAAAGAAGGTCTCAAAAACAAGTTTTCCTCTTAAATTCTACGAGAAAATGGCAAAATGTGTTAAAAATACTATTCTGGTTGGTATTTTGTTCCACTTTATTTTCTGTTGTGTTCTGTTTTATATGGTATATGATAAAGCACAGTCTGCACAAAGAAATTCAGTTGCAGAAACCTTGGTGTTAAGTGGGAAGCTGAGACTTTCTGAGAAACTGCAAATAGTGATCTCTGGTGTCTTCTCCTGAATGAAAAAGAACACGTCTCTTCTGCCATATATTCTTGCTATCTGCTGATCTCAGCATTTAAGAATGTTTCAGAATGGGGCAGGACTGAATTAAGAGAACTTGGATGAGTAAATCCTCCTGTGGCTCTTTAGGAAGTTATAATCTGCAGAAGGACCTCAGTCTCTTCTGCTTAGAAGCCAAAAAGGGGAAATTAAAGGCCCCTGTCACACGCAGCTCGCTATGTGATTTTCCCCCCTCATGTGCAGCCAGGTTTCTCTGAGGAAAAATCTTTAATGATAATTGCTGTTTTCCACAGCAGCGCAAGAATTTTGGGAACAGATGCTGACTGATTCCGCTCGGTGCAGTTGGACTGGCTCAGGGCTGCCAAGTTACGAAATGTTTGATGTACAAGCAGAGTGTGAATAAAGGTTTTATTACTTTGAACAAGATGTCTCGGCTCAAAATACCCTTGCTTACATTTGCGTGGATATTAACGACCTGTTAGCTGAATGTGGATATAAAAATGTCAGATGGACTCAAATGGATCAAATAATATCCCTTCTCAGCTTTGCCCTTTCAATGTTTTATGGTTCCTATCACTGGGCTTCCCTCCTCTTCTCCTCTTGGGTTTACTGCTTGTTACATGGTCAGCTTTTTAAATACAAATAAACCCACAAATCAGCAGCTGCTTTTATTGTCATTTTTATCCAACAGAGTTGTTGTCTCTGCTTTCATAGACGAGGGAATAGTTTCTAAATGGGATGTGTGCAGAACTCCTTACATCCTTCTTTATATGTAAGAAGATATCTCCAAAAAATAGCAAATTTTCAGATATGCTAGGAGAAGTTTGAATTAATCCTCTTTAGGTCTGTCTCAGGTCTTAAAATACTACTGTTGTTGCATTTTGTAAATCCTAGATGATACCTGTACTTTTGCCAGTCTTTCATTTTTGTAGTGGAAGATTTATCACTTAATCTGAAACGATTAAAAAATGAGTGACATGACCAGTTTTTAAACTTCTTGGGGTTCTTTTTCTCTTCTCTCAATGTGGCTTTATAAGTGAGGACAAATAGGAAGGGCAAGTATGAAGAACTGTGCATTTCAGCAATGAAATTGGTGTGTTTAAATACATTGAAAGAGAAAATGAATTCCAGCATTTAATGTTAAACTACTGTTAAGCAGATCTATCTACTAATCCTGGTATTAAGTGGTTGTGTAGCATTTCAGAAATGATAACCAATGCTAAAAATTAAGCAGTGGGTTCACAGCTTGCTGCCTGTCTGGTGCTGCAGTACAAGTGTGATCTGGACAAGGCCCAAGGCAAAGCTGCTGAGCAAGAGAAGCTACCACAGCACCGGCTTTATGTTCTTCTTGTCACTGCAGCTTCCAAACACTGTAAAGTTCCTCTGTGCTCCTGATCCTTCTCATAATATTGCTGTGTGATACTATAGTTGTACAGGAGTTGTGTCAGCACCCTCCGAGCCAACATCTGGAAACTATTAATTCTTCAGGGAGCACAGGATGGCACAGATGCAACTGGTGCATCTTGCAGCGGTATCTTAAACTCTTATGAGATGATCTGTGCAAGGCCAGTTGTGTCTGGTTGATTTATATTTTCCACAGAAATTAGGAAAGCTCACTTGAAAAGTCTGGGTGAACTGCAGCTTTTCATTACTGCTTTTTTCTCTGGACTCTTTCTTTGTTTTAGTAATATCAAAACTGGCAATGCTCATCAAGCTCTTTTGATTCTCATGCATGTACTAAGAGCTGGGACTGTTCAGGATGGAGGGAAGTGCAGAAGACAAAAGTAGAAGTGATCCTGCCTTTTAATTCACTTTTTCCCCCAGAATGCCTGCAGCTATGATTTCCAACTCAGTAAAGATTTCTGACCTAAAGGCAGATGCTCAGAGAATAAGTGATAGGGATCTAGGAAGATTTTAAGACCTGAAGCTCAAGGCAAACTAAAATCCATCACAAACAGATTAACAATTCGCTGCTTAGCTGTGTTATGATGAGATTTCTGAGGGCTCAGAGAATTCTTGGTAGTTCAGAAAGAGAACTTGACCTTCTCCTAACATGCCTCATGTTCTCTCAGCTGTGCAGAGGCAATGGAAAACCTTTGTCAGAACAGATGGCAGGGTTAGCCCCCTGCCACTGAGTAAAAATGGGAACTTCAAGGTCCAGTTAATGGCTGGAGAGCCAAGAAACATTTGGAAACTTAGATTAATATTGAATACACCCCAAAGAATACACTGTTACAATTCCAGGACTTCTTGGCTATGGCCAAACTCTGGATACTGCGAGAGCAGTCATTTCCCAGCTCACGCTTCCAGCCAGAACGAGGAACTGCTGAGGTGCACGAAAAATAAGATGTAGCACTTAACATGGGTTTAGGGCTTTCCGAAAAGACATGTTCAACAGCTGGGTCAGTCCAGCAGAGCATTTTTTTGCCCGGTGCTTCCTGATAATCTACTCTGCCATTCAGTTGCTTTTCATACACTAAAACAAATATTATGTTAAAAGCAATCACGTGCATGAAGTATACTAAGAAACTGCTTGTGAAAATATCTGTTTTTTCTGTTAAAAACGTGCTGGCATGTTACACTGAAGCAAGTTTCACAGGACAGTTCAGTAAAATGTGGAAACTATGATCTGTGCAGCTGAAGGGTTTCAGTTGCTGGTGGCATGACTACTGAAAGCTCAGCAAAGTCCCAGAGATGTTGCTTTACATGCATCCAATGAAACAGATACTGGGTGCTAATTAAGGCTGATTAATAATGAAAAAGATTCTTGCTATGATCTAAACAATGCACTGTTAAATGAGCAGATCTTACTTGCCTGAGTTTGGAATGAGAACATAAAGAAAACTCCTACAAAGTGTTTTCAGTAGTGATCTGTGCTTTATATCAAGATCCTAGTTATTTAATCATAACTGTAAAGGCCTGTAAAGGTAGTTTTTTCCTATAGAGTGGGTCCAATGTGCTCCTCCCTGCAATGCAGTAGGTGCAATGTTACACTGCTCCCTCTCTGTCTCTACCTTCGCACCCTTTGCCTGTACTTTAGGAACGAAGCCTGGAAGATCAGAAGTGTAGTGCTGTTGGAAACTCAACTGACCTCTTAGTCTTGCACACAAGCGCCTGCCATCAGGTTCAGAGCGTCTCTTCCCAGTCCTGTCCTGCTGCACTCCCTTCCTCCTTCTGCAGGGAATGCACAGCCTCCACCTAAAATCAAGGGCAAGGGCTGAAAGACAACTGTGGTGCCTGGTAATTGTCAGACTACCCCTATGTGTTGTCCTCAGCTTAACATAACCACATCCTAAGGATTAGTGAAGGCTACCAGACCTACTCTCCTTTGTTTTTTTTTTTCCTTCTAGAATTTCGTGAACCTATTGGATGGGTGTGAGAGTGAAAGTCAAGTTGCTGTTAACTATCATCTCTTAAGGTAAGCTGTTAAACACCCAGTGTTATTGCTTGTTTTGTTTGTTCAGAGTTTTGAAGAAGCATTCACATGTGCAAGGAAGCTGTGGGAGCTAATCATTAGTTTCCAAGGATCTTGAGGATCTTCTTGACAGATCCCAGCTTGCTGTGGCAGTTGTCTTGGGAGCAACACATTTCAGTGCCTCTTTTCTTGACAATACCTGGGATTAATTTCATCTGCTGTTACCTAAATATCTCTATAGACAAGAATGCATCTTGAAGGAAATGTCTGCAGAGATCCAAATTGTTTACAGAGGTGGGGTGTTTTTATAGCTGAGACTTTCACTCAGTGTTAGTTTTGTTAGTTTGACACTAGCAAAAGTCATTCCTTAACCAAAGTATTTGGAAGCGGTATAAGGGAATAAAAACAGATGTACAAAACTAGAAAACAACTCTTTTAAATGTATCATTTTAAACAGGAAACATCTCTAAGTGAACTGCATTCTCTAAAGTCTGACTAAGGAAAGAGGTATCTCTTCTTGTTTTTTGTGAATGTGTTCAGTACTGTACAAACAAAAGAAATGCTCTTTTCCCTCAATACCTCTACAAACATACATTCTGCCACTTTAGTCTTACAGTGACAATAATGCAGCGTTTTATTTCCTGATTTGTTCTGGCTGTTCAACCTCTGAGCTTAGATCATTTTGTTAAAACACAATTAAAATCTAGCAACTGGCCTGGTTTACCCTCCTAGCCAAATTTGTCCTCATTTGGCAGGGCTGCTTTCTAATTTTGACTTATTTAATTCTGAGAGAAAGATCAAAGGTGGCCTCCTGTTTCTCATTACACAGGATCAACAAATCAGATAATTCAAGGTCTGATAAAATGGCACAGGGAATTCAACTGTGTGCAGTAAGTATTACTGTTATCAGGCCATTTTAAAGTAAGAGTTAAATTCCCGGTTCTTTTGTAAGCAGCACCAATAAGCTATGCTTAGCAAGTACCTCTTTCCTGTAGAACAGGGTTTTATTTTTGTTTGGAGTTTTAAAATGTTCCATGTCATTTTAGGTTGGTAAGTGGTGTGATTTACTGACTGTTCTCGATGGATTGTATTGGCATCCTGGGAGGAGTGCACTCAAGCGTTCCTCCCTAAAATACAGCCAGTTCTGAGAAAACAGCACTATTCTTGTGAAAACAGCGTTTATATATTTCTCTTGCATGTTTATCCTCAGCATCATCTTACTGGGAACTTGTTTAACCTGCCAAAAACCCTTCTGAACTCTGACTGCAAACCGTTCTGCAGTCCAGACTTGTCGTGCAAATGCCTCATGACTTCAGGCAGGTAGAGAGCTTCAGTTCTCTGAGCACATCATCCCCCCCTTACGACTGCTGCACAATCAAAGCACTGCTCACTCACTGTCCCTGTCATCTGTCAGGCTGCACAACTTCGATCTAGGCAGTTTGCTTCCAGTCTTACCTCGGTGTTCACAGCCTCATCTCGCTGAGAAGTCTTACCGAGGTGCCTTATCCTGAAAACTTGGGGCTTTCTGTTTGTGTGGTTAACTCCCATGGCTTGCAAGCGATCCAGCTCTTGCTCAGTCGGTGCTCAGAAGGCTGGTGCATGCCTCTGCGCTGCTTGGGTTTCCCTTAATCAACATATGGGCTATAACATGTTGTTTATTTGGAATCTGATGTCATGAGAAAAAGTGTTGCTTCAGTCAGTATGGAAACTTGCCCAGATATGTTCAAGTTGTTTCTTCCTTGACTGTAGTGTCTGCTTGAAACTTTTCACTTGCCTTCTAATGGTTATTCCTGCTCATCCACAGGCTGTTTCCAGTCCAAATATAGTGCTACTTGATTGAAAAAGTCCAAGAAGCCGTTCTCTTTTCGGCACATGCTTAATGTTTAACAATCCCAACTAAATCCCTTCTGAAATTCCATGATCCGGTTTGTCACAGAAGGTCACGGGCTTGCTAAGGCTGTCCCTCCGGACATTTCAGCGACTGCTGTGTCTGCACAGCTACAAAAACTCTGCTGAAATCTGGAATGTTTTTCAAACCCTTTTTTCCCCTCCCTCTGAGGTCGCTGTGAGGAAGCAGTGACCGAGGGTATCCTTGTGAAACTCCTGTTGACCCGCGATCTGGAATGTGCAGCCGGTTCAGGGCTGTGCCCTGCATTGGGGTCTTGTGTTTGGGGTTTGTTTTTTGTACTGAAGAAGCCTTTCAGTTGATATTTGAGAATGACTTTAAAAGCACAGCTAATAAAGTGATTTTGTTTGCTTGATTGCTTAACTAAAGACTATTACTCAGGGCAAACTAATGTAACTCCACTGATATTAATAGAGCTCAGATACAATAACTGGAGAACAAGCCCTTAAATTCTAGGGAAATTATTACACAGGCTGAGTTTAAAAGGCTCTAATGGTGTCTAATAATGTTAGGAGTCTTTAATACCCACTAATTTCTAATTAGCTTTTTCTTTCTTGTCAGCTTTTTCTTTTATACCTTTCTTGTTGATGTCATAGTTCTGCTGGGAGAAAAAAAGAACTCTGGTCAAGATAAACCTGCCCTGAGCTGTGCCTTTAGATGTGCAGTACCTCCTCAGGACAAGAGGCTCATCAGCCCTCAGGGCTTGCATGTTCCTCTTGGAACACTCAGAAAATCAAAATGCAACCCTTTTCGTCTTGGAAATGCCAACTGGGACTTTGCTGTAACTCTTAACCCAGCTGATCAGGAAGGGATTTTCCTGGGGACAAAGATACCATTTGAACTTGAGGGTTGTCTCACTGCCAGATTTCAAGCTCTTCTTATAAATCGCTATGACTCCTCGGAAAACAGATGAAAAATATGAATTTTGGCAAAACCATCCTTCACTAAGCTTATTCCAAAAATGGATGAACTATTTTCTATAAAACTTTAAAAACATATAAATAAAACCCAAACAAACCTGTACAGTGAAAAGGCACTGAGATGTCCCAGCTTTTCTCAGGCAATACTCATAGGAG
This sequence comes from Pachyramphus minor, assembly GCA_013397135.1. Classification (NCBI taxonomy): domain Eukaryota; kingdom Metazoa; phylum Chordata; class Aves; order Passeriformes; family Tyrannidae; genus Pachyramphus; species Pachyramphus minor. The sequence goes on along the minus strand of VYXB01003981.1, from coordinate 16,183 downwards.
AGGGGATGTGTCATTTGACTTAAAGAATTAAAAACATGCTTATATATTATTGAAATAAAGCATACTATGGTATATAAAGCACTTCAGATTTGCACTCTGTGGGGGACTAGGTCATAAAACAAACATAGAGACCTCGTGGAAGTCAGTCTGTTGCGGACACCCTTAAGTTGCAATGAGGAAGATGGCAAAATTTAATTAATCTACAAATAGACTCTAAATAAACTTGAAAGTAAGTAATCTTCCTTTTATTCAGGAGCTAGGACAGTGCTTTTTGCTACCTTGCCTAATCTATTTCTTTTCCAGGCCATCTATCAACACTGCCTCAGTTATCCCCTTAGCTGCTCCTATGGATAATATGATGGGGGAGAAACCAGGAGGCAGGAGGAGAATATACGGACTATTGGGACACCTTTGTGGCATTCCATGGGTATAGCTCAGAAATAAGTACCTGGCCCTTGGGAAGAACAGTTGGCAGTGACAACTGTGCACAAAGTCTGATACATTATGTCCTGAGATTTCTTCTTAGTTACTGTTCTCTATGACCAGTGTTTTTAAAATAGTGGAGACGATATCCAGGATATTTTCGCTATTTATAATTCCCATTGTTGCAGCTCTCTGGGGATGATTAGATCGGATGACTTCAGTGGTGTGATAACTATTGATATAAATAACTTTCCAGAAGATTTCCTTATGACTTCAGAACAAATTCACCAGCAACAGAAACATTTCTGAAGGAGCTTAGTTACCTGGCTATTTTCTGAACACCACATCAGGCACTGCTCTGCATAAAGAGGATAAAAACCTTTAGAAGCTGATCTTTGAGTGCCTCAGCTTTTCATTTCAGAAAATCAATTAGCAAGCACCTAGGTCTCATTTTCAGGAGTGTCGGGAGCATCAGCTTCTCAAGCATTTCTGGATATTGTGCTTTATGAGAAGTTTAGAGAAAAAGAAAGAAATGCTCACCCAGATGAAAACAAAAACATGCTGTAGGTGTTCAGCAGTGATCAGAAACACTGGGGTTCAATGGTTGCTGGGGAAATCTGGCCAAGGAACAGATAATTACCCAAAACTCTCCACGTACTGGAAGCATAGTTAAAGGTTTGGTGATGGAAAAGGTCTTTCCTTTGAGACTTCCAGTATTTCCCGGTTTCAGCCAGGAAAGGAATAGTGGAAGAAGTGCCTCTCACTCTATTTTGATACTCTGATCCCTGAAGAATGGATTCAGGGGCATGCTGTGGGTTGAAAATAAACTAAGAAAATTCTAATTGCTCTATCATATGGGTCCATTTCATTCCATGTTCAGGCTGCAATTTTAAATCATGGTTTTGTTGACTAACGCTGGGGAATTGTTTCACTCTTCCCCAGGAGAACCAAAGATTTCTGGTTTAAATAACCAAAGGTAAACCTGTTTATCATTCTTTCCCTCTTCTGAGTTCATGCACCCAAATGCTCGATCTTTGTGTACAAGTAAAATTTGGATAACCTCTTAGATTGCCTGTGAAAAGTGGAATCCTTAGGCCTGATTATTAATTGGCTGAGAGACCTTGGATGTCATAAGAATCTGCCCTTCCAATTCAATTATTTGATCAGAAGAGACTTCCTTTAGCTAGCAACAGCAAATGCTGAAGTCTTTGAGGGGTTCTCACACTTCACCATTTCCAATGACATGACTTGGCATGGAAAGCTGCTTCCAGCCCATAACAGGTGTGCAGAGGGCATCCTATAAAGATCTGCTTGATTGTTTGGACAGACAGATACTGCATAGCAGCAGAGCATTCAAGGTGCTTTTTGAGGTAGCTTTACTTTGGCAGAATGAAGCCAGCTGAGCTTCATTCCAAAGAAACGCTCACATACCTTGGCATGTCGTGAGCCACACGGGATCACAGGTGTTCCTCAGCCCAGCAGTGCTCCGTGTACCTTGAAACTTCCCTCTCGGAGCGACGGCCCTGTTTTTCTTGGAGAATACTTTAGAAGTGTTTCAGAGCCATCTAAAAGTGGAAACCTCCGGAGAATGAGCTAATCCTTTGGTCAAGGAAATAGGAATATATTTGAAAGTTATGAAAACCTCAGAGACTTGCTGAAGTCACCTCATGCTAATCAGTCAGCAGGACTTCAGAGCGGGAACCAGGCGGGCACCAGGCACTCCCTGGTGACAGGGGAGCGCAGTCCTTGCCTGCCATGGTAAAATTAGGCTGTTGCTTAAGGTAAGTGAACTGCAATGAACCTTTATGAAAAAAAAAGTTATTTTTAACTCGCGTAATGAAAATGTACAGGATTGCTGAGTATGTCTGCCATGAAATAAGTGTATTTTTCTGCTGAATGAGACCAGTGGTACGTGGCCCTGTGTGCTGGTGGTCACCAGTAACAAGTGCCTCTGAAAAGTGTAGGAAATGCAATTGTAGGATCACAGGCAATAATCTTCCCACAAGGGAATGTTTCCCTTTTCTCTAATGTTTCATTAGAGACTGTGCATAATTTGCAGTGTTAGACTTGCATCTTTTCAAGCCTCTTCTCTTATCTCCACTTTAATCTAGAGGACATTGCTAGCCTTGAGGCAAACACTGGAGGGTGCAAACATACCTGGGGGAAAGGGGGGAAGCCTCACTTTGCCAGACATTATACCTGCTAAAAGATAATCCTTAGGCAAACCGATTATAATCCAAGCAGCTGACAGAAGTAAAAGATGTGCTATGTAATATTCCAAAAGGAGCAATTTGATCAAATCTGTTCCTGCACCTACTGCAGACTGAAAAGCTGCTTGAGTTCTGGCCTAGTTTTCTAAGCAAAAGTTCCTTGATGTTTTTTTGGGACCCAGATAAGGAAATGTGCCTGAAAAAAAGAATATATCAGTATTCATTTTCAGTTCTACTCATTCCCCCAGTTAAATGTGCAAGTGCAGTGCTGTTCCCTCCATTCTTCCAGCCTTCAATTGTCTTCAAGTTTTGGATGACTTGGAGTGTGCCTTGTCCATAAAAAGCACGGAGCCAAGGCTATTTCAAAATTTGGTTGATGTAACAAGCATCTCCACCCCTCTGGAACATGTATCAATGTGGGTGTCCTTACTGGAGGAGATGCTTCTTATGGGAATACACACTAAACAAACGTGTTTCTCCCTTTCTCTTTTATCACCAAAACCTGAGGAAGCTGCCACCTGGCAGAGTGGAGTGTTCCTGCCTCCTTTTCCTGTGCCGCTGCTGCTCCCTGGTGTGACGGAGGGGTCATGGTAGGAATCCATAACTCATTGGCCACGTAAGGTTTTCTTTTACTCATGTTTGCTCTACACTGACTGTGATAACAGCAGAGAAAATTAATACTAACTTGCTCTCATCTCTGCCCTTAGAATTGTGAGAATTTTTTGGCTCCCTCTATGAAATTTCATGCAGACTTAAGGGACTTGTTCTGTGAAACCATCTCTGTTACTAAAACAAAAAAAAATAATCCTACTCTTCAAAGATCAAATCAGGAGTTAACACATCTCTGCCATTCTGCTCGATCTGGATTTAGTGCTTCCAAAAGATAAACACTTCTACAATGTGTATGACTCTACATGGGGTAATTCCCTGTAGCAGGAAGGCAATGTATTTCCTCAAATTAAGTTAATTTTCAACACTAAAAGCTAATCAAAAGTAATAATAGAAGAAAGAACTAAAAAACTAACATTTCCCACTCTAGCTCCAAAAGAGTTCTTCTGACCTTCAGGTCCTGACTTCTGACACATTTTCAGATTTGGTAAAATGAGTTGGTTATGTTGAGTATGAGCTTCAGGGGAAAGGATTTTTGTTCGCTGGTTTTGATCAGAGATAGCTTTCAAATTAAAATAAAATTTTAAAAAAAGGGCAAATAAATCCTTCATGGTCAGTTTCTAGGGAAAAAAACAACCAAAAAGCTTTGGAAAGCTGTTTGAACTGCAGATAACCACCTTTGCTTATGCATTCGAGGTGCTGCCAGGCTTGAGCTGCCGATGGCCACAGTTTGAAGGCTGATCGGGTTACAGTTCCATCGGCCAGCAGACGGTGAGCAGGACAATGCCGGTGTCGCTTTCCAGGGATCTGCCCTCTGCACTGCCTTGCCCGCAGGTTAGGAGGAGGGAGGTCATCCTGTGGGAACATGGCAGGCACTGCACGCTGCATCTGGGACTTATAATATGGCTGCCTTGGTGTGTCCTCTCTTTGCTTCCAGGTAACCAGTTTTATTGTGAATTACCGAGCAAATTAGTTGATGTCGAAGTACCTTCTTGTGTCTTTTCTGTGAGCCCTTCGTGTTGTGGGGTGTGGGCTTGATTTTCAGGCTTTTCCAAGGAGACCCTGCTAAAGCATTAAGGAGATATCACAAACTCTGCAACGGCTGCTGGGCTTTGATATTTATATTGGCTCCTGACAATAATAGATAATGAGGCAGATAATGAGGGTTCTGTGCATCAGTTTACATTAGAAATTGTCATGTAATCCGGTCCACAAAAAAAGGGAACATATAAAAGCTCTTGGGCTCCTGTGACGAACTAAAATAGCAATTTAGTGGCTCTGTGGAACTGTGCCACCCTGGAGGGGCTGTGGGGATGGAGGAAGAGATAAGGGCAGGGGGGGATTTCCACATGAAAAACACATCACTCGTATGCAGAAATGCAGACTTCGGGCACTTCCTCTCCTGCTCTCACTGCAGCCTTCCCTTGCTGGAAGGAGCTGGCATTTCATTGCATTTTTTGCAAAAGTAAGGGGTCCCTCCTGAAAGGATAAATCACAAACTCAGCATGAAACACAGCAACCCAGGCAGCTGACACATTTTAGAAGCAGCTGAAAATGAAAAGAAAAACCCTTCAAACTTGTTCCGCTCATACAGCTTGTGTTAAATCTGTTCCTTACAAACACAATAGGAATTAAACTTTCCTTGTGTTACTGTAGGAAAAACACCGCTCTGTGGAGGTGAATAGTTTATATTGGGGAATGCTCCACATGTACATATTTGAAATATTCTTCTTTAGACCCCCGTGCAAATAATAAACTGCTTTTGCACTGTATTCCTTACTATAACACCTTTTCAAACTCATTTGTGAATGACTTTTGTACTTCCTTGGACATTTTTCCCCTCCTTTCCTTTTAAGAGTACATTAGTTTATAATATCTAAATTATGGAGCTTACAAAAGCTCTTCAAATAATTGGAAAAGTTTTGAAAAGGCAATGAATGCAATGAAGTCAGTTATCCAGCACTCCAATGTGTGCAAGTGCCTTAGACTCCAGTGAGGTAAATGGATCATCTGCAGCTCTTTATGCAAAGTTTTAGTGTACCTTTCAATTCCAAGCTTATACAAAGTGGCCTTGGAACATTATAATACAACTTGAAGTTATCTGCTGCCCTTCTTTGGTTCCCATGGTGGCACCTCTCAGGAGTTCTCTTGCTTGAAAAACAAAAAAAGCCTTTGATTCATGACCAGATGCCTTCAGGCACAGAGGCAGGGAGCTCCTGTCCTTACATAAACGAGGAAAGACAGCAGCAGACTGGAGGAGAAAACTTCAGGATGAGCTGTGGGAAATCTCCAGATGCATCATCCTTCTTTCCGTGATTGGTTAGCAAATCCATAGGAGTGGAATTCAAGGTGGGTCCTTCTTCAGACTGCTTCTAAAAGTGAGTAATGATGGTGCTGACATGAACCACATAAAATGCTTTGGTTTAGGTGCTTTAATGAAAGTTCCGGTTATGAGGCTCTTCTCAAAATGTGGCCCCGAGCCCCCGTATTAATGAAATAAAATTGAATTAATCAGGTGGATGCACAGACAGTGTTCATTTTGGTAAGAAAATGCCACTGCATATCTGTAAGCAACGTGAATAAATATGACTCCTACAGCATAAACACAATAACAACTTGGTAGATTTTGGCACAGGGTAGAGACTGTGACAATCCCTGTGGCCTCTCTGGAAATTAGAAAGCAGGTAGAAAGTAGTCCCTGTAAATGCCTTTATGCTCAAGCACAACCACAGCACTCACTGCCTTTATCTTAACGTTCCAAGTATATAAATATGACAGAAAACAACTAGAGTTCCACTCCTGATAAATTAGCACTGTGGCCTTGGTCAGGTGTCAGCTCCATGTGACAGCAGTTAAGGCTTTGTGTCGTGGGTTGTCATTTGTGCAGCTCCCAGATGCTCACAAATCTCTTGACTGTGAAATTTGACCATAAAAGCTTTGTGGGAGTTTGATAACAAGTCTTGGTTTGTTTGTTGACCTTGGTCCTAACAAACATAACCTTAATTGTATTTATACCTGGCTATTTTGAAGACACCGAGCTAAAGGTGAGGACACCCAAAAGTAATTGTTGCAGTGGCCAAGCCATTCCTAAATGCCACATGAAAACCTGAAGGACAAAGCCAAGTTTCCAAATGCAAGCAGAGTGTGCAAGGACTAATTATTATTTTTGTTAGGAAACCATTGTAAACTGATATTCACTTTTGTAGATGCCCTTTTAATAATTTCAGTGCGCCAGTAACCTAATGCTTGGAAGAAATTACTATCTCAGCAGTACCTCCATAATTAAGATTTCACCTCCCAGTGTCAGGCTGCCTGCAGGGAGTGTGCTGTCATGAGTCTGGACACGTTCTTGTGAGACCTGATATTGTTGTTTCAATGCAATAGGCAACTTCATGTTCAGCTGGAGCAGGGAAAATGATAATATTATGGCCTCACAGTGTTATTCTTTTAGTGGATGGTTTGTACCTCTAACAAGGAAAGTTTTATGAAATTTGTATTGGCTTGGTTTACAGAAAGTGTACCCATTTAGTGGTTCACCTTGACATAACTTCTCTACTTTATATTACTGCTTGGTGCATAGGAACAGAATTGCTTTAAATTTCTTTCTTTATTTTTCTTGCCTTTGTCTTTAAAATGCTTCAAAGAATCTCTGTGTACAGTGTGGCTTCAAACAGAAAAATATATTAATTTTGAGCAGGCATTTTGTTTTAATAAGTATCCCTTTCAGGACTCTTGTGTCTTTATTGGTATGAATGGCACGGCTTCAAAGGATAGAGATAAAAACTTCATTCTTAGCATTGAAAACAACCTCCTGTCAGCAGAAAAGCTGCTTTTTGAACTGGTTGGAGCCTTGATCTGAGGAGTTATTAATTTCTGGCATCTCTTAGGCTCTCTCTTTTCTTTTTTAACTTCCTTTACAGCCAAAATAAATGGCACAGTCTTGTCCTGAGTGGGAGGCCCGAGGCAGTGGGTGCAGGTCTGTGCCAGGTCCCAGCTTCGTGTAGAGCCACGCTCGGGCACCCAAAGCAGCACCTGCCTTTCAAGGAGGTCAGTATTTTCTCCTTGTGGTTGCTTGTAAATCCTTGAAATCTGCTATGAGAGCCTGACATCTAATTTAGGAGCTTAGGAACTTAGGTCTGGAAATTTTGACTTAACCCCTTTTGATAGTGGGAGTGCACACAGACGTGAAACAGCAATCTTTTGGTTTGAACAGTCTTTTGCTGCGAGTAAGATGTAGGTAGAAGATGCCAACTAGTTTATTAAAATGCTTTTTAGTTGGTGTTTCTTAAAACGTTTCCATTATATCAGGCTTCAGCTAGGATTCAAAAATTAATCTATGCTCTATCTGCCTTTAACACCCTCCCCAGAGAGGGAACATTTTGTGCGGGGCAGACAAGAGATTCAAGCTCGTGGCAGTCGTGCAGTCCCAGCAGGTGACATTGGAACTTCCCAGGCGAGGCAATAGGAATGGTGGGTGTGTAGAGGTAATATTGAAAAGTCCTTGTGTGGTGTAAACTGGCCATTGAGGGGAGGGGAATTAAACAGCATGGCATTTTATTCGGCTGCTGGTTTCCTCTCTCCTCTCCACTGGCTCCATGCCCGTACCTGAGAGCAAGGAGGAACTGCCCAGTGCGGTGTGAACTCAGCTTGGCTGGGAAGCACCAACAAGGTCTGTACGGACCAGTGTTTGGAAAACAGGCTACAAAAATAATGTTTACGTATTGGGAAGGGTTTTAGAGATTTCCTTTCTGTCCAGCTCAAATTTCAACTCTTTGAGCAGGATCCACAAAAGACCGTTCTTGAAATCAAGCTCCCACACCAGTTTTGACATCAACAAGACACAATGACAATTTGTCCAAACTGATGGACTTGAAATCTGTTTTTTCCTCTGGGAAATGTTTAATACTATTCCTTATGTTCAAATGAGTTGACAGATCAGAGAAGTGAGTAACACTTTCTCTAATGTTATGTTCTCTGTTTCTGAGGAAATAGCAAAGGCAAAATGTTCACTGTGTTTATCCTTAGAACCCCTACTGGACTCCAAGGACTTCCACAGCTGAAGGGACAGGAAAAACAGCCATGAAAATTTAAAGTTCAGGCTCCTCAATAAGAAGAAGCAGGAGACTTCAGTTCACTACTTTGCAGATTCTCAATCCTTAACAATAATTTTTTTTTAATATTTCAAAATTACTTTCATCACAATGTAGTAGCCCATTTGGGGACCTTACCAATAATGTAAGAAATTTTTAATTCCTCAATAAGTTACTTGAACTAGAACACTGACTAAAACCAGCAGTCTCATACTGCTGGTTTTAACAGTGAATGCCTAAACAGACCCCTTGAAAAAAAGTTTTAGAAAGCCAAATTGCTTCTATAGATGAAACATAAGTGAAAGAAATATGTAGCATGAAACATATCTTTGTACCCCCACTGAAATTCCACTTTTTGTATTTTTGATGCTGGTTTGAACCCCAATCCTTTGTATTTCTTTCCCATGTGGAACGTTTTCAGCAGCTCAGAAGACAACAGGCTCAGGTCTCACCCCAAACCTCAAAGGTTGCATTTCCTGCAAGTTGGTTCTTTCTATCCTAGCCCAGATTTTATTTGAGCCTCAAATAATTTTCAGTTTCACTGCCAAGAATGAAATTAACCCTTGTGAAATGGAGCTTGAAACGTGTATTGATTTCAGGTTTCATTTCTTCCTTGAAGAAAGAGAAGAGGTGCTTGTGAAATCTCCTTGAATTATTCATCAGCCAAATTATTTTTCAATTAACAATTTAATAAATGACATCTTTCTTAGCATTTTTCTTTATTAAGGTAGTTTATTTGTAGGCATATACACAGTAGAGACAAAAAGAATTTTGAGTGACTTCCTGGGTATTTTGCCTGTAACATATCTGAGTAGTAACCTCAAGAAAAGGTCAGTTAAAAAATTCATGGCCTTCCACAACCAAATGTTTAATTGGAAGGATCTAGGACAGAGTCCTTGGTCGTATCCAAACAGAGAGAGTAATAAAAAATGTCTTCGGCTAGAAAACAGATGTTTCAACACAATTCTGTTTCATAGAAATGTTTGAAAGGGTTTGTTTTAATTCCTGGTGGAAACAAAAGCAGATTTTGAAACCTTGAGTGCAATCACAAGATGGATTTGCTCCTTGGCCAGCTCTGCACTTCAGCCTGGCTCCAGGCGTTCGTGCTGCCCTCAGATCAGCTTTCCCTGCCCACTCTGTGCCACTGGTTTATACTGGGAAGCAGTGCTTTCCAGTAGGAAAGCAGGAGCTTCTTGTGCTTCTACTAGAAATTGAGGAGCACCTCTCCTTAACACCGTTAACTCTTGAGTTTTTCAGGCTGTGAAAGAGGGATGGTAAGGAAGAGGAAAGTGCAGGAAAGGTATCCAATGGAGAAATGGAAAGATAAGTGGAAAACAGGGGAGCCAAAGTCAGATAAATTGGGACTAGCAGTGCAAATTAGCAGTTCTAATGTCTGAAGAAGGTCAAGACTATCATCCACAATGGAAATAACCTGTAAAACACAGTCCCTAGGAACAAATTGCTGTGTGTCACCTCCTGGCTGAGATCCTGTCCCAACCTTTTTCTTTTCTCCTATTTATTCTCTGTTAATTCATCCATCCCCTTTATTCTCCTTTTTCCCCTTTTTCTTTCATGTTTCCCACTCTTTCTCCTCCTGTGTTTTCCAAATGCTTTCCTCCCTGCTCCTTTTATTATTTTTTTCCCTACATTCTTCCCTCCAGCCACAACAGCTTTTAGTTGCGCTGAGAAATGACATATTGTGAAGGTGCTCTGTTTTCCAACCTCTTCCCCTGCTCACTCCGAGTTGGGAGCAAAATGTTCCTGGTGTGCTGCCAGCTGAACCTCTCGCAGTGCTCCAAGGCTGGCTCCCTCCCACGCGTGTACTCCAGGGATGCACTCCCACAGCATGGGCTCTTTGTCGGCTGTTTCCTACGTGCCTGGGCTTTCTCTTCCTTTCCGGCACAGGACCGAGAAATTATAAATCAAACTAGTTACAAAAAACTGTCCTCGAAGACCAGAGGGAGCAAATCTGTTTATCAAAAGCTGCGTCTTTCTGGAGAAAATGGCAAAAAACTTTGTTACATCAGGACATACGGATTATTGGCTTTTGTTTACCAGGGAAGTTAGACCTGTCTGAGACAGCGGCATGATTCTGTATTCACTCTTCTGGGTGGGTTGGGATGAGGCTTCACTTTATTTGCATCTCCTTTCATCTTGAGGATTATATGGGGTTCTAACTGTCATCTCCTCATGTTAACCAGGAAAAGTAAGACTGTCTTCCTTACCATATATTAAGAAGAGATTTTATTCCACTGTATTCTGGCCTCTTTGCTTAGCAGCTGCTCTCACATCTTTTAGGATCATAGGCTTGTCACTTGACATTTATTTGCAAAGAACAACAGACGCCATCTATTAGCACGACTATCATAAAAATTACTTCAGCCTTTTAGTGTATTTCTCCAACTAATTCTTTTGAAAAGTGTATTTTTTTTCGCTCTCAAGTGCATTCTGAAACTGTGGATCTGCTCCTGCTTTCAGCATCAGTCTGCAAACAGAAAAAAAAAAAAGCATGTGACTCGGGGGGAAGAAGTATGGTAGAAACAGCAAACAGAACACGACACAAACTCAATGCTCATATCAATGATAATTTGGCCCAGTTTCTGCTTTTAAAATTAGATTCCCTTTAATATAAAGAGGCAGTAAGATAAAACATTCTGTGGTGTTTGCCGGCGCAGGGGAAGGCACAAAGCTCGAGGAGAGGTGTTATGTAACATGTCCTATAAACACTCCTGAATTTATAGTGCTTTATTAGGATGTCTTCCTCGTTTTGCTGGAATTGCAGGCCTGGAGATATATTCCTTATATAGCAGGGAAGCAGTGCTTTGCCTCTGCTGCACTGTCAGGGCTTAGGCTCTCCCAGAGTGTCCTGCTCTTGCTATGAGCTCAAAGAAGAGAGTTCAGTGCCCAGAAGAGTCGAGTCCCACACCTTTACTGCACTTTCTGCCACAAAAGCAGCTTTGTCTTCGGTGTTCAGACACTTTGGGAAGAGTTTAGCCATTTATCTCGGTGTAAAAGGACATGCTAACAGTAAACACCTTATCTCTGCTTTTTTTTATTGGGTTTATTTCTTCAGGTGTGTTGTTTCCAGATGCATGATAAGATAAAAGAAAATGCAAGCTGGTGAGAAGGAGCATTAATCTTCTCTTCCAGGCCAAGCTGTGAACAGCCCTGGTGTGTCTGGGCAGGAGACATCCTCTGTGCTACCCGTGGCCAGATCCAACCTGTGAGCATATGGTTGTCCCTGTTAAAATCCTTTCAATTAGCCCTTTGCAAGCTCCTGGGTGCCTGGTCGGGCTCTGCCTTCTCACAGCCCTGTGCCAGCTCTAGCACAGCTACTTGCAGTTGCTGGGGAACTCTGCATGACAAACTGTCTAGTTTTAATTGTCCATTTTCTCTCAGGAAATTCAAACCAGAGGATGCAAACATATAAAGCAAGAGGGGTTTAATTTGTTCACATTTCCAATATGCCTGTAATTAATTTGCTCATAAACAGAGGCAACAGTCCACAGGAGTGTGCTCAGACTTGAAATTTGGTTAGAGGCAAGAGATGGAGGAAAGAGCTGGAGCTGGGTTCTGCTTTTATCACCTCTAACTCCAGGCAGACTGGGCATGTTCTGGCCTCCACCTCTGCTTCACATCTTCCACATGGGACATCTGTCCATCCATCATTTTGTTCTGCATTTTAGTTTCAGTCCTTACAAATTGTTATTGTTACAAGAGTAGTGACCAGAGGAACTGCCCAGTAAAATGTGATGTGCTGTTAGCAGAGGACTGAGCTCCACATCTGCAGGGAAGCTGTTGGAACTGAGACAAATACATATATTATGTTAGCTGTGAGATTGTTAAGGAGTCATCCACCCCAAACAATAGTAGTTCTAGTTAAATTTAGGCACATACCAAGTTAGCACCTTAAGTAACAAGAGGGATAGGTGCATTTAGAAACTACTGAGTTATTCTTAAACCAGCCTGTGCCTGTATTTGCAATAGCAACCATTCCAGTGCTCCTGTTTGAGAAGCACAAGGACTGTCCAGGCTTCTCCTCTGTGAAAAGCACATGAGGTGAAATAGGTCTCTCTGTGCCAGCCCCAAGGGATTTTGGTTGTATCATAGTGGGTGAATGGCCATGGGTATCTTGTCTGTCAGGCACAATCTTTCCAGCATTGCCCATGGGTGACATCCACAGCACCATCTCACCCCACCAAGGGGCACAGCTTGAAGCTGGAGCATTGACCTGAAGTGCCTGATGATGAAACAAAGCCCTGAATAGCTAGGAAGGAATTCCCCTTTTGTTCTGTTAGCTCCTTGGGCCAAAGGCCCCTTAGAAATATCAGTTGTTTGGTGTTTTTCTGGGTAGGAGATGGGGGCAAAATCCTCTCAAGCAGGAAATTATTTTATGGCTATCTTTTGAGCAACTCTAATCACATTACGTTTTCTGTCTCTTCAAAGATCCCAGACATCTCTCAGGTCACTTTTAATGTCTGGATGTGTTTGTTACATTGATGGTAATTTACTTGCAAAGCATAATTATGGGAAATTCCCAACAACCTGTGACACAGTGCACAGAACTGGTCACCGAAGCAGGTTTTTCCTCTGTTTCAAGTGACCCCTGAGTCACCCAAAGGAGTCGAGACCTTTTCTGGGGAAACAGAGCTCTTTGCCAGTGCTTATTTTGTTGCAAAGATTTTTGTTGCAGTAACATGTGAGAAGTGAAGATCCATTTCTAGGGCTGCTTTTTCCACACTTTCCTGACCCCTTTTAGATTTTTAAGTTGTCACATGCAACTTTCTTTTAACTAGCAGGCAGAACAATAATTCACAGCTATTTTTCTGAAGCCAACTGTGTATTGGCTCTGAAAATATGGAATAGTTGTATGAGAGTTGGGGAGATTTAAAGCATGTTGCAGTTTACAGCCCTGCCTGTTTGTCATGGACATAAAAGGTCCCACCGTGGAAGCCAAGGATCACTTTCATCAGCTGAGGTTCTGGCTCTCCATCCTTGCCAGGCTTCCGTGGTCATTTTTTACTTGTCTTCTCCCTCCATAAGAATTCAGGTCATTTAATTTATATTAGTGTGAAAGTTTTTCAAAACCTGCAAAGTGTTTTGTCGGGAAAGTGGAGACAATAAGAGCAGTATTAAGCCATAACCCAGTTGTAATGAGATTGTGGGAAAAATAGTAGAGGGGGAAATACGAGACTGGCATAACGAGTATTTACCTACTGTGTGCAATAAATTCCCTGATTACAGGCTGGGATTCCACTGCCCACCAGTGGAGGTGGGATCTTTGTATCCAACAGTCATGTTGACCATGAGATCATCTGTTAAATTCTCTCCCAGGAAACTGCTTAACTCAGATTTCAGTAAAGTCAAGACACTACATTTCTGAAAAGTAACATGTTTAAAACAGCCACAATGAAAAAAAAAATCGCAGAGAAATATGACTACCCTGATAAATAATAGCTTTTTAAGAGTGAATAATTTCCAAGGCGAGGTTAATTGCAGTAATAGAACTGTGGGAATATTTTGCTTTAAGATTTAAGCGTAAACTTCTCTCTTTTTTTTGGTCAGTCCTAATGAAAATGCTGCTAATAAATAAGTGTAACTTAAAAGTTCATTCTTACAGAATTAGCATGGGCTTCCTGTTATGTTGGAAAGAGCAGCTGAAATTAAGTTTTGGGCTATAGGGCATGTTTCTATTTTAGCTGTCCTTTAATGCCTCCCTATTAAATTAGTGTTATATAAACTAAGCTTTAGCATAGTTCTATTTTTTTACCCCTTTTTACAGTTGGAATAATAAAGGTATACAGCACTTGAGGAGTGTCTTCCACTGCAGATACCATGTTCAATTTCTGCCTGACACCTGCAGGAAAACTGCAGTCATAAATGGGTGGCTGCCAAAGCAATACTCCCTGAGTTTCTCTACCCGTACCCTGTGTTCTCCAGCAAGTGAATTGGCATTGGCACATGCTTTGCATTTCAGAAACCCAGTAATTCCCATTTAATGACTTTAAAATGTTAGATTTGCACCACTGTTAATATATTCCAGGCATGTGTCTTCCAAAGGGTATGCTAAAGCAAGGAAGGAGATTTAGGTGGTGAATGGTAAATTATAGAAACCAAATAATCATCTAGAACTTATTAAAATGGGTTGAGCTCAGGGGAACTTCAGCACTAGATTTTAAAATAATTTGGAAGTGATGGAAGGGAATACTTAACACCTTATAAGCAGCAGCCCTAGAATCTGTCAGGCATACAAACAACAAAATAGATATTTCTATTCAAAAGCAAGTTAAAAATAGAACAGGAACAATGTTTCCTGTTGAATGTTTTTTTGTGAAAGACTCGTGGTGGCCACTTAGGAAGTAGCGAGAAGAAAAGTTTTACTGGCAGGTAGTGCAGGTTCCCAAAGGACTGTGTGGTGTGTGTCAGGGGTTATTAATGCCACTGCTGCAGTGAGAATATGATATATTTGGAAAAGAATGGCAAAGCTGCACAGCTCTTGGTCACACTGCTTGTGTATAATAAGCCTTCCGATGATAAAAGGGGGGCTGCAAGAAGGGGCTCAGCAATAACACTCCATCCGAAGGAGCTGATAAGAAAAGCACAGGTTTTGTGTATTTGGACTGAATTTTGTGAGAATGGGTCAGTGCCTGCATTTGCAGGCAATGCAGCAGGGAAGGGGCCCTCTACTTAGAGCAGGCAAGAGTGACAGCAGTGTGTATCTCTGTCCTGTGCCAGGTATCTCACCACACCTGCACCACAACACACAGGCCATGCCTTTGCTGTTCCCCAAACCAGGAATGGATATGGTCTGTCCTTCCGGAGGTCTTTGCAGAGCTCAGATGTGCATCCTGTGCTCGGCCAGAAGGGCGTTGTGACTGCAGACACACGCAGTATGTGGAGTGATACTGTATTCCCTGTGCCTGCAGGCATCCCTCCAGCCCTGTCTCCCAGCTCATCCCACTGCTTCCCTCCTGCTCCCCGCAGGGCACAGGCTGCTGCAGCGAGATCAGGGTCTGATGGCAGCTCACGCCTCTGCTGGATGCTGGTTGGCAGACAGGTTTTGTACCTTTTCAGAGTGGACTTTAAATTTCTTCTCATTGCAACAGGGTGTACAAGAAAAATACCCTTGCCAGCACCGTGCAGGGGGAGTGTGGCCGACAGTGGGGTGAATCCGGGTTATAAAGGCAGGATGACCCCAGTGGTGCTNACAAGCCTGCCCCCCCCCCATCAGGGTGAATCCAGGTTATAAAGGAGGATGACCCCAGTGGTGGTTACCAGCTGTGCTGACTGTGAGGAGAGACTGTGCATGAGGTGAAAATAGACAACCGACAGCAAACACCTCATAGTTAAAAGCAGAGTGAGACTGAGAAACAAGTTAATAACAACAAGAAGTGAGGCTAAAGCCTCGCTGTCTCCGTTGCAGGGTTGCTGTAACCCATATGGGCTTTTCTCAGGAACAGGCCGTGATCACACGTACCATATGTGCAGCAGCATCTCAGCTTGGTGAGCTGGTAGTTTGAACTACTAATTTCTCGTGTTAGTGGTGTTAGTTTGAGCCAAAGTGATATTAATTTTAATTAGGGCTAAATGAAGAAAAAAAAGAATTCCATTTGTTCCACTAACCCCATCCCCCACCCCAGGTTTCCCTTTTGGCTCCATATAGAAAGCCTTGCATTAATTTTCCAGTGAATTTCTGTTTGTAGAAAGAGTAAGCAGTGGCAATGCCCATGTGTACTGGCAGAAGTGTTCACACTCCACAGGTACATGTGGTTATTCAGAAAGCAGCTTGTAGATTTGGTGGTTTGTGAACTGGAGAAGAGAATTAGCAACAGAGAAACATGCCCAAGGGAC
>VYXB01003976.1:0-10719 GCA_013397135.1 Pachyramphus minor | reverse complement strand
GCCACGGCCCCGGGACCCCGCGCCGGCACCGCCCGAGCCCGCCCGGCCCCTCCCCGGCATCGGGACACGGGGCATGCGGGGCATGCGGCGGCTGGGGGTGCCGCAGATGCCGGGCCCGGCCGGGTCTCACCGAGCGCCATCGCCGCCGTCCGCCCCAGCACCTCGCCCGCCATGGCCGCCCCTGCAGGAACTGCATCACGGGCTCCCTGAGCCAACCCCGCGCCGGGTTGCGTCAGCCGCCCCGCCCTGCACCTTCCCCCGCCGGGGACACATGGGAGACGGGGGGCAATGCCGCTCTCGGCCGTGCGGTCATCACAANNNCCCCGCGCCTTCCCCCGCCGCAACACCAGCGCTGCGCCTGAGCACTTTTATTTCGCATCGCACTTTTGAAATGTACATTCCATTGAACGACAGCTGGAGGTCATGATTTTTACTATAAAACCAGTTCAATAATCAACCTTAGGCCGGGAGGGGGGAAAGTAGATAAAAGTGAAACATTCAAACATCTCAACTCGAGTAAAGAATGTGCAAATGTAAAGAGACTTATAAAAACACTTTTTACACTGTAAGAATTGGGGCACCAGCAAGTAAAGGATGTTCCAATGGGAGTGACTGATACCCAGTTATCCATCACTGTATCCAGAACTGAAATGAACAGGCTGTGCCAGCTCCAGGGGCACTTTCCAGACACAAGATCTATCCTAATTCCTAATCCAGTGTGACACTGGCTGAAGTTTACCACCAGACATATCCTCAGCTCAGCTGTGCCTGCTCCACTGGTGTCCAGGGCCCTCTCCCAAGGCTGAGCACCACATGTGCCATGATGTCTGAGCAGTTAATGAAATGGAGCACAGAAAGGAAATAGCTTTCAAAGGCAAATGTGAAATGTAGCTGCAGTTTTATACCAAGATAGTATTAAAAAGTGAAAAGTCTGCAATTCCAGGCATCACTAAAAACTGGTCCTGCTAGGTTTCCATTCCCAGCACACATGTCCTTCACTGTCACACAAGGATCAGTTCTCCATGGAGAACTCTTGGCCTTTTCACGTTCCCAGGAGTCCAAGCCCAGAAAGTTCTGTGATACAGACATAAAAATCCTCATGTCCTTATGCCATTCAGTTAAAAAAGATCCCGAGTTTGTTTAGGACAGTTTTGTGCAATCACTGGGATAAACGGGATAAGAATCGCCATGCCGCAGTGCCTCAGCTCGCCTCCCGGGTGTCCCCGGCGCCCGTCCCCGGCGCGGTGCCCAGCACGGCGTCCAGCGGGGCCCTCCTCTTGCGGATGCTGCGGCCCAAGGCGATGAGGTCGGCGTAGCCGCGCTGGTGCGAGAAGGCGTAGGTGGAGCGGCGGGCGGAAAGCCCGCAGCGGAACGCGCTGTGCCGTCACCGCCACTGCTGCTCCTCCAGCAGGTACTTCCGACGGTTCCGCTGGATCTGCACGGGCACGCAGCGCGGCGGGGGTTAGGGCAGCATCGCCACGGCTCGGGCTGCTCCCACACCCCTGTGCTGTGTGCCAGCTCAGGACAGAGCAGAAGCAGCCACAACCTGTCCCCTGCCCTCTGACACATCACCCTGGCACTGCTGCCCAGCCCAAATTAAACCCAAACTCAGAGGGGATCTCAGTACCCTCACGGGATCTCTGTGGTGTCACCAGGTCTCAGCCAAGTACGCAATGGATCAGCCCCCACTGAGCTGCTGCCCCTGGCCAGCCCCAAAGCCACCCTTCCCACCCACAGGACCCGAGCACCAGACTTGTGTAACCTCCCTGAGGGCACCATCACTTATTTGTCTCTCGTGGAATTACAGAATCCCAGACTGGTTTGGGTTGGAAGGGACCTTCAAGCCCATCCTCTCCACTTCCCTGCCGTGGGCAGGGACACCTAATACCCCAGGTCTCAGCACCAGCACCAACTCCTGTAAGTAAATACCTGCCAAATTCACCAAAACAACGCAGACTTCACTCACTTTGTCGCTTTCCGAAGGCCAGATTGTCATGGATAAGAAACGCTGGGCCACTACAGGGAACAAGCAGATGGCAATGGATAAAATCATGGTGAGCCAGAGGTATGGCTGTCACAGAGCGTTCGGAGCAGTTCCTGGGAATGAACAGAACAAAAGTTAGTGTGTGACAGAGCTGCCTGAGACAGGACCAAGAACCACAAACCACAAGGACTGACCTGTGAACTGAAAGCCAGAAGGGAAGAGAACATGGATTCCAGCACTGTGGAAGTCAAATGTGATTCCAAAGTAAAGTGCAATACTCCCAAATACTGAAAAAGCATTAACAAAAGTCCAGTAAGATGTATCCAGGCCAATCTGAAAGCAAACAAAAGTGCCAAGTGAGTTTATTAATTCCAAATAATGCCAACTACTTTTTGCATATTGTTACATTTTTAGTAGAGAAATTTAGAATCGTGAGCAGAAAGTGTTCTCAGAGCACCAGAGTTCAGGAAGCCAAGTTTACTTGCCTGAAAATTGACGACAAATATCAGGGAAGATGCTGCAGTGACAGCAAAGGACTGATAATCTGCAGGGGCTTCTCCATCTTGTCCCATAGATTTAAGGTAAGCTCCGTACGGGATGAAGAAGATGATGAGTGAAGTTACAGCTCCATGGAGCAAACTTAAAAAGAATTTCTTGTAGTTGAAAAGTAAATCCCTCTGGCCCAAAATATACAATCTGGGGAACCGAAGGCTCAGTTTGTCGCTCACGTCCTTAATAAAGGGGGAAAGAAAAGGAAAGCTGTTGCAATGTATTGTTCTCAGAGTGAGCTTTGAAGAGAGAAGCTCAACTATACAGTGTCCCAAAGGGAATGGCAGATCCCTTTCCCTTTCCAACAGCAGGGCTTTGCACAGAGTAATGCACAAGGAAAACTTTTTTAAAAGCCACAAAACCAAACAAACTGCCCTTGTTTTATGGAGCAGTGTCAATGTAAGTAAAGACCCACTGGCAGATGCCTGTTGTATCCACATGGGAATACCTGGTCGAGCAGGCCGACAAGCAGGACTGGGAGGCTGGAATACAGCACGTTGTACAGTGTGATGAACCAGTCCTCGTAGGCCGTCTGCAAAAGAGGAGCAATTGCAGGAGGCAGTGATTTCTTTGTATGCAATCCTTCCCCTCCAGCTGCTGAGAAAACTCACCTGTGCTCTCCTGTGACTTTAAGTTCCCTGGCTCGGTGTTCATCCCAAAGGCAGCAGCACCTTGGCTCAAGGCTCTGCTGAAACTCTTTAGCCTGTGTAAAGCTGCCCCACTCCTTACAAACCTTCCTTCCCTGTACAACCTGACTTTAGGGCTCTGGAATCATACCCAACTGCTTGTAACTAACTCACTCACTACTCATCACCCACTCTCCTGCAGAAATCCCTGGTGACAACTTCAGGTTCCCACCACATCTCAGGTTAAGCCTTTGCTGTCCCACACTGACCGAGTATCTGCTTGTTGTTATCCCACCCCAGCAGACCTTCCTACCTGGGCAGAAAAGCCGTTGAAGAATGAGTACCAGATGTGGACTAGTGTGAAAGCGAAGTTTTTGTAGAAGAAGTATCTCAGAAACTTGCACATCCTGATGTAAGACCATCGGCCATGGACCAGCAGCAGGCACTGGAGGAATCGGAACTGCCCGAAGGAGTAGTCACTGGACATAACGGCCTGCATCCCTTCCTGGCCACTGATCCCAACTCCAATGTGGGCAGCTGGGGCAAGGAGACAAACACCACACACCAGGTTGGACAGAGGGACAGGAACAACACGAATGGGGCACATCTCTACTGCCACCTGGATTCTCTCTCAGTCCTTGTTCTGTCAGAACAGACATGGGAAATTTAACCAACAGAGAACCAAATGATGAGACAGAGCAAGCAAAGCCCTGAACAAACTGGTTAGGCAGTTTAGGGACATAAACCCTATCCCAGAGGTTTACTTCTCAGTGGGATCTCTTGGGAAGCGGTTCAAAGAGCAGCAGCTGCAATCCAGGATGGTTAATGCCTCCAGGCAAGGGGCACCCAAGCTATTGCTTTAGTTTTTGTATTATACCGCTGAAACTCACAACATGAGAACAGATGGAATTCAGGTCCCTTCTCAGGGAATGTGGAAAAAAAAAATAGATCAGGAAAAACCACTAACCATTTCCCAAAGGACTTCCTCAAAAGGGAAACAGGCACAGAAGCTAAAAGCCCTGTGGCAGTGACACAGATGGAAGAGTCTTCTGAGCAGAGAGGGACAGTGGAGAGAGCGCAGGAGCAGGGCAGAGGAGCTGTGTCCCAGCCAGAGAGTGCTGCAGCTGCCTTACTTTTGATCATGTTCACATCGTTGGCACCGTCCCCAATGGCCAGGGTGACAGCCTTCTTGTACTTCTGCACCA
The DNA here is from genome assembly GCA_013397135.1 of Pachyramphus minor. Lineage (NCBI taxonomy): Eukaryota > Metazoa > Chordata > Aves > Passeriformes > Tyrannidae > Pachyramphus > Pachyramphus minor. Next base: position 6,355 of record VYXB01003976.1, on the reverse strand, counting down.
GCTCCACCACCATGGCCTTCTGCTTGGGCGTCACGCGGCAGCAGATCACGGCCCTGCACTCGCACGCCAGGTCAACAAAGTTCTTCTGCTGCTGCTCCTTGTAGGTCTCGGCCCTTCTCCTCTTCTCAGCTTGCTTTTTCTTCTCTTCTGCTGTTCTGGGGAATTTCAGCTTCAGTTTCTTTTTCTTCTTTTTCTTCTCCAGCAGAATTTCGTTCTGTGTAACAGAAATGTACTGTGTTCCCTTCTGCACCATTTCCAGTCCCACTCCAAGCACTGCCCAACAACACACCTGAGGTCATTACACTCCCAGCACCCATTTCTGGCACTTTAATGAACTGCTCGTGCAGCCAAAGGAACAGAGCCCTTGGGGAGGGACACTGGGGCCTGGTGGTGCCCCCAAAATCCCAGCCAGCCTTTGTACATACCAGCCAGGAGCCAGTGATGATTAGAGCCCGATCTTTGCTGCCCTGGAAGAAGGGCTCATTCATTCTGAGAGAAGAATGTGTGCTGGATCCAGCCCTGTTCCTCTGGTTTTCCAGCCTAGTTTGAAGGAGAGCACTGGAAAGAGAGGGGGAGACTATTACAGGAGAACCAAGGACAAACTTTAAGCTTGGTCAGTCCCAGACTGAAAATCCTGGAAAGGAAATCCTCTGTGTTTTCACTTGCCTGGTATCTTCTCCGTAGCAGATGGCTGTTTCCTCTGTCAAGAGTTCACAAGAGAATCCAATATTTTCAGCAGTTTCTACAAAAAGAAATTGAGAGGAAAGTATTTACTGAAAGTTCTGTCATGAGTTCTGTCTGTTCTGTCTGTTGGGAGCACTTCAGTAATTTTTGATTAATGTCTCAGTATGACAATTCCCTTTCAACACCACAGTGTGGATGAACAGGAAAAAATCCTCCTGGTTTTAGCTCTTTGGCTGTAAGCAAACCCACCTTTTTTGTCACCAGTGAGCACCCAGATTTTAATGTCTGCTTTGGAGAGTCTAGAGATAGTTTCTGGAACTCCATCCTGCAGTTTGTCTTCAATAGCTGTTGCACCAAGCAGCTGGAAGGGATTTGAAATATAGGTGTTCAGTAGCATTAAAAAATCTGTTTCTTTTTATGTAAGAATAGAAGTACACTAAAAATAATCAAGTTTTTTTCTATCTCCTCATACACTTTGTCCAGAGCTTCATCTCGGTTACTTGTAGCTAAACTGGCCTCCACAAACTTTTTATTCCACACATCAAATTCATCCTCACTTATGTCTCTATAGCATAGGCAGAGTGTCCTGAGAGTTTCATTTGCAAAGACCTGAAAAATAATAAAACCCACACATATGCACAAAACTCTTCATTTGCAATCCAAATATAAGAGTTAAGACCATGAGCATTTAGAAGGCTTGACAAAACAAATCTGATTTGCAGAACCAGTTGCAGGTCTGCATTTGTGTTAATAGCTTAGGAAAAGGAAATTAGTGACATTATTGTCAGAAATACAGAATTTTTGATTTAAAAACGGCATGTAAAATACAAACATACATCGAGTGCCTCTTCTGTGGCTTCTCTCTTTGGATTCCTGGGGTGCAGCCGCTCATAAATCACCGTATCAGCCCCTTTACAATACAGCCTGATGTTCCCACTGGCCTCTCTTACTGTGCAGGAAAACAGGAGAGGTGGCACAAAATGTCAGAGCACATTTATATAGAGGAATACTTTCAGACTGGATTTTTCAGCCTATTGCTAAGTGCCAAAGCTATAAGGTCAGGTTTCTTGTTCAGTGGACTGAAGTGTGTCACAGGACTGTCACACAGCTGTTAATTCTTGACCCCAGTTGCCCTTGCAGTTCCCTCTTCCCCCATGAAACACAAGTGACCCTGTCCATGGAGGATGGTTGCCGTGAGCTCACCAATGACAGACATCCTCTTCCTGTCGCTGTTGAAGTCCAGGATGGCCAGGACATCGTAGGTCCTCTGGGCCCCCATCTCACTGAGCGTGATGGTGTTCTGTGTGCGGGACAGGAACACGTAGCCAAAGTTCCTGGCGGCCGTCACCAGGGCCCCCTCGTCTGGGGAGGCTGCCTGGTAGTTGAGCTGACCTGTAGCATCGGAGGAGGGAGGAGAGAAAGCCAGGATACACCTGAGGGTACACCTGGACACTGCTGCAGCCCCCGACAGCAGCACACACGGAGAACAGGGACTGGGCATCCCCTTTTACTGATGTACTTCCATCGGCATCAGTCCTGAACCCACCTCCCTCCAGGGACCAAAAACACTCCTCTGCCTCAATATCTTGATTTCTCAATGCAGCCACTTCAGCATTTTCAAAAGAAGCTCCAAAAGACTAATCCATGGTGACAGACACCAATACAACGAGTGGACACAGTCCCAAGAGCAAGAAAGGACAGGACGCTGTTGGTATCACAAGCTCACAAAGGTGGGAGTGAAGCAACATTACTCTTCCATGTTTTAATTGAATTTTCCAACCTGATGTTTCATATCCATGAATTCAATAGTTGGTCATCTCTACATTTAGTTTTGTTTCATTTAAAAGAGCAGGCTAACACTCCTTCTCCTTTATGGGAATCAGCATCTGTTTCAGGTCTTTCCCTTGCGCAATCCCTGGATTTGAATTATTGCTTCCTCACACAAGGAAAAGAAACAACAAAAAGCCCACACTCACCATCAGAAGTGTCAGCCATGACCGTGTGACAAATGGCAAGCAGAAAAAAGAACTTGTGAATTTCCAGCTCCTTTCCAGACTTGATTTGCTCTATCAGATAGTGATCATAGAACAGGAACTTTCCGTCTGTGTACACATTCCAGCTGAAATCCACTTGCTGCTTAGAAAACAGGGCAGGAGAGAGTCTGAGTTACCTCAGGTGCCCTTGCTTTGTGCCCACCTGCACCTCTCCATGCTTTGCCAAGGGACTGTCCCGTTCCACAGACCTACCTCGGGGTGGCTCTGCGGCTGCCCCGCTCTGTCCCGGCTGTCTCCTGCAAGGCAAGCACCCGCCGTCAGAGGGATCAGAACAAAGCTTTTACAACCCAGCACAAAGTAAAACAGATCTAAATTTACATCCTGCACTAGGAGTGGAAGGAACAGGGAAAGGAGAAGCTGCTGCTCTTACTAAATTTCCTTGTTTGTTTCTAGATTTTGTCCCCAAAACATTTTAGTGAAAGTAAATAGTTTCGTAAATAACCAATTTTCGGCTTTTCTGCTGGGAAGTTTCTGCTCAGGTCCATCAATTTCCACTTTGTAAATGGGAAAGCAGTGGGAAAACCCCAGTAATTCCACAGTACCAGAGCTTTACTCAATGCCAGGGCAAACTGTGGAAGTTCAGTTGGAACTAAGACAACTCGTATGCACCTGATTTCCCACAAGCATTACAATTCCTCCTCCTTTGCAGAGGTTTTGCACAGATTACCATATCTTTGGCCGTTTATGCAGCACTTTTTAAAGGTCATGATGTTCTGTGTGAGCGTTCCAGTCTTGTCAGAGAAGATGTACTGGATCTGCCCCAGCTGCTCGTTGAGCGTGGTGGTCCTGGCCTTGGCTGCCGTGCCCTTCTTGGGGTAGTACATCTGCAGGTCCCAGTTGATGAAGTAGCTCTGGCCAAAGCGAATCACTTCCACACTAAAGGAAAGAGAGGCAATGTTCTCACTCCCGGCTGCAGCTCACACCCCTAAATAATGCCACCTGCCCAGGGATCCCCTACCTGACATAGAGGGAAATGGGGACCATGGTGTTGAGGACAATGATGTATCCCCAGAAGTTGAGGAAGCCCCGGTAGGAAGGACTGAAGTCCTGTGCATCATAGAGGTACCAGGAGCAGTTGCCAATCTGCTGCTCCCAGTAGGTGTGTCCGATGGCCAGCCCAGCTGACAGCAGGATGAGGACCACGATGATCTGCAGGGGGCACATAGGCCTGTCACACTTCCAAAAGCTTTGCTCAGCTTAAATCCCAAGCCCCCGTGTTCCAAACGTGACAGGTGCTTGTCAGAAGAAAAGGAGTAAACCTTTCCCACAAAGGCACCTTCCCACATTTCCTCCTGCTCCTCCACCCCAGCTCAGCAGGGCAAAACAATCGGAGACACCCTTATTACACACACACAAGAAAAAGTCACCTAACTTTGCATTCGCTACTCACTAAAAAACAAACTCAACCCTGTGAATTTTGAACAAAAAGCCTTACAGTATAAACCATGTAGTTCATAAGGGAGTCAATCTTCGTCCTTTTAAATCTCGTCTTTCCACTATTTTTCATTATTTTTGTGTCAGCACCTAAAAATAAAGAGTAAAAAATTAAAACAGGGGAAAGATATAATAAAGAAATCAGTGCCAGTATTGCCGTTTTACCAAACCCAGACATGCAATACAGTTGATGTGCTTTCCATGGAGAAATAGTACACACCTGCAAATACCACCATTCCATGGCAGAAATCCATATTCCTGATCTTACATCCACGCAACAAAATCTTATCAGTATCCAGGGAATAATTTGACTTTCTCCAGAATAATGTTCCTGTAAACTTATCCAGTCGGTTATTGGGCTCTTCACATTCAATCAGACCTACAAAATTTGGAGAGGAGTATGTTTAATTTACAAGAAGCATAGAAGGAGCTTTACTTTACTTGCACTGACTTGTGAACTGTTTCAGCTGTTTCAATGGTGTCAAGGACAGAACTGTACCAACCATCAAAGTTTGCCAGCGCGCTTTCTTTCTGAAGCTGTCTGTGCGTCACCTCAAGGGCCATTTTGAATTTTAAATTAGTCTCACTAAGAAGAAAGGATAAAAAGGCAATTTTATTTAAAACATGGACAGAGGAGAGAAGTTTGAACAACTTTAAATGAAGGAAAACAATATGCCATAGGCGCCACTACTTCTCTGGACAACCTTTTCCAAAGGTACAAAATAAGTCCATGTCCTTTCCCCTTTCTTCCTATGTCACATTTTCCAACACTTCTGACATCTCTGTGGCACTCCAGTGGACCCTCAATGATTTATAATGATCCTTGAATTGTGGGAATCAACAGCTAGAAACAGTTTCTCAGTTCCCACAATTCCCTACTTGACTAGTAGAACCTGACATGCACACCCTTTGCTCTCTTACCAGTCATCCCAAATTAACTCCAAGACATCCGTAAGTAGAGCCTTACCCATCCAGTTCAGCTGTCTCCACATAGCACAGACTGTTTGGTTCTGAGCTGGACAGCAGTAAAATATCAGCCTAGAAAACAAACAAATAGACATCACATAAATCCAGGTCAAGATTCCCACAGAACTCTGTAGAAACATAAAACAAAAGTATCTGAAGCACTTACAGGGACAAAAGTATTTTTCTTCAGACGAATGACATCACCGACTTTAATATCTTTCCACTTTGTGGTTTTGAACCTAATATCAAGATAGTTTAATGATTACTGCTCTTTAATCTAGAACACTATGCACTCTAATAATCTTGCAATACTGAACTTCCCTTAAGAGAAACGCGTGACCTCTTGGGATAGAGTGGGTTTGCTTTTTGGAAACTGCAATTTATTTGAGATCTGTAACTTAGAAGTCCTAACCTACCTCTTCTCTTCCCACTTCACCTACATATGAATTCCTATCCTTCTCTCCAAAGCTCTTAGCACAGACTTAGTGCCACAGGATTAATGTTAAATTACTCCTTTGGGCAATTCTCTTCCAGTTCTCACACAGGCAGCAGAGAACAGAGAGCTGAACCTTTCCTATCATCTACGGCCTCAGATCTGTGACAAAGCTCAGTAACAAGGCAACAACCATCACTCACAGAGCTCAGGAGGGAACATACGAACCTTCCGTCCTTGATGACATCACATGTCCTGTTATTGACCTCGTTGTCCATCCTGTGACAAGCCTGAAACCAGAGCAGAGAATGTACTCCTGCTGTATGTCACAACAGGACAAATGAGCTACACTGGAGGGAGTTTGCTTTTCATATTAACAGAGCAGGGTTCTTACAATGTCATCCACCAGGTCCTTGACTGCAGTTATTCCCAGCACGAAGAGCAAGGGCACCAGCGTTGTGTACCATGCCAGGGTACTTATTTGGGGAATCGACTACAAAACAGCAACAAAATCAGTTCAGCACAGGATCATCAGGCAAGCTCAACTCAGAGGCATTTCATACTGATCTGACTAGAACATGGAAAGAAACCAACACATCAGAGGGAATTNTGACCTCGTTGTCCATCCTGTGACAAGCCTGAAACCAGAGCAGAGAATGTACTCCTGCTGTATGTCACAACAGGACAAATGAGCTACACTGGAGGGAGTTTGCTTTTCATATTAACAGAGCAGGGTTCTTACAATGTCATCCACCAGGTCCTTGACTGCAGTTATTCCCAGCAC
>VYXB01003975.1:25643-88189 GCA_013397135.1 Pachyramphus minor | reverse complement strand
CACGGGACCCCCACGGGACACCCCCGGCGGCGCGGGAGGCGGTCCCGGGGCCGGGGGGCTTGGGGCGGTCGGGAGCAGCTACCGCGGGCCCCGGGGCTTGTAAGGGAACGGCTCACGGGCGGGAGGGCGGCCGCGGATCTGCCTCCGCACGCGGCCCGAGAGCAAGGAAGGTGCCGGCCCTCTCTGTAGGTGTTGCTTAATCGCTGAGACTAAAGTTTTCCTGGTGGATTGAAAGGGGGCTGACTGCTCTTTAGATCTGGCCCGGCAAAAATCACGTGGGAAACATAACGTGGTAAAAAAAAAACACAAACGAAAATAAGCCGTTTATTGTCCAGTTATGCGATAAACCCAGGAACGGCAGCGAAGCGACTTCTGGGTTGTCACACGACACCCACGTTGCCTCTGCCCTGCCCTGCCCTACCATTAACTCTCCTTTCCCCGCAGCGTCCCAGCCCCTCCAACGCTTATTATGCTTTTGTGATACTCTTTTTTTTGGGGGTTTTTTCCCCCTCACTTAATTTTCTGCCGATATCCCGTAGGCAGTGGTGTGGCACAGGCTGTGGGCAGTCACGCCAGGGAAGCGTGAGCTTGGCGAGCTCCATGGGCGTGCTCTGAGACCCAGTTAAACGTGTTGCAACCCTTGTAACTAACCTGCCTTAAACTAGTAATGCTGCTTCTAAAGGATTGTAGAATCATTATATCATTTAGGTTGGAAAAGACCCGCGCAGCAGCAGCTGGTGTTGCTGCTGTTTGATCCAAAGCTCCACGTGGGTACTGAACTGTGCCTGCTTTACCTCGACAATGGAGTTTCAAGTGTTTTGCAGGACGACCCTGTTTATTGATAAATTTCTGCTGTAATGTGACCAACAACCAGCTCAATTCAGGGTTTTTTTGTTTGTTCCAGAGGTGTCCCCAAAGCATGGCGGTCAAATGGACTGGTGGGCATTCCTCCTCTGTCCTGTGCCTGACTGTGAGCGCAGAGGGGCTGGTGGTGTCCGGCGCGGAGCGTGGGGAGCTGGCGCTGTGGGATGGGGGAGGCTCTCCGGTGGGACAGCTCCAGCTCCCAGGGGAGGATGACGTGACCTCTGTGGTGTTCTCCACCCGCCGCCCCAGCACCCTGTACACCTCCCACGGAGAAACCATCAGCGTGCTGGATGTCCGGGCCCTCCAGGAGCCCCTGGAGCGCTTCCAGGTGAACGAGGAGGAGATCAACTGCCTCTCCGTGAACGACACCGACAGCTTCCTGGCCGCGGCAGATGACTCGGGGGCCATAAAGGTGGTGGACTTGGAAAGCAAGAAAGTCACACGGTCCCTGAGACACTCCAACATCTGCTCCGCTGTTGCCTTCCGACCTCAGCGGCCTCAAAGCCTGGTTTCCTGTGGACTGGACATGCAGGTGATTTGCATACACGTAGATGGTGATTAGTGAAGTGAAACAGTAATTACCCACCTGGGTATTGAGGCACCCACAGACTTTCACCGAGAGTGAGGGTGTCCAGCCTGCAGTCACTGGGAAGCTTCATCACTATTTGTAGTTTTGGGCCAAAAACCAAGTGTCAAGCCTGTTTGTGCCACTTTCTACTCAGCAGTTCCTCTCTCTGTTTTTATCTTCCTTAATATTTACAATCCAAAAGTGAGTGGGGTGGGAGGAAAGCAGAATCCAGTGCAAAGCTCCTTTACTACAATGTCTTCCCAAGGGGAACATATTACTGTAAGGACAAGTCATTTTTGCAACTCATCCTTTGTTCTGATTGACCTCTTGGAAGGGTGAAATGCCTTTCACACTTCTCTCTCTCCTCATCAAGAGGAAACTTTATCCTTTGCATTGTGAGAGGAACCACGCTAGGAGTTAACTCAAGTCCTGACCTGCCACCCAGAACAGATGTTTTTCAGTAATTTCTTTGCAGTGGTTGAGATCTGACCACATTCCTGGTTTACCCCTAGATGGAAACTGTCACTTCTCAAAGGCTTCTGTGGTTCCAGCGGTGTCAGGGTGAAATTTGTTTGACAGCATTGAAGAGTTTCACTCTGTGTTCTTGAAAGTGAAGCACATCTCACACCCATTAGAGCCAATGCATGCTGGTAGTTAGGATAAATGGTAATTTTCCATATAAAAGCCCTGATAATAGATCCAGCCTGAGAGGAGTAAATGCTCAGTGCCTTGGCTGGCTTAACTCAGGACTCTAAAATGCAGATCCACAAGCCTGAAAGCTTTTTATCAGAATTGTAAGCATTTCTATACCACTAGGTGCAAGTGAGCTGGTTATTTTTTTGGTGACTTTTTAGTATTAGTTTCATTTATTGTAGCTCAGCAAGCTGGGTTTTAGGTAAAAGTCAATATCCCAAAAGAGTAGGAATTCATTAGTGTGTTTTTGTGTAGTGAAAAGAACATTTTCCTGCATCAAGGCTGCCTTTAAGATGCATCATTTCCCAAAGGGGAGCTGTGCTGCAGCTTGTCTTGGGACAAGTTACGAGCTCTACGAGCACCAAACGTGTTCTGGGCTCACACATCAAACCCTCGGGGGAGCCGTGGCTGGTGAGAACTGAAATTTAGGTTGCTGGAGTTCTTTCAGGAGTTCCAAGGGAAGCAGGGAAAATGCCACGAGGACAGAAAATGCTTAGTCTGCAGAAAACCTGTCAGCACTTGATGGATTTATCAGGTTGCTGCTGTGCTGTCTGCGATGGAAACGGGAGTATTTTCTGTGAGCATCACCCAGCCTCTCTGATTTACAAATCACAGTTGTTGTGGAAAGTTTTCCCTTTCATCCACAGCAAAGTAGTTTTAATGCAGTAGCAAGAGCAGTCACTGAGACAGGAAGGTGACAGGAAATGACGTATTTCAGATTTTTTAGCGTGATTGGGATTCCAGAAATGCAGAGCCAGGGTGACAGCTCCTTTGTGGCCCAAATTTAAAGACTCCTGGTGATTACTGCTGGTAATTACTACTGGTGATGGACTACTGAAGGAATATTTTTATCAACAACAAATTAAAGCTTAGCTTTATGAAGCAAACAGCACACCAGTGCTGCATTAGACTCACTTGTGCTTCTGGCTCTGTTGGCCTTGAAAATGCTTATTGTCAGTTCAGATCCTATGAAAGTCTTGAGAGAATTATTTTTAATTGGCTCAGTATAAATCTGTAGTGCTTCAACTGCTGCATGAGAGACCTGGGATGTGTGAAGGCACAGTTATCACTTCATGGGGGGCTTGGAGGTGGGATGGCGTATGAAAAGCAAGACTAAAAGCACAACCTCCCCCCATCTCTTCAGGAAAAGCACACCCTACTCTATAGCACACAAACCAGATCTACTCACAGGATATAAAAAGAAATACAAATATGCCTGTTTAAAAATGAGAACCTAAACTACTGTTTGCCTTTTGCTGTCCCATTTTTCAGACACATTCACGGAGATGATTATTTCAGGGCAAGTGTGTAACATAGACAGAATGATAATGATCTCTATTCACTGCGAGCGCTTCCGTGTCCCTCCTTCTCAATAATTGATGTGCAGTATGTCAGGATTACTATTGCTGAGATGAATGCAAAGGCTTTTAGAGCAGCCTTTCCATCCCCTTCGTGGTCTAAAGGTCTGAGTCACTGTCTGCAGAGTACGGCAGTGGGGCTTTGGAAACCTGGCTGGAAAGATTGGCCATATTTATCAGGGCAACTTCAGCCACTCCTCACCACACACCCTACACCTCTTGCACTCATGCCCAGCCTTTGCTCTGCTAGAGTGTGGTGGTTTATTTTTACTGTTAAAGATCTGATTTTGTGTAAAATGGACAAATCATTGATTCATCCTGGTTTTTTCCAGGTCGTGCTGTGGAACCTGCAGAAAGCTCGCCCCTTGTGGACCACGAACCTGCAGGAGTGTGGCACGGAGGAGGACAGCCCGCAGTCAGCCGGGCAGTTCTTCAACCCACCGCTCGCACATTCCCTGTCTGTCGCCTCCTGCGGAAACATCTTTGGCTGCGGAGCTCAGGATGGCAAAGTCAGAATATTCCGGGTCACTGGTGTCAAGTTTGAACGTGAGCTGGAGTTCCAGGCTCACAGCTTGGGAGTCTCACAGGTGCTCTTTATGCCAGAGGCGTATTGGTTGTTGTCTGGAGGAAACGATGGGAAAGTCCTGCTCTGGGATGTCAGCAGTGAGGTTGGGAAGCAGCACAGAAGTCCAGCAAAGTCTCTGCAGAGGAGGAAGGCCCAAGCACCTGCTTCTAGCAGGAAAAATGGGAAGCTCAACAAAGTGTCCTCAAGTGAACAGGCTGGAGTTGTGCCAAAGCTCACCATCGAGCATGGAGAGAAGGTGAACTGGCTCTCGTGTGCAGAGATCAAAGGCTCCAGGAGGGTGTTGGTTGCTGACCAGAGCAGCTCTGTGTCGGTGTATCCCTTGCCAGAACTGTAAACACCCAGGGGTTTACAGAAATTTGGGGGGGCAAAACCACTTTTCAGAGCCAGTTACATCCACTGACAGTGACCTGGCCAGTGAACCCTCTGTGTCCCTCAGAAGGGGAAGGGATTTGCTGTGCCCTCGTGGTGCCTCGCGCTGGTTCTCAGCGGCTCTTGTGTTCACAGCTGCCATCTCCTGCAGGGTTGGCATTTGGCTGCTTGAATTTAAGTGAAACGGGTCTCTACATTTAGGGGTAACGTTAGTCTGTGACTAAGCTGATGGAATTAAGGCTGGAGGAGGAAATCAGCACTGAGGGGACACCCCAACGCTAAGTGAGGGTGCTGAGCAGTGACAGGGGTGCCGCTGGCTGCGCTCTGTGGGGTTTGCACTGTTGCAGTGCTTTGTGTGACTCTCCCCATGAAGCTGTGGCCAGGTTGGCTTAAACTGCCTGTAGTGGAATCTATTTTCCATCACTCTGTCAGCAGCTGCATGTAAGACTAGAAGAGCATCAATTAATGAGTAATCAAATGAGTTCCCCTGTCATTGCCAATTGGTTTTGCTCACGCTGCAGTAAAGGAGGGAGCAGGGGAACTGTTAACACCTGTTTGATGGCTCAGCTGTCAGTTGTTTATCCCAGGGAAGAAGAACTACTACACTTAAATAAATGCTTTCTCTCTCACTGCTCCCTTGTGCTTTGACTCACTCTAATATTGCCAAACTCACACTAAATTGTGTCAAAAAGTGTATTGTACCCATGTCACAGGGGGAATATGAAGGGCCAAAGGCATGGCTTCTCCTTACCTAAATACTTCCTGTCTTCTCAAAGCTTTGGAAACACAATGAGCAGAACTTGGCTTTCTAGAAGCATCTCTTAATTTGCAAATTAAAGGTAGAAAGAACTAAATGGGAATGCTGGATTTTGCATGGAATGGGCAAATAATTTAAAGAAGATGTGTTTTTTCCCCAAGCTGTCCTTTACCTGTCAACAGAACTGAATTCCTGGTGCTGGCTGAGGACCTGCTGCACTGATGGGGAGTTTGTGCTGCCTTTTTCACCAGCTGGGCTGTTACCAGACCCATATTATTATTATGGAAAATTTTCCAGGTCTTTGTCTTGCATCCCCAGCTCCTGATAACCATTAGCTGGCAGTGCTGGCTCTCCATCCTTTATGGAACAGATTCCAACTGTCTTGGTTTAGTTCAAAGCAGCTCCCTGCAACCAAACACAATTTGTTCTCATCCAAATCTGATTTCACCATCATATCTTTTTTAATTAAAGAAACCAAAGGCAATCTGCTTGTGCAGCCTTCCGCAGCAGGAGGCTTTGGCCCAGGACATGAGCTGGTGGGCACACAGCAAAAGAAAGCCAAGACACAGCACAAAATAAAAAGCAGAACATTGTAGTTTCCCCCTTGAGTGTCACCTCTGAATTAGTTTATGTGTGCAGACACGGGGTCAGTGGGGCAGAGGAAGGGGTCCAGGTGCGTGGTTCAGTGTGTGGTATGTCCATGAGCCTGTGCTGGTGCATCCATGACCTATATTTGGATATACGGGCTATAAAAAGCCTTGGAACAAACAACCTCCTGCAGGACCCGGATCCCCTGTCCCTGCTGTTGCTGCTGGCTTCAGGAGAGAGGAGCAAGCCCGCTCCAGCTTTTATTTCTCCTCTTGGTGTTCTCCAGAAAGATGGCTAAAGGCAGCATCTCCCTGCGCTCCCTGAACGAGACGCTGAACAGGTCTGAGCAGCACTGGAAGGGACTGGGAGGGCTGGGGCTGGAGACCAGGCAACCCCTGAGCATGGCAAACCTGTGCTTCCCTGGAAACATCCGTGGGGAACGGGGTGTTCTTAGACATCGTGTGTAAAGGGGAGGGAGTGGTTCATGAGCAGTCTGACTTCTCCTTCACTCACTGGGGAGGGAAGAGGGATGGAGCCACCAGCTCCAAGGTGGTGTTCAGTTCCCTGGCCGCTGTCCTGGCTGTTTGCTGCAGGATTTGGGCAGTGGCTTCACCAGCCAAGGCCTGCAGCTGGGTGAAGTGTTGCCAGGTGATTTATAACCCACAGGAAGTTTAGGTTTGCTGTTGTTAATGGGAGATTTGGGATGAATTGCCGAATTTTGGAAAATGCTTCAGAGTCTGGAGGGTTCAAAGATTGGGAGTCAATGGTTATCATTAGGAAAAAAAAAACAAACCCAAGAATGGACCTTTCTTGTAAGTTTAGAGAAAGCAAATCACCGTTGCTGGGGGATCAGGACATAGGTGACACTGATTCACCCTCGGTTTCCAAAGCCTGCACTCGGCAGAGGAACGTGACCAGCAGGTTCACTGGCTTCCTGTAAAACAATCCGGCCCCAGCTGCCCCCACTGGCACCGCTCCGTGTGCTCGGCTCAGCTGCCAGGGGACGGTGCCTCAGATCAGATATATAGACCATGAGCATGGATCTTCAGGGGAAAAGAGTCAAAAAGGGGTCTGGAATTCTCAGCAGCTAGAGACAGGCAGGATACTGTTCCCTCCCAGTGGATTTTCGTATTACTGTGAGGGTGGGGAGGCCCTGGCACAGGTTGCCCAGAGAAGCTGTGGCTGCTCCATCCCTGGAAGTGTTCAGGGCCAGGTTGGACAGGGCTTGGAGCAACCTGGGATAGTGAAAGGGGTCCCTCCCCATGGCAGGGGGTGAGACTGGATGGGCTTTAAGGTCCCTTCCAACCCAAACCATTTTGGGATTCTACAACGTGTTGCCTTTACAGTATCAACACGTTTTCAAGCCAACCACGTACAACTGTGGTTCACCTGCAGTAAAAACGATCACCATCAAAAGTATCACAGCCAATGAAATGCAGTACTTCTGTTTAGGAAAGGAACAATTAGGTGTTGACAGACTGACAGCTGACAGACTTGGAAAGAAACTGCTCCTCTCATCCAGATACTAACAGGATTTCCCCCCTCCCCGAGCTTTTATGACTCCAGTTCAAACAATGGTGACCACAAAAATAGATACTGGAGACCTGACCCGAGAGAGAAACGCTGGAACCACTCTTGAAAGAAAGAAGTGAAAATTAGATCTGTGGTAACCTTCTTGAAGAAGTGCTTAACAGAGTGAGTGAACAGAGAGAGTTTGGAGGCTGCACTGGCCTGGAAAATAAAACCCATGTGACAGCTCTAAAATGTCATTTTCTGTAAATGCCTGAATAGCAGAAATAAGGCTACCCATACAACCACACTTTCAGAGAAGTAGGAATGCTGGTGCTTTTACTGCACAGCTTCCAAGTATGTGCTAACGAGAGAGAGAGGGGAATTTTAAAAAGCTTTCTGGTAAAGAATGGGGATGTGGTTTGTGTGTACACTCACCAGTTAGAGGTCACTGACTCAGTGGTAACTTCACTCACACTAAAGGAAAAAGTGTGCAGAGGTCGGGATTGAAATGAAAGTAGGGGTTTTAATCTGTCCTTCCTCATTTGGTTCTAAACTTGGATCAAGAGGCAGCAGCACTGAGCGTACCAGAATTCATCAAAAGCTGTAGGAGATCGGTCATGGAGATGGGCCCTACCGTGGTGTAACTGAACTGATGTTTTTAGATCCCAAATTAGCAAATACCGAAATGTTTTACAGGTGCTTAAAGATACGTAAGATTAATTTAGAGAGGGCTGTAAAATACCGTGGAGTACTTGTGAAAGAATGGAAAACTACGGGTAAATTATCTAATCTGCTGTTTATACAGTACAAAATTAATTTATGTTTGTTTGGAGGGTTTGGTTTTATTCAGGTTTTTTATTTTTTGATGTCACCACCTGAAAGCTGCTGTGTATTTTTGTACAAGAAAAAGGCAATAACAGGGCCACAACAAACAAGGCAAAAGACCTGAATGCAGTGTTTAACACAAGTAGGTCACAATTCAGAACCCCATTCCCTGAACATTAGAGCAGTACAATAATAGTAACAGAAGCAGTAGGACAAACTGGGGATGGAGAAAGAGAACCTAAAAGAAAAAATGCAGGGTCTTCTCTGTAATAAAATTTAGGAATGCTGCAGTTTCTCTTTAGCTGATACAGCCTGAAGTTCTGCCAGTAATAGAGAAAGCAAAATCACAAAAAATTCTGTATGGAGTAGCTGATGCTCTACTAATAAATAAACCACATATTGAGTACGTAGTAGTGACACAGTTGTTCAGTATTTAGGAAGGAACTTGGAAGGATTTATATTTTGATAGCTTTTAGATCCTCAGGACTCTCAAAAACATGCCTTGTGCAAATTAGGTAACAGACAAAAACATGGAGAAAACTGTCTTTCCAAAAACCACCTGGAGGGACAGAAGCCCAGCACAGCCTGTATCTCCAGCAGAGAAATGGGCACAAAGCATAAATACTTGCATTGCCTTGCAGGTTGTCTCTAAAAACAGCACATCCTCTTTAAACTAGGCAATTTCCTTCAGCAAAAGTGGAGTACAATAGCTCAAAACTCAGAACCTCTTCTTTGGTCTTATAATTTACAATTTTAAATAAATAAAAACACAACAGATACCAAGTAATGAAGCAGTTTTCATCACAGAGCTGCCACACGGAAGAACCGTCCTACAAAAGGGAGAACCAGAGCAGGACAAGCTGATGGGAAAAGAGAAAGACTGAGGGTGGGTTTTTTATTATTTGCATCATTCTCACTCCGAGGAGAAATGAGAAGGCATCAAATGAAAATGATTCAAAACTTCACAATACTACAAATAAAAGCATAAATCACTTCAAAACGTATTAGAGATAAAAAACCCTGTGCCACTAATAATGCAGATGGTTGAGACCTGCAAATCCATGTCCATACTGATTTTGCAGCCGTGTTTAAAGGTTATAAGACCTCTGCACCGGGAAAGGGCCAAAAAGACATGGGGTGTGAAGTAAAAAAAGACCTTGATTTTTACTGGCGTATGCTCTCACAGCTTGAGGTCTGGAGCTGTTTCCAGCGCAATGCCGCGGGAGAAGGCCCCAAATCCTTCTGAAATTCCCTTACCCTCAGGGTGGAAAGCAGGCTGCATTCCCTGGAGGCTCGGTTCGCAGCCCTGGACCGCAGCCTGCAGGGCCTGGAGCTGCGCTTCGACCTGCAGGCGGAGGAGCTGGAGCGGGACCTGCGGCGAGATGTGCCCTGGGCCCCCGAGGGCAGGTGAGAGCGGCCAGGGACGGGCCCCAACCCCCAGGGGCAGCCACAGCCTCTCCGGGGCAGCGGGGAAGGATCGCTTCCCAATGGCCCATCTCACCCCGCCCTCTGGTAGTAACGGGGTCATTAACC
This sequence comes from Pachyramphus minor, assembly GCA_013397135.1. NCBI lineage: Eukaryota > Metazoa > Chordata > Aves > Passeriformes > Tyrannidae > Pachyramphus > Pachyramphus minor. Next base: position 78,536 of record VYXB01003975.1, on the reverse strand, counting down.
CCTGTCGTATCGCGACAGGCAGTCCCACCTCTCCGCTCAGGGCCCGCGGACTCTACCTCCCAGCAGGCTCGGCGGCGGAGGAGGGGAAGAAGAAGAAGAAGAAGAAGAAGAAGGAGGAGGAGGAGGAGGAGGAGCTGGCTCCCTCAGCAGGACGGCGGGAAGGGCTCCGTGAGGGGCGGAGCGCGGCCGCCATTGCGCGGCCTGTGGCGGAGCCGCAGCGGTGGGTGCCGGGGGCTCCAGGGGGTCCCTGAGGGGCCGGGGCTGAGGGGGGACGGGGCGCGGCGGGGAGGGCCCTTATCTCCGGGCACCCGCGTCCCAGGCGGTTATTTTTTTAATCAATAAAAACAGCGGAAGTAGTAAAACCCGCCTTAAAGCGTGTTTGTCTCCATGGCGAGTTCTGTGTGGGGAATCAAAGCCTTTCTCTCAAGGATCTCCTGTGGCTGGCTGTTTAAGAAGCTTTTACCTTATAAACCCGTGTTTTTATTCTTTCTGCTGCATGTATCTTTATTTTCTCTCCCGCAGAGGCCAAGTGGAAAAATCCTGTGAGGAGCCAGATGATCCCCACTGTTACAAGTCATACAAGAAGGTGCTGAAATCTTAATTCTTCATTTGTCATAGGAAAAAAGTATTTTTGCTTTTTGGTCTCAGCTTAAGCAAGCAAATGAATGAGAAAGAAGCTGCTCTGCCCTGATGTTGTATTTCACCTTCAGAATGTGCTGGAAGCAAGTCTGTGCCAAAAGCAGCTTCTGAAGGACGTGGACGTACTGAAAAATTGAGCAAATGGAAGGTTAAGGTAACTGGGATGACGCATCCAGCGTAGCTTGTCATAGATAGAGGGTGCTGGGAGAGGAGTGGAGTAATAAAAGTGGCTGGGAGAACTCTCGCCTTCTTTCCCCCTCTCTCCTTACCACCTACTTGCTATCCCCAAAGCACCTGTTACAGCTCACAGGAAACTGCAGTAGGAAAACCTGGTACAATTTTTCCATGAGTTTTGGAAAGATTTGAGTCTTTGTCTGGAATCTGTTTAGAATCTTGAGGAAAAGCAACCACTTAGACTTACTAAATCCACTAATGTTTCCTTAAAGTTGTTGCAAAACATTTTCTGTTTTATTTTCCTTCCTGTAAGGAACATAAATATTTGACTTTGCTTTCAGGTCCTGATGTCGTCCTAGTCTTGTTCCTCTACCTCGAGTCAGTATGTCAAAGAAATCCAAGGCCCCGCTTTCCTTGTCCGACTGCCTCTGCCAAATTTGCATGGAGATCTTCGTGGAGCCCGTCACGCTGCCGTGCAGCCATACCCTCTGTAATTCCTGCTTCCAGCTGACGGTGGAAAAGGCCAGTCTTTCTTGCCCTTTTTGTCGGCGTCGAGTCTCTTCCTGGGCGCGGTACAATGCCCGCAGAAATACCCTTATCAACTGGGAGCTCTGGGAGAAGATTCAGAAGGATTATCCGGAGGAGTGCGAGCGGAGGATTAACGGGCAGGAGTTGGATGAGGAAAGTAAGTGGAATGTCACTTGTCCTGGGATGTCTCTGCTCTGCCACAGTAATTACTGTGGGTGGACTTTGGATGTTGGGAGATGAAGAGCTGTGGGTTGGCAGGTGTGTTACAGCTGGGCAAGGCAGGGGCAGAGCCTTTTTCATTTGTTTTACAGAGGGTAAAAATGATGTTGTCAGGTCATGGCAGTGGGTATTTGTTCATGCCTTTGGCACAATGTGCTGGTGTGTGGCTGCCTGGCCTTGCAAAGGCACCAGTTTTTATTGCTCATTTTCAGCTGTAGCACCTGCAAGCAGTGTTTGGGTGTGTTTCTTTATCAATCTCAAGGGAGTGAAGTGCTTAAAAGTTTTTTAACTCTATTCATTAGTTTGGTTAGAGATTCCAGGGGTTTGGTCAAGGCAAGAGGCTCTGAACCTGAAACTGTGGTGTCAGAGAGAAGGAAGTGAAATCTGATTGACTTTTTGAAGAAGTATTTTGGGGTTTATTATGTTGCAAGCTCCCTTGGGGAAGGCTTGTTGGTAGGTTGGCTCTATTGGCACCTTGTTCCACGTGCAGTGTTATGAGGTGTTTTAATCACAATGAGTGAAAAACACGTGTTATGGTCAGTGTACCAACAGAGAATGAATCATGGAATGGTTTGGGTTGGGAGGGACCTTAAAGCTCATCTCATCCCACCCCCTGCCATGGGCAGGGACACCTTCCCATAGCCCAGGTTGCTCCAAACCCATCCAACCTGGCCTTGAACACTTCTAGGGATGGGGCAGCCACAGCTTCCCTGGGCAACCTGTTCCATTATATTTAATTTATATACAGTGATTGGAAATCACAGCCTGTTCCTGCCACTCTGTGACATGGTGCTTTTCTACTGCATGAATTCTATTCCTTTGTAACACAAAGTGCTTTCATTTTTTTTTTTTTATCACAGCACTTGATTTTAGTCAAATCATTCCCATGACAGGATGTGGAAATCACCTGTTGTTACAGTCGTTGTTGACTGTCCTGGTCTTGCCTTGTTCCTTATTTTGTTTTCTTCCTGTCCATTAGTCTGTGTCCCCAAGCCACAGCACCAGCTGAGCAAGCCTGGGGAGCTGAGGCAGGAATATGAAGCAGAGATTAGCAAGGTAAGTCTAAAAATACATTTAAAAGCATAAATACTCTGTATTCAGTTACTTGAATTGTTCCCAGTTATATGAATTGTTCCCACAAACAGCTGTTATGGTATTTAGTGATAAATATACTTAAAAGGACATGGCAACTGCAAGAACATACTGGTCACTCCTGAAGGGTGGATTAAATTTATGGAAGAGGGGAGATTTCCTTGTGTTTGACACAAGGTGATATTTCTCAAGTTTTCTTGATCTGTACCTACTATCTCACCTCTCAGTCAATGCACATAAAAGTAGCAAATGTAAACATTTGGAACTGTTTGGGCTCTAGTTTTATACTTGCCTTACAGACCACAGCTGAATGAATACGGCATCTTCTTATTCTATTACCTCCAGTCATTTGAAAATCAGAAGAAAATATTTTTAAGAAGTCTCAGTTTTGCCTATTTAAGGATCTTTCATCCAATTGGCAGAAACCAAAAGGCTGTGGTCAAACCCAAGGCTCTGCACGCGGTATCAGGGTGATTTACACTTCTGGAGACTCCTGCAGTGAAACACTGGCTCTAGTTTTTGTGAACAGCGGGTGATTCACACTTCAGGAGTGTCAGCTCAGAGGTTCTGGTGCAAAGCGTGGTCCTGCAGCTGTAACCAGGTGGGTTTTCAAACACATCTGTTGTAGGTGGAGGCAGAAAGGCGAGCACACGAACAGGAGGAGAACAAGGCGAGCGAGGAACTCATCCAGCGGCTGCTGGCAGAGGAGGAGGAGGAGCACAGGTTGGCAGAAGAGAGGCGGAGGGAGATGGAGAAACAGCTGAAGCAAGATGAAGAGCTGGCCTGGCAGCTCAGTAACAGTCTGGTGAGTTAGGGTCCAGGGGGGACAGCAGAAAACATTGATACAGTGCCAGCAACTTCTCAGAGATAAAGCTAAAATCTGCAATAATTTGCGTTTATTTTAGTTGTAGTTGGAAGCTGTTGTCAGCCCCCAGTACTTCAGCCTTGGTTAATTTTTGAAAAACCAGCAGGAGGGTCAAATACCCCAAACATTTCTGCCTGTGTAATACACACTTGAAATCCAGCATCCAGCACATGTGCTGCATGTTTTCATCGTGAAACATTTCAAAACTCTAGTTTTCTCCTGAAAACTTCCTTTTCCTCATGATTTTAAAAATCCTTCTTTGGAAGAAAACAACGTCTGTAACCTCTACTGGAAAAAAGGAACGTATGCAAAAATTTACCTTATCTTTTGGGTTTTTTTTTGTTTTATTAATTTGTTTTGGTAAGTTGGAGTTTTGCTACCCAGTGGGGAAAGTTGTGTACTTATTTTGAGCAAATCCTCCTGTGCTTCAATGCTAGATCCAGGACAGTGTACGGAATGTGTAACATTTCTTATTCCATAACTATCTGTTACTTACACTTCTTGAATTCTTTGGGTGAAAGTAACTAATCGTGCAGCAAAACCGAAGTAGTTTTCTCTGGGGGTTTCTCTGGTCTGTGTTGTGTTTTGTTTTATGTAACACTGTTTTTACTTGTCATGGAAGAATGAGGATTCCGAGGGACACGTGCTCAGCAGCCCGTCAGCAGCACACAGCCTCTCACCTCAAACATCCCCAGCACACTTGTGCAAGGCAAGGAACAAACCAAGCAACACTGGAGACATTCAGAAGTAAGGGATTCAAGTGTTTCTTCCTTAATTATTGATCTAGTACAGTGTCTTTCTCCTCCCCTTGCTTCCTTGTAATCCTGCAGGGCAACTTCCCTGGATAATCAGGGACAAATGTGTTGAAGGTTAAAACATCTCCTTGTATGAGGAGAAGGGAAACACTTGCCCTTCTTGTTGTTCTGGTTTGTCAGAATGAACCTGAAGATCTTGATTAATGCAAAGGGCTGACAATTCAAGGAAAAAATGTTTAAAAGGGTGTATTTTTTTTTTCCTTTCAGGTACCTATCTCCGAAGAATCATGGTATGTTGGGATCAGCATCGTTCTCCAGTACCACAGGAAGAGGCAGGAGCAGCTCTGGCTCAGTGGTAACTGCAATCACTTTGTTATGAATTGCAGTGTTGGTAATTATGGGATATTTTCCCTTTGCCCTCGCCCATCAGCACTGGGCAGGTTATCTCACCGTTTTTAAGCTACCCTCAATATTCATAATTCCCAGTTCTGGAGCTTGCTGGAGGGGGGTGCTCCCTGATTTGCATCATTCCATGTCTGTCTGATCATTCCTGGTGGGCCTCAAAAGAACGTGAGCAGGCTTGAACGGTTGGTTTGAGTCACTGATAAGAGGAAAACGCTGCAGTTGTGGTTTCAGTCCTTTTAGCTGGGCTTCTGGAATTATTTTAAATATTTTTATGATTATTAAACAGGTATCTTTTAAAAAGAGAAGTATCCAAGTTGCTCTCCCAGAGCAGTTCGGGGCAGTGCAGCTATGAGAAGTGAGATTGGCATTTATTCACACCTGTGGGCTTTTAATAAATTTACTTTCTTGGTGGTCTCTCCCTGTTCTTCAGGAGACCAAGAGCAATGAAGGCAGCTGTTCTGCATTGCAGGATGAGCAAGAGGAAATGCCAACCCTGTCTCCACAGCTGACCAGTGTAAATAAAGATTCTGCTGCTAAGGATTCATTTTTGGAATCATGCATGAACTATTTCAGTGCCTCAGCTTCAGGTGAAAACACTGCTGTCAAGCAGGAAAAAACACCAGGACCAAATTGTTTAGGAGATGGAGTTCCAGGTGCACTTCATGGAGCCACAGAAGAGGAAGGGTCTAGAACAGCTCTTTGTAGATCCAGAGGAGAAGATGATGGAATTGAGACAAACAATGGCAGTTTAACACATGTAGAAAGCATAAACTGTGAAAACTCTCCTCAGACTTGTACCTCTGTTCAGTCAGGGATGAATTCCGTGATGTCTGACAGCCAGAGTGCAGGATGTGATCTGGGGAAGGTGGCTGCACACTCGGATGAAAAGGAACCAGAGGGGCTGCAGGACACTAAGGAGACTCCCAAAAGGAAGCTGCTGGAGGCCCCAGCTGATGCTGTGACTGACTCTGGGGCGCTTGACAAGAGGAGAAGAACCTGTTCAGAAAGTGTGGAAGACCAAGGGGTGCAGATTAATGATTTCAACTTGCAAACACAAAGAGCCTTTGAGCAGGAGTTCTATGAACGGCGTAGGCAGGAGGAGCAGGACAGGCTCCTGGCTCTGCAGCTGCAAAAGGAGCTGGACAAGGAGGAAAGGACACTCAACCGGCAGAAGGGCTCTCCAGACGAGTACCTGCTTCGCACCAAACCACCCCAGTCCCTGAAAGACTCTGCTGCCAAAAAGGGAAGTTCCAAGGTGGCCAAAGACTCAAAGGGATCAAAAAAACAGGCTGAAACCAATCACTACAAGACTCGGAAAGGTTCTTGCAATGAAAACTGGCAGTCCCCTGCCAAGGTCCGGGTGAAATCCCCCAGCATCAAGGAGGGAAAGGTTTTGAATTGTGTGGTCAATACCAGTGACAAAAATGATATTTGCTCACTGCCTAAGAACAAGCAGAAGACGATCCTGCAGATGTTTAAAAGCCCTGTTGCAGAGTAGACCAGCAGAGCTGTGGGCACGTGGTGGACTGGGAATGGGAACCGTGGGGATGTTCTCCTGTGTTACACGAAGCTTCCTTAAGCAGTTCTGAGTTGTTGGTTTGGAGGGGGATCGTTTTGGGCAGTGGTGTTGGAAGTTCTGAGTTTTAGCAGTGTACGCCCCCAGACTTGAACATTTCTTAATTGCTCTTTCCCTGAATGTTATTTTCCAGCACTTGCAGCACTTCTTGCAGGACTCACAGCATTTCTCGTTTTCTAGTGGTTGGGCTCACGTGGTTTGGAATGTGAATACCAGTAGTGTTCAAAACCAAGGATAACTTAAAATGAGAATCCAGAGCTTTTATGGAAAGGATGCACGTTCCATGGAGGAAGCAAGCAAAGAACGAGGCTGTATTCCCAGCTGGCTGCCAGCTGCAAGGTTCAACCCTCAGCACAACCACTGCTCTGTCAGTTGAAGCATGACACTGAAATTTTGGCTCTTTCTGGAATTGCAGCCTGTTAACACAAGTGTAACCAAACAGCCACTCTTTCCCTCTCATATGGTAACCCCTCCCTTGGACAAAGAGGAAGGAAACAGGTCATTCTTCCACTGCCAAAGCCAAGGATCTTCCATGGATGCCAAGGCTATGGGCTCGTATTCCCCTCTATTCAGAGAGGTCCCTGCTGCAGATCCCATTTTCCTTGTTGTTAAGAACAACATACTTTTGTTATTGCTAATGTTCTGCAACTTTATTCTTCTATAATAGTGTTACCTGTATTTGGTGCTGTTTAATTTTTATACTCAAAACTGGTTTGAGTCTGATTAAAACCATCTTAATACTAAAAAAAAAACCAGTCCAGAAGCCAGTTATGATGGAGAAAGTTAAACCAAAAGGTGAAAAGCAACTGAAAACTGGAATTGTCAGAAATGATGTGACTAATTAAAGATTCACACAACTGCCCTGCTTGGCTCTAACTGTTCCCCTCCGTTGTTAGAGGCCCTGTTCCTGTTGGGTTTAAAACTAGAACAAAATGAATTGTAATTTAGACCTGGGAGTGCTGAGGCCTGCAGGAAGTTGAGGCTGGTGAAGAGTTGACCAGGCCCTACTCCACAGAGGAAGTTTTCTTGCCAATTGTTTTATCTGTTGTTTTATGAAGCCATATTGTGGCTTTTCTTTGCTTCTTTGGAGCTACTTTTCCACTGTTCATGTTTGAAATGGAGCCAAGCACCTTCTGTAAGTGCTGAAGGGTGGTTAGTCACCAAAGTCAGCAATTGTTTGAGATTTGTCCATTTTTTTGAACCCCACTGATGACTTTAATTCTGTTTTGGGAAATTTCTAACAAAATACTTCAAATAGGTCTCTTTTGATGGTTTAATTTTCTAAAAAACCCCAAATTTTATGGAAGGCATGACTGGCACACCAAGCCAAAAATCTGACTTGTTAGGTTTTTTATTTCTCTCTGCTTGTATGTCTCTATCAGTGATGGGCTTCTCATAAATAAATGACCTGTTCTGAGATGTTTTTTGAGAAAGTTACAACAGATGACCTGCTGCAAATCCTTCCCTTTTCCTCCTGCTGCCTCAGCCATGGTGCTGGAAGCCTTCCTTCACTATGGATCTGTTTCTCTTTAATCCTTACCTGAGTTGAGGTTGTTTTATATCAACAGGAATAAATACATCCCTTCATTAATTCAAGTGTTCTTTAAGGCTGAGCTACTGGCTGTTTCCATGCTGGTGACCCTCGGCCTTTCCAGTCAGGATAAGGCTGTAAAAAATAAACTCCATTTTCAAAGCAGATGAGGAGAAGGAATTTATTTGCTGCCAAACCCCCAAGTTTATGCCCAAGTACCAGCTTGGGCACTTGGGGACTCCCCATGATTTAATTCCAGCTGTTAAAGGGGTAGGGGAAGTATTAGGGGTGGAGAGGATGAGGGAGAAGGGAGAATTTCCCTTTCTGGCAGCACTGTGCTTTGTGCAAGTGGCTTGAAGCCACATCCCAGTATGTGGATTGCTGCATTTCACCCCAGCCTTATTCCCTTTTCCTCCACAACCTGTTCCGTGGATTCTTTTCCCTTTTAATGTGTGGTTATGCCTCTCTTCATGTAAGACTTGTGACAAGCACTGAAGTAATCCCAGTAAGAGATTCAGTAAGGGAGAGGTTCCCAAAGACTTCCTCACCAACAACAGCAAATCCTGCTGCTGTGACTCCTTTGGAAATAGCTCACAAGTGGGGTTTGGTGTGTGTATATGCTGGAGGGTGCGTTAAAGGATTTGGGGGATATTTGTGTTTTTCCAGGTCGCTGAGTTTTGTCTTCAGTGTCAGAATGGCCTCTTACATAAGAGTTGTTATTTTTGTAAGCAGAATGGAAAAAAGCAAGGGGGCTACAAATTGATTGTTAGATAAACCCCATCCTTAACTGCAAAATGTCTGAAACCTGTCACCTACAGCAGCAGCCCCATCTGAGGGGGGGAGCTGCCAGCCCCTGGATCCCCCAAATGATCCCATTCCTCACCACACACACGGCACAGTAATCCTGACTAGGCACAATTCAGCCTGTCCTTTTAGATCTTTATTATGAGAGGGTGGAATTTGGCCACTGCGAAGTGGATTTTGGTTGTACCAACAGCTCGTTTCTGTCCCAGGGATCTGGGAGCTCTGAAGCCGGTGAAATGAGCTTTGTTTTATGGTTGTTTGTGAGGGAGGAGTCTGTGTTTGGGATGTCTGGGCTGGTGTAACGGTTCACTGCTGCTCAGAAGGATGAGTTCACCTGCCTTCAGCCCTGGTGATTCATCTCTCCTGTTTGTGAGCCAAGTTCAGCTCATCCAAATGCCAGGAAAAACAAAACAGGCGCCAAAAAAACAGATACTTTACAGGCTTGGTCACTTCCCTGTGGGGGTGGCAGGCAGGGAGGGCATAAGAGCGGGAGCAGATGTACCTGTTTTCATGGCAGCGAGGTATTAAATTACTAGAATTCTGAGGAAACCTCAGCTTTCTGTGGTGCTCACTGTAGCTGACAAGTGTTACTGGCCAGGTGCTCAGTAGTGCTCCAGCCCAATGGCAGCAAGCCAGACACGTTCCTGCTGTGCAGGGAAACTGCTGAAAGGAGTAAAACCCTCCTTTTCTGCCACTTCTGCAGGCGACCTGGGCATCAGAAACACCCGGCGCGGTGGGTGGGGACAAACCCAGAGCCGCAGCGCTGCTCTCCAGCAGGTGCCCCGCAGCCTGTACCGGTGCTCGGGGTTTTTCCCAGTGTCTCCCCTCTCGCAGCACCTGGACCCGCTCCACACGCGGCCTCGAGGCCTGCGCGAGGTAAAGTCTTTGTGCCGCGTGGCGCCGTTGGAAGCGGCGGGCCAGGAATGCCGGGGGGATCCTCCAAGAAAGCCGCTGAGGCGGCGATGGGGAAGGAGGGGGGGGGCGTTACCACGGCAACTCCCGCCTCGCGCGTGGCCGTGGGGGGTGGGACTTGTCACCACGGCAACCCCGGCCACGCCCCCTCCAGCCCCGCCCTTGCTCTCGGGGCGGTGCGGGCGAAGGAGGGAAGGGGCGCGCGGGCGGGCGGGCCCCGCGCATGCGCAGCGCTCGCCGGCCGGCGGCGCGTGTGTTGTGTTGCGGCGGCGGCGGCGCAAGATGGCGGCGCCCGGGGGCTCNCGCTGCCCCGCGGCCGCCGGGCCTGTCCGCGGGCGCGCCCCGGGGCCCGCCCGCCGCGGAGGGGCTGCCCCGGCACCCCCCGCCTTTCTGCGCCTTGGGGAGTTCCACTCCCTCCCAGCGGCGGCTCGAGGGTTCCTCCCGGTTATGCCGGTGCGTGTCCCGCTCCCTCTGCTCTCCTCCTGCCCTCCGTCCCGGCTCCGCTTCGCCCCGGGAGCCCCGTCCCGCTCCTGCGGGGAACGCCGGGAGCGCAGCCCCGCGTCCGCGTCTGAAAATACGTAATTATCGTGCGGTCCCGGCGACTTGCGGAGGGTTGGGTTTGCTCGCGGAGGTGGCAGGTCGCTCTTACGTGGAAGTTTTCGTCAGGTGACAGCCCCTGACAGCGCCGGGCTGTGTGCTCGGAACGCTTGACCCACTTTGTGCTTAATCTGCTTCGCTGTGGTTCCCCCTCGCTGATGGCTTTGCGTGTCAGATGCTGCGGGGATGTTTAATAACATGTATCAACTAAACAGCCGAAGAGAAGTGAAACTGCTTTTAGTTGGGTTACTCGAACCAGCTCCGGTTCAGGTTGTGTCCCGTGGCTTTGACAGGCTCAAACCCTGAACAGGGAAATCATTGGTCTCTCAGCTATCCCTAAAGAATCCTTTCAGAGTAAACCCCGTGAACAAAAAGAACTTGCAGCAAACATGTTTTCACTGTAGTATGTGCCTGTGTGTGAGATATTTGCTAATAACAACCAGAACAGGCAGAGCTGTGCTGGTTCGCTCTTCCTGATGGCTTTTTGTGCTTCTGTGTTTTATGTTAAATGTGAGAACACCCCTCTTTATGCTTTCCAAAATGAAAAAAAGAACCTGCTGGGCTTTGCCCATACACTGTTCAAGTGGAGTTTTGAAGCTTTGTTTTTTCCATTTTAATAGAATTTAAGGTTATATGCAGAAGAGTGTTGTCATGGGGCTTGTCTGGCTGATGTTGGTGTGGTGTGACAGGTGCTCCAAGTTCACACCTCAGTGGTTTGTGTTCACAGCTTCCAGCCTGGAGTGTGTATGGAATCACTCCTGTCCCTGGGGAAAAGACTGAGGGAGTACCCTGTGGTGTAGGATAGTAAGGGATGAGGAGAAATAGTCCCTGATGCTTTTCTTTTATCTGATGGCAGAACTGTGTTTCCTTAGTGCTCTCATCCAGGAGAGTACTGCTAAGAGGATGTGGCTCCTGCATGTCTTTCCCAAGGAAATGATGGGATCTCTCTGAAATTTGCTTTGAAACTTAACAAATATTTACCATTTTCTGTTTGCCAGCACTAGAACTGAAAGCTTTCACGTGGTGGCACTTTCCTCAGGAGTGATGAGGAATCGGTGCAAGCACTTTCTGTGTCAGTGTCTCTTTAAATAGCAGAGGGTTGAATTATCATTTTTGTTCTAGTTCTTGCAAATGAATAGCTTTGCATGACTGTAAACTGAGGGGTGTGGGGTGGTGTGTGTGTGTGTCCCAGACCTATAGGTGTGGTTTCATTGCTACAGCTGATACGGAAATGAGCCGAAAATGCCAAAGAACAGTTTGTGGGAAGAACCCGAACTTCACATCATTTTTTGGGATGTCACTAGCTTTTATTTTGCACTTTCGTCTCCTTGATTAAGGTTTTAAAATACAGCTTCCTACCATCCCAGCACGCTTGTCACGGCAGGTCGGGTGTTTGGGAAACCAGTTCCCTCAGTCAGTTTGGCCTTATCTGTGGTTTGATGTGCAGGTTATTTAGAACTGGTTGCTCTCAGTTCAAAGTGTATTCTCTGTTCAAGCCAGAGCTTCTTGAGCCTTTCCCAGAAAATCTTGAGAAACATCCGAATGTGTTTTGCCCAGACTGGTGTTATCTGTGAGCCTGATTTTTGGGCAAAGTGTTTCGTTTGTTTTGGTGAACTTAGGAAGAATTGCTACAGATCCCAAAGCTGCTCCCAGACTGGTTTAGCTGCATTTTAGTGCTGTTCCTCTCTACCAGCCTTTCCACAGGAAAATAAGCTCTTTGGCAGCCCACCACCTGTGGAGAAGGTGCTGCACTCAGTAGACACTTAAAGGGTTGGGTGCAGAAGAGCTTCCTCTGCTGAGGGAGCTTCTGCCGACGGGATGGTTTTGGAGGAGAAGGTGGAAGGTAGACTTTTCCCTCTGAGGAAAGAGCCACAATTGATTTTAGGAACTGCTGTTTCATCCTTGGCAGGAAGATTTAAGTTGGGATTAACTGTACTTTAGGAGACGTTCAAAGACAGATTGGACAGGGCTTGGAGCAACCTGGGGTAGTGGAAGGTGTCCCTGCCCATGGGAGGGGCTGGGACTGGGTGGTCTTTAAAGCCTCTTACAGCCCAAACCATCCTGTGAGTCTCTGATTTTAATGAATGTTAGTCATTATACACATAACTCTGTAGACAAGTGCTACTTTCCCCCCTTGGCTGCTTTTTTTTCCCTTCTTATATGAACTGAACTTCTGCTGGTTTGTTTTTGCCTTTCAGCAAAATCAGTAAATCAGGGAGCCTTTTCTTCCAGCTCTAAATATCTCTTACAAGTGGGTAAAAAAAAAAAAAAAGGCAGCTGATTTAGTATTCTCCCTGTTAAAATGTTAAGTCAGGTTTTCATTTTTCTTTGTGTATGCCTACTTGTGTTTGGAAAATTCACACAATCATGGAATGGTTTGGGTTGGAAGGGACCTTAAAGCTCATCCAGTCCCACCCCCTGCCATGGACAGGGACACCTTCCACTATCCCAGGTTGCTCCAAGCCCCATCCAACCTGGCCCTGAACACTTCCAGGGATGGGGCAGCCACAGCTTCTCTGGGCAGCCTGTGCCAGGGCCTCCCCATCCTCACAGGGTAGAATTTCTTCCCAACATCCCATCCAACCCTGCCCTCAGTGGGAGGCCATTCCCCCTTGTTCTGTCACTCCAGGCCCTTGTCCAGAATCCCTCTCCAGCTCTCCTGGAGCCCCTTTAGGCCCTGCAAGGGGCTCTCAGGTCTCCCTGGAGCCTTCTCTTCTCCGGGCTGAACCCCCCCAGCTCTCCCAGTCTGGCTGCAGAGCAGAGGGTCTCCAGGCCTTGGAGCATCTCCATGGCCTCCTCTGGACTCCAGCAGGTCCACATACCAGGAAAAATTGTACCAGGGAAAGGTCTGACCTCTAGAAAAAAATCACAACCATGCTAAAACCCCTCAGATGGCTTCCACTAAGTTTTGTGTTGTTGTCAGGAAGAAGCCTGGCTGTCCTCCATGCAGGCTTTCCCTTCCCCCTGAGAAATGTATGTTTGTCTCATTCCATAGTTGTACTTCAGGGATAAATGGCAACTGATGAACTGCTCTTCCTAATCATTGATGCCTTGACAGAGGAAGCTGTTCCGGGCGCCTCCAGTCGAAACACTTTAATTTTCCTTTGGCATTCCAGGTGCTAGCGAGAGCGTGGGGAAGCACATGCTGGAGGCCTGCAACAACAACCTGGAGATGGCTGTCACCATGTTCCTGGACGGCGGAGGGATCGCGGAGGAGCCCAGCACCAGCTCCGCGGGGGTGTCGGCCGTGCGCCCGCACACCGAGTACGTACCTGGGGATGAGTCTGTCCTAAAAATGTCTCAGTGTCAGGCAGAGCAAACACAAGGCAGCTCTCACTCCTAACCTGCCCCCGGCTCCCTGCGCTACCTGCTGCTTCGATCCCTGTTAAATTGATTGCTCCAGCATCGCTCCGGGTAAATCAAGTTGTTGTGGGACTTGGTTTGCAGACGGCAGAAATCAGTCCCTTGCGTGTACTTCGGGTGTTTTCTGTAGCTTACACATGTTGTTTTTTACAAACAAAGCGCAAGACATTGAAATGAGGATCCAGTAATAAGAGATTCTCACTTATAAATTGCTCCAGAAATTTTGCTTTACAGTGATTTAGTCCCATTTTGTAGAATTCTGGAATCGTTAAGGTTGGAAAAGACCTTTTAAGATCATCAAGTCCAACTGTCAAACCAGCACCTCCATCATGCTCACTGCTAAACCTCAGATGTCCTCAAGTGCCACATCTACACATTTTTTGAACACTTCCAGCTATGGTGACTCCACCACTTCCCTGGGCAGCCTGTGCCAGTGCTTGACAACCCTTTTGGTGAACAAATTTTCCCTAATACCTGACCTAAACCTCCCCTGGCACAACTTGAGGCTGTGTTGTCTCGCTGTGTCACTTGTTACCTGGGTTTATTTTTATTTGCTTTTGTGTTTGGGTTTTGTTTGTTTGGAGGTGCTTTATCCCTATCTGGCACTGGAAAGGCCAGGCCATGTCCACCAGTGTGCAGAGGAATCAGCAGCTACAACATCTGTATCAGTGTCTTGCACATCAGATGCCTGCAAAAGGAAGAGTGTTTCCACTTGACTATGGTAGAAGGGCTTTAAGTGCTGCCTGTTGACGAGTCTGTTTGGGACAAATGGAATGTTTTCAGTGGAAATGAGTTGGTATAAATCACATTCATTAAATTAAATTCATTGTAAATTAAATTCATTGTAAATTAAACCTGGCCAGGCTTTTGTCTTTATGAAAATCTTCTACTTCAGGAAAAAGACAATTAACTTACAGAGGAAAATCCTTCCCCCTCATACTTCTGAAGCACGTAAATTTAAACAATTGTTGTGGTACTGACTTTTATAGCTCATGTCAAGTGCCTTCCTGCTTGGACCTTTGACAGGTAATGGAAGGTAAAACTCTATAGGTGTTAGCATTCTTCTTTGTAGGCAACTTCTAGCACATCAGTGACTTAAGATTGAAGTTTTTCTTGGAATACCTTCTTTTATGTACTTGACACCCTCAGGTGCTGGTCAGCTTAGTGTTCCTCCTAGGAAGAGAGAACAGTAAATATGCCAATGGAGAGTAACTAGCTGCACACAGCAGTCAAAGATGTGGAGGTTAACAGCAAGGTTAGTGCATCCTGCTGGCATTCTGATTTACCTTTTGAAACCTGCACAGCCAAGGGCCATCAAGTGCACACTTTACACCTTGGAAGAGTCTGCGGGAAGAGGGAGTTCTAGGCAGGATGTTGCAATGGGTGAACCCATGTCCTCCTCCACACTGATCCAAGGGCCAGCTAACTACACTGATTAAGTGATGTTTCAGAGCCCTTGTGATTTCCTTTCTTGTCCTAATTGCAATTTCAGATTGTCTGTAAGTCTCTGAAAGCATAACTGAGCGGTTGATATGTGAGGGAGCCCAGTTGTGTAAGCCAAAAATTGCTTGAAATGGGGGGAAATGGCCATTTTGACCATCTTGTTTTCCTTCCTCTGGATAAGAGGGAGCTCTGGGTTTTAAGTGAAAGCAAAAAGTCTTCCAACAGAAGAAAGCTGGTAATAAGGAAGATAATATTTTTTGCTCTCTATGTAGATAATCAGAGAAGGAGGATGGCAAATGGAGTAATTAACAGCTTTTGCTAAGTTTTAAGAAACTTTTCTACGTTCTAACAAGGTTATTAAAGAAGAATAAATGTTTAAGTAGTAGATTGACAAAGCCTGGGATCAAGTCACTCAGGGGGTTGTGCAATCTTCTATCAAAGGTAATCCATGCCAGAACTTGATGCAGTGAGTACCAAGTCCTGCAGCAGTGCCATGAGGGGGAATAGATGCTCTCTCGAGGTCCCTTTTAACCCCAAATCTCTTCACTCTGTGCCATGGTACAGCAGCATCCTTAGCTGGTTCGAGTTGCAGGAGCCTTTGGAGCACAGTGAAATGTGGTTTATACATTCCTTTGAAATATTACCATCTCTCTGATCTCTTTTTTCTTTTTTTTCCTTCCCCTTTGATAGGGATGAAGTACGAGCTCCAATTCCTCAAAAGCAGGAAATTTTAGTAGAGCCGGAACCTTTGTTTGGAGGTAGGCTTGTGTTGTTATTTTGTTTGTGTTTTCTTTACATTGAGATGAGCTAAGTGACAAAAGAAAACCAGAACTTCCTCAGCATGAAGAAATAACACCAGTGGTATTGAAGACCTCACATGTGAGATGCTACGTTCCCAGTGGCACTAATTTGCTAAGTCCTGTTTCATGAGACCTGGTGAGGCAACAGCCAATTAATGTAGTGCACATCTGCATTCTGGGGCTTCAGAACTGTGGGATGCTGTTGTGGAAGTGTTCAAGGTGTTGGGATGGGAGGTTGAGCCTTGATTCGATCTTTGTGAATATGAAATGAAAATGAAGAGGATAAATGCGTGCTTCCCAGGGAGATGAGAGATCAAAAGGAAGGGATGAACTGTATGTTTATTACCCATAACTTTCTCCATTTCTCATTTAGGAATTTAATTTGCTCTTTAAGCTGCACTGTGGAGCTACTTTTCTTGTCTCTGTCNGTGAATATGAAATGAAAATGAAGACTGCTTTTCTTGCCTCGGTTCTTTCCATGTTGACCAGGCCATTTCTGGGCTGACCTTTGCCATGTCAAGTGGATTGAGAACCTTGCCCTTTTTATCAAGGAAGGCCATGCAAGTGCTCATCACTAAAATGGTCTCACACCCTCAGGAAATGCTCTTTTCTATTTGTTTGGTTCCTGTGTTAGAAAGGAGAAGGAGACCAAGCTTCAGGTTTACCTGGGAACTGGATTTCTCTTGAACCTTTATTTCAGCATCAGAGAGGTCTTTAGCCAGGATGCACAGGCTGGGAGGTGGTTCCAGAGGAAGGTGACCTACTGAGGCCTCTCTGAAGACAGAGAAGCTTGTACCTGTTCCTGTGGCCTGACAGAGTTTTTCACGAAGATCCATGGACTCCTGTGGGTTCAGGAATCTACGTGGTGCAGGATTAAGATCTGCTGACCTTAATGGTTGGTCACGTTCTGCCCCTCTGGTGCTGTCTGATCCACCAACACCACTTCTGTTTGGAACAGTAAGCAGCCTGAAAAAGCAGCTGAACCTGGAGAGATGCTTCATTTGTCTTCTCAGCTCTAACCTCAAAGCAGGGGAGGTGCTGCTTACTGTTTTTAGCAGTGTCATACTGAGGTGGTGGCGTGAGCTCAGGTTTTCTTCCAGTTGAAGAGGTGACCCTGCGTATTTGTGCTCTGCCAGATAAACGGATCACATCTTGTACAGCAGAGGATAACCAGGGAAGCAGCTACCTGGGCTGCTGAGAACCTGTTCCCCTGTGCTTCCAGGCTGGGGCTGAGCTTGCAGGGACCTGCTGCTTTTGCTGAAGTGGTTCTTCAGTTGCTGCTCTCAGCTGAGTTGAAGTTGCTCTGAGGTTGGCTTTAGTGGGCTGTGCTTGTCCCTAAGCACTCAGAGTGAAGATGTTACTCACTGGAGTTGAGATGTTATTCACAAGCATGTTCCTTGTTCAGGCTTTTCCCGTGATAGTCTGTGTCAACATGCTTCCTTTGGGTATAGATTGTATTTATCTTACTTTAATTTTTTGTTATTTATTGTGTCTTGTAGCGGTTGGGCTTTGAAAGTTCTGTCTTAAAATTGTTCTGCTGTCAGTTGATAGTAAAGCACATAAAGAGCTGCAACAAGTCCCAGCAGGCAGTTCTGTTTTCATTCTGAGTGCAGAGTGCTTGTGCCATACTTTAGGGCTTCAGTGGAACTTGGGGGTACTATTTCTGACATCTGCCTGGGCTGCTGTCTCTGTCCAGCTGCAGATAATCAGTTCTGAAGGTTTCCTTGCAACCAGTGACACTGAATCTAATGGAAACATGTGGCTGTTGCCAGTCCAGCCAAGAGGCTGGGACAGGGTCAGGATGAGAGTTTAGAAAAGAATAGAACTGCCTTGTGGAAGAAAACCAAATGTGTTTCCTTACAAAGAAAATATTTTCCCCTGGGGTTTAATCTTTTGAAGGTTTTCATCCACTTGAAGGCCTTTGGTAAAATCTTGACTGGATTTGTGACATGGTGCTGCTGTGACAGCACTGCCACTAAGTGCTCATGGGTCTTGGTGGGCCCATCAGAAGGGAATGACTTGAAACATCTATGTATTGCTGATCCACGTGTTGTTTCTGGGGTAGGGTTTGCTGGAGGCAGGATGTGTTAGAAAACAGGATTTACAAACTACCTGTTCCCTCCTCTGTCCCTTCCTCTACTCCCACATCGTCCCTGCTTTGGGTTCTTATTCTGTTTCCCCACATGTGTGATGGAAAGTACTGATATGTGTTTGTTTTTATAAGACACTTTTGACATAACTCTTGAATTTTGTTGTTTTCTTTTTAAGCCCCTAAAAGACGCAGACCCGCGCGCTCCATATTCGATGGCTTTCGGGATTTTCAGACAGAAACCAGTAAGTGTCTACAAATCAGTAAGCCTGACATTCTATTTTATTACTTTTAATGCAAGTAAGATTAAAAAATTGTTTCCCTTGTAGGCTAGGACAGCTTTCAGTTGCTGAATGAATGGGTTTTAAATTGCCTATGGTATAGAAGTTTTTTTGAATAACATTAGATTTATAGAATCCTTATTATCACAGTATATTCTCTCTGCTTTCATATGGCAAATACTTTCTTGCTAACTCTCAGAAAACCTCTTTTTCTGTTCTAGAGGGAGCAGAAAAGGGGAAAGAATCTCTAACACCCAAGTAGAAATTAAATTCACTCACTGAATATTTCTTGGCTAGGCAGTGGTCATTCTGGCACTTGAATTACATTTGAGTAGCCCTGAGGCTTCTTCTGTGGCCACACACAGAGGTTCTCATGACTTGAATGGCTGTTTGCCCCTGTCAGTTCATACACAGAATTTCCAAATGCCAAAGCACTGGTTGTTGTTTAATCCATTAAGTGTCACAGAACATCACTGTGACAGCACAACACCAGATATTTCGCAGCTGAGTTATGGCTGTTGTGCACTTCTTCTTGCTGATGTTGCTGGAGTATTCCAGAGGTGTGACCATAGAATCATTAAGGTTGGAAAAGCCCTCCAAGACCATCGAGTCCAAACATTTTCCCAGCACTGCCAAGGCCACCACCACTAACCCATGTCCCCAAGTGCCACATCACGTGGCTTTTAAATCCCTCCAGGGATAGGGACCCCACCCCTGACCTGGATAGCTGTGCCAGGGCTGGACAACCCTTTCTGTGAAGACAGTTTCCCAAATATCCAATCCTAACCTCCCCTGGTGCAACCTGAGGCCATTTCCTCTTGTCCTGTCCCTTGTTCCTGGGCTCCATGGACCATGTTCCCACAGCTTGGTGTGGGCTGCCAAACTGAAAATGAGTGTTGATAATTACTTTGTTTCCCCTGACAGGTTTGGTGAGGGTTTTGCAGCAATAATGGATTCATTAAGTACAAAAGTCACTGGCAGCTGTGTAAATGAAAAGACACCATTTACAGAATCACAGTTTGTATTCTCACCATCTTCCAACCTGCCCTAGTGGAAGGTGTCCCTATCCCTGCCAGGGGTTGGAACTGGATGAGTTTTAAAGTCCCTTCCAACCCAAACCATTCTGGGATTCCACTCTTAAGACATTTAGAGATTCACAATATGTAATTCACTGTGAGGGTTTATGGTGAAACATTATCATGCTTTTTGGTAAAACTTTGTAGATGAACATCACTTGGCCTGTCTGTCTCTGGAAAAGCAGACCTGGCCATGAAAGTCCAGTTTATTTCCTGGCTCCTAGGCCTGTTCCACAGGGAAGCTTTATTCTCTGTGTGTCTGCTCAGACATGGTTTGTGCACTTTGACCCACTGACAGCTCCTTCCACACTGGAACATTTTTTGGTCCTGAGATAGTTATTGCCTGTTTCAGTGACTTGGTTCCATAAAATACATTGTGTATCTGCTGTGATTTACCTTTATTGGACGTGGCCAGGTCTGTGTAGGAAACATGTTCTGTATTATTTTGGGTGGAATTGATGCAGTTAAAAGACACGTTCAGAGTGTGGTACTTGGGGTAAACAAGGCTGAAAACCTGTTCACCCGAGCCAGTGGTACCTCGAGCTGATTGCAGGAAGATTTGATATTAAATATAAACATCCAAAGAGATTTCTCATATAAACTAAATCTGTTTGGCTTTTCTTTTCTTTGGGATTTGCCCCACAGTCAAGTAGTGGGAACACTACACTAGAAATATTCCACCCTACAATCTAGCTCAATTTCCCCTTTCAAAGCATCACTGGGGACAAGTCATGGCTTCTTTTGACTTACTTGTTTTCAAATGCTTGGTATATGGCCCCTCCTCTGCTGAAACTCAGGTTCATTAAGATGTTTTTTAAACTTAAAGTGCGTGAGAAAGCCAAGACAAGTGGGGTTCTGCCCTTACGTGGCAGCTGTTCTTGTTCAGCGGGGTCTAACCCTGTGCCTAGTGCTGAACTTTTGTGTTTGAGTGTCCAATCAACCATAAATCTGCCCTGTGAGTATCCTTTGTCTAACTCAGCTCCCTTTCCTCTTGGGGCGGCGCAGTTCGGCAGGAGCAGGAGCTCCGGAACGGAGGGGCCGTGGACAAGAAGCTCACGACGCTGGCGGATCTCTTCAGGCCTCCCATTGACCTGATGCACAAGGGCAGCTTTGAAACGGTGAGGGCTGAGAGAGGGGCTGCAGCTCCTCTGTGGTGGCTGTGTCAGGCTGCTGGCCTGGGGGAATCCATTGCTGGAGGGTCAGGAGGCTGCAGAAGACTGTGCACTGATAAATATTTGGTGGACTGCTTATGGGAATGCTGGTGACATTGAAGGACTTCACTAATGGTGGTGTCACCTGGAAAGGTCATCAGGTCCAACTCCTGACCACGTAGAGCCCACTGTTTATGTTTCAGTATCAGTGTGGCAAATCAGACTTGGTGAAAGACTTTGGTGAGCAAGGGAGGCTGATCAGAATGGAAAACTTGAATCCCATGGAGTATCTCCGTAGGGCATGATACAGAAAAAGCTGGAGGAGGATTGCTTTGGATAGGTGAGGAAAGGCTTCACGGGGGGTGGAGTAGTTTGCAGCACAGCCCTGCTGAGAAGCTCAAGTGGAGTTGACACAGATGCTACTAAATGCAATGTTTGAGTGTGGCTTTGCCATGAAGCCACAACTTTATCTTCAGTAGAGGCCCTGCTCATGTATAAAATGGGTGTGTTTTGCATCTGGTATTGATGGGAAAAGTGTCCCAGAGATACAGGGGACTGTCAGCTTTAAATAAGTTCAGGTGTCACCTTTCCTGTCTGTGTAGCCATGTGTGGATCTCGTCCTAAGTTGTTGTGATGTGGATCAGCAACTTAACTAATGATTAGAGAATATGCAGATTGGTATATGTTTTTATTTTTTGAGCCCATAATTTCCAGATAGCCTTCAGAAGTTGCAGTCACTACTGAACTTCCTCCTGGTCATCTTTGAATAGCTGAGATTGATGATGGTAATAATTATTATTACAATATTATTTAATGAGAATGCAAAGTAATGATCAAATGGTGCAGTGCAGATATTGGAGACTGCAGGAGCTGAACAAAAATATTATTTACCTTGTTTTCACATGTGCCTCTACTGCTGTGCACAAATACTAGAGCACTGCTGGAGAACTTTTGATGAGACACTGTGTGCTCTTACTGAGTCTCCAACTCTCATCCTGTTACCCTCAGCTCTTTTTATGCTTCCCAAATCACCAGGGATCAGTTGCCTTGTCACTAATTCCCCTGTTCTGAGGTGCCCTCGATGTATTTAATCTTCTAACAAAGTTGCAGGTGTGAAAGGATGCTGGCAGAGAACAGCAGTGTCTGCCTTGGGAAGGAGTTTGGAAGCAGAGGAGCAGCCTGAAGCACCTGGTGCTCGGGTGTCCCTGCCCTGCAATCTGTGGTTCAGGGTTTACTTCAAATGAGGGTGTGTCAGGTCTTCCAGCTGGTGATACCTCCTGGGCCTGGGGTCCAGAGCTGCTGGTGAAGGCACCAAACACATGGCTAAAGGCAGCAGGAACAGGAATTCACATGAAAACAACCAGTGCTGCTCCAGGTCAGTCAGGGAGTGCCCTCTGAGCTCTGCTGTGGAGTTTGAAATGTGGGCTAGTCCTTTCTCAGATCTTGCTGAAAACACATCAAGACTTTAGCAGTGTTAATTGTGGCATCTGTCACAGTCAAAAGTAGTTTCAGAGAGTGAAACAACTGATTGATGGATTTGTTTGTCCTAAAGTCTCTGCATTCTGATTCACTCTTGAAAAATAAAAAAAAGAAAGGGTGGGCTGGCAGTGGGGAAGGGGGTTGTATATACTCCCCTTGTTCTGTGCAGGAGCTCCACTCTAAAGAAATGTACACTTTCTGGTGTGTGTTGTTGTCCCTTGTCCCATGGGATACCCTTCATTTCACTCTGATGCTCCTCAGCTTCGTTGCAATAAAACTCTTTATCTTCTCAATGTGTCGACCACTTGCATTTTACCTTTTCTCCCTGCAGACTGCTCTGCTGCTTCAGCCTGGGGCACTGTGGGGCCTCAGTGACCACAGTCTCTCAAAATTCATCTTTAGCAAGCTGCTCTTGGCTTCTCCTCTTTCTCTGTACGCTGAGAGAAACATATATAAACCAGAGGATAAATCAGAGAAGCTCATCACATTCCAGAGTGCCAAAGGACTAAATGCTGTCATTTTGATGTTCCTGTAGTTAAGTTTTGATCTAAGTGGGGTTTCCTTACCATGGTTGGTGTGTGGTGTGTTCCAGCCTGTGGAGGGCTGTGCAGGAATGCTCAGCCAGGCTTCAGCCATTTACATTTCTCATGGAATCATTTAGGATTTAGGACTTTATTCAGACTTGGCAAGAGTGGTGGCACCTGGTCCTATTAATGCTTTCATGTATCTTCGTTGCTCGTGGTCTGTTGCTCCTCTTTGGGTTTTTGTTGTCAGAAGGGCCAAAAAGTTGCCATTTCATTTTCATATTTTCAGTAATACAAGCTTTAGGAGTAGGTGAGATTAACTTCCATTGAAGAAAAATTTTCAAATGTTGAATGGCATTGGGGGTTTTTTTGATTTGCTGTATGTGAGGATGCCTTGTGCTTAACACACAGAACAACTTATGATCACTATACTTGTGAAGTGTGTGATTAACTAAACTAAACAGTTCTCTCCTTAATGTGGAACCTGCTGAGAATAAATCACTCGAGTACAATAAGCAAATTGCACCCCAGGAATGCTTGGTAGAGAACAGTGCTTTAGTTCTCACCTCAGACTCCTTTCAAGAATTGCAGGTGTTCTCCCTTCGTTCATGTGACGTGAGAGATGATTTAATTTGGGGGGTACACCCCAAATTGCCTGAGTTTACCTTTCTTGTTGAGGGAGGAGGTGGTTCTGGTGTGTGCAGTTCTTGTGTTTAACACTCACTAGGGATTCACTGAAGTGACTGGATGTCATGGTGCAGAGTTTAGAGTCTGTTTATATGATTTTTTTTCCCCCCCATTTTACAAGTTAAGCCTTTTCTACCTGCTCTCTGCTTTACAACTGAGACTGGGTGGGGTTTTTTTGTTTTGTTTTTTATTGTGGGGTCCTTTTTTGTTGTTGGTTTTTTTTTGTTTTGTTACTGCTTAACAAACAGCAATAATTTGGAAGCTGATTTGGACACTGTGTTCTAGTGGACATAAGGTGCTTCTGTTCTGGATTGGGTCAGCGTGGCCTGCAGGTACAGCTGTGGTGTGGGAGTGGCTGCTTGGAGAAAGGATCTGTGCCCTGCCCCAGGCAGGAGGTGTAAGTGTGGCACAAACAGGAGATTTCTTGTTGGATGATCTCCTGCTCTGACTCTCTGTCACCTGTTATCTTCCACCCTGAATCACACAGATGTCCAGAGGGTCACAAGATGCTTGGCACCACTTCCTTCTTCTCCCTGCTGACTTGAAGGAGGATTGCATTTCCACAAAGCTGAGACACCAAGAGCCACCCCAACATTTTTAAGCCATACACGTTCGGAGAAGTCAAATGAGAAGAAAACTTGTTATTTTTACTCTGCATGAGCCAGAGGTTGTGCAGTGAGATCCAGCACTGGGTATAAACCAAGACTTGTTTCACAGATTGTCTGACCAGTTTGCTGCTCTAAGTTGTAGTGATAAAAGATGTGGCTGGGAAAGGGTAAAGGCAAACTTAGGACAGATTGGAGTGGTTTGGTTTGGTTTTTGCATCTGAGTTCCACTTGTTTTTTATTGTGGGGTCCTTTTTTGTTGTTGCCTGTCTGTGGGCTCCCTAAGTGCCTGGTGCTGGCCTTTGTCCATCGAAGGGGGAGGAGAATGGGGGCCAGTTGGTGATGGAAACAGTGGATCTAAATCCATCAGGCAGCTTTTGGGATACACAAGCCAGCTCTTGAGCCTTCCCTTGTTCTTTTGTCACTTACCAAAATGACCCACCTGTATGACCTCCAAACCCTCAGCATTTCTTCCCCCCACAGTCTTCTCCTTCCACCCCCTCTGAAGAATCCCAGGAGCTGTGTAAGGGCAGAGCTGTGGGTGTGAGACAGCAGCAGTTTAACTGTGTCCTTTGAAATGGTAAATCTGAAGCCTGGTTTTGGAAGAAAGTTCAAAGTAGTTTTAAGTGCTCTACCTGCTCTACAGGTGAAAACTCAGCTTTGCAAATGTTCTGTGTGGAATTTCCTGCTTCCATCCTTCAAAGGAGTTTAGCTGGACAGAGGAGAGGTAGAGCAAGAGGTTTTCATTAATATTGAAAAATATAGAAAGTGCAGAAGAGTGAGATACACTTTCTAACTTTCTGATTATATATTTTTGAGTTTGTTCTTTTAATCCAGTACAGATTAGATTAGGACATAGTACTAAGGCAATCCCATTGACTCAAGTGACATAAGGATTTTTGTTCCCTATATATTTGGGCACTACCTCTGGGCCTTGTCTTAAACCGATTTCCAAGAATTAATTCTCAAAACCCACAGTTAGCTCAAAACAAGTCCTTTAAATAAAAGCATGATGACTGTATTTAAGACCCTTACCAGTTACTTAAATGTCACCTGCCCCACTTTTCTCACCTGGTGACCAAATACTGGATTGTGGCAGTGTGATATTAGTGGTAAGTAGTCAGTGGGAGGCCCCTTTTGAGAACAGGACTGTTCCATGCTTCTACATTTGTTTTTTTTTCACTTTGAGTGAAACAAAAGCTATCTCTGCAGGGCACTTGGCCATGCAGATGGATTTTGTTGGCTGAGGTTCTTGCCTTGGTGAAGCTGAGTGTGTGGGGTTCACGTGTCTCTCTGTCACACAGTGGACAGGCTGACTCTTCCAAACTACACTGGCTAAAATTCATTTCAAAAGTAAAAACTTTAGTTTGGGGAACAAAGTAGTGCCCAAAACAGCAAAATCTTTTATAACGTCCTGATTCCTCTGATTTTTTTTTCCTTTGAATTCCTCGACCGTACATTACCAGCAGGATGGTGAACATAACTTAAGAATATATATATTTTTGAAAGCAAAGGGAGTTCCTTTGCTTTCAGTTCCAGTCTTTCCAGGTGGTAAGAGCATTCCTGCTGTTGATCTAGCCCTCTTTTTTTCAACAGGTATGACAGTTCAGCGATCAGAATTACATTCTTGATCAAACTCCTACCATTAACTTGCAACCAAGCAATCAGACAGTGCCAGCTTTGTGACTCAAACCAGTAAGATTTCTTCCTGCGCCTTCTTGTCTTCCTCCCCACTTGCAGTCTGGATAAGGAGCATCAGAAAAGGATGCCTAATTCGGCAGTTGGACAGTCACAGAGTAACTGAAAACTGGGAGAGGAAAAAGAAAACAGCCAAGTGGTCCTGTTGAATTAATACAAGTCCTCTGTCAATTATGCAGCCTATTTAACTAGATGATCTACGGGTTTATCTTTAGACTGAGCAGGTCTTTGTTGTCAGACCAGTGTGACTGACTACACTTTTTCCTGAATAAATACTTTATTCAGCATCTCCATGTGTGTCCCCTCTCTGAGTTGCTTTTCCCACCCTGTGCTTGGCTTGTTGAAAATCCAGCAGCTCTGTTCATCGATGTGATTCTGTAATTCAGCCAGGCTCATTTTAAAGCAGATCCTTCAGCCCTGCCTTCTGTCTTGTGGATGCCTTTTCACTATAGCTCTGTCCATCTTCCTCACTGGGAAGGGCTTTGGTGGAAGGTCTGGCAGTGTTAGAAGCCATCTCTGATCATTGGTGGTTCCTGGCTCTTCATTCTGATCTCACAAAGCTTTCCTCTCTGCTTCCAGGCCAAGGAGTGTGGTCAGATGCAGAACAAGTGGCTGATGATAAACATTCAGAACGTGCAAGACTTTGCCTGCCAGTGTCTCAACCGTGATGTCTGGAGCAACGAGGCCGTGAAGAACATCATCCGGGACCACTTCATTTTTTGGCAGGTGAGAAGTGGAATGGGGCTGGATGTGACTTGAGGCCTTGGTAGATGGATCAGTAAAAAAAAACCAAAAAAGCTTGGTGCATTTTCAAGGCACAGGTTGTTTGTGTTCCCTCTCCAGCCACTGATTTGCCCAACGTGGTGTTTTGCAGGTGTACCACGACAGCGAGGAAGGACAGCGGTACATCCAGTTCTATAAATTAGCAGACTTCCCTTATGTCTCCATCCTGGATCCCAGGACAGGTAAGGCACGGGCCAGTTGGTTACCTGGAGTTATCCCAAGGGAAGGACTGGCAGTTGTAGGTTGGAATACACTGCAGTTGGTGTTACCTACAGCTGAAGAATCTCTGCGAGACCTTGTTGTCGCTGAAGCTGTGACACACTGCTGTGTTCTGGAGGAACTAAGGGAATAAAACACCCCAAACTTGCAGAAATCTCATGTATTTGAAGCTTAGCGAGTGCTTTGCTTAGGAGTTGAAAATAGTTCCACCTGGTGGTAAAACTCTGAATTTAATTCTTTTTTTTAACTCTCCTTTTAAAAACTTCTTGAAATCATGTGATGTAATATACAAATATTGTAGTTTATTCAATATTACAAACTAATCTGCTTCCTGCTCTTTCCACACTATTTTTGTGAGGCTCAGGGGTGACTTTTTAAAATGCATCTTAATTTTGAAATGCTGTTTTGGCTTCAGGTTTGTTGTTTGGGTTTTTGTTTGTTTGGGGTTTTTACCTGAACCGTCAAACTTCTACCTCTCCCTCTGGTTCTTTCAAAATTGTTACTTTTTCTTTTGTATCCCAACACCTTCTTTTAGCATCATATAATACAGGTGTCAGGTCATATAATCCTGGTCTGGTCTCCTGCTTCTAAGGACTGAAGTAATAATGGGTGTGATCAAAGCTGAGATTTCTTCATGTTTGACTTAAACTTTTTTAATGTTGCAGCTGAAGTTAGGATATTCTTCTCAGCACTTTACTTCTGGGAACAAATGCTGTTTGCCAAGGGTTAGAATCAATTTACCAAGAATTCAGAAGTACTTCTCCATAAACCAAGTGGTTTGGTGTTGATTCATTTTGAAGACAAATGCACCATTCTGTGCTCACGTTCCCATAGACAGAAAGAAAAGAAGGAAATAAACTGAGTCTGTATTTATGTCTGTCCCTTCTCAAGGGAGTGGAAGGAGGAAGCTCCACGATTATCAGCTGGTAGCCTGTGGGAAGCTGCAGTTCCACAAATACGGACTCTTGCAGCAGTGAGTTGGTGTGTTTGACCACTGAACTGCAGTTTTTTGCTGAAATTATGTTTCATGATGCCTTTTGTTCCCTAGGCCAGAAGCTCGTGGAGTGGCACCAGCTGGATGTGACTTCTTTCCTGGACCAAGTGACTGGGTTCCTGAGTGAGCATGGCCAGCTGGATGGGCATTCCACCAGCCCTCCCCAGAAATGCGCTCGCTCGGTAAGTATGAGGCCCTTTGGCAGGACTGGGGGCACCTGAAAGAGCTCTCTGGCTTGTCTTTATCCAGCTCCACTGACTTCCCAGACAGACTCACTGAGTTAGTGCAAACAGGCAGCGTGCCAGGGAATGCCTTCCCCCAGGATCACCCTTTTGTTGTGCAGTGGGTGCTTTCAGCATTCGGGTTGGATTTAACAGCATGTGTGAGAGGAAAATGGATTACTCCACGCAGAACTCCAAGGAGAAGCTGTTAACTAATAGTAGCACAACTAGCTTTCCCTGCTGTTTGTTCCTGACAGCTTTAGTAGCTTCCCTTTGGAAGACCGATGCCCTTTGGATTTTCCAGTACGTATTTAAAAGCGGTCCTGATGTATTTGTGTCGTGCCTGCATTCCACAGGAGAGTCTCATCGATGCCAGTGAGGACAGCCAGCTGGAAGCTGCCATCAGAGCCTCCCTGCAGGAGACACATTTTGATTCCTCTCAGGCCAAGCAGGAGAGCCGGTCGGACGAGGAGTCGGAGTCGGAGCTTTTTTCTGGAAGCGAGGAGTTTATTTCAGTTTGCGGCTCTGAGGAGGAGGAGGAGTCGGAGATTCCTGCCAAGCTGAGGAAGTCTCCACACAAGGACTTGGGGTATAAAAAAGAGGAGAGCCGGAGGCCTCAACCTGAGGCCCCTGCAAGGACTGAGCCTGGGACGACGTCCAACCACAGAGTTGTGCCCTGCATCGACGCGGGGACGCTGGAGGAGTCACCGGACAAGCCTGAGAGTACATTTCGGGGCCTAGATGTGAATGGTAACTTCACAATTTTTATCATGACCTGGCTTTTTTTGTGGTTTTTTTTCCCCTGAAACTGTTTATACTCTGCCAGGCATGGCTTTATCCCTGGTTTTAAAACTGAGTTTCTTCTGATTTACTGACTCCTTGCCACCACACAGCAATTCCCTGTGGCAGCAGCACCACTTTGGTTCAGCCTGCAGAGTCATGTTAGTCATAGTGTCACAGAACCTCCTGAGCTGGGAGGGACCCACAAGGACCATGGAGTCCAACAGGACACCCCAGCAATCCCACCCTGTCCCTGAGAGTGTTATCCAAACATCCTTGTGCTCTGGCAGGGGTTGGTGCTGTGACCAAGTCCCTGAGCTCAGGTTTTGTAGTTTAAAACCTTGCCCAGGAGTAAAGCACACACTGGTGTGATGCAGGTGCAGTGTGCTCTGGGTGCACTGACTGGTTCCAGTCACCACTGTTTTGGAAGAGTCCTGAGTTTGATGTGTATATTTTAAGCAGATGTGGTAGAAATACATCTTCATAGACTGGAACCCTGTGTTTGTCTGCAGTCCCTAACCCTGCTGTGCTGTCCCACCTAAAAATCTATGCAAGAGCTCAACTCTTATTGTTAACTTGCAGTAACTTCCTTTGTGTAGGACCAAAGGCACAGCTGATGCTGAGGTATCCAGATGGAAAGAGGGAACAAGTTTCACTGCCTGAACAAGCTAAACTTCTGGTGAGTGGAGTTCATGGGAATCCTTGTTTGAGCACAGGGGAGCTGAATCTGGAGAATTACTGTACCTCTGACACTGTTGAAATCAGCTCTAGGGGAAGAGGTCTATCCAGGGAGTGCTTGCACTGTCCTTCTGTTGTGTTCCATGTCACTCCTCTCTGATCAGCAGACCCTGCTCACTCTGTGTGTTGCTGTTGGCTGCTTGGGTTCCCAGTACACTCCAGTGTCTTCCTTAATCTCCAAACCACTCATTTCCATTCTACAGTGACTCTAAGTGGCTTCTGCATTAATCATTAATTACCATAAAATGCCCTCAACTCACTCATTTGTGGCACTTTGTTTCTAAATGGAAAAGTTTAGTTGGTAAAAGCAAAAGCAAAACTCTTCACTCTCGTTCTCCATTGCTCCCATCATACTTTCACCCTCCCTTCTGGAGATGGATGACACCACAGACTTTGGAGGAAGTTCTCCCAAAACAAATCCATTGCAATATTAATTCCAGTTTCACAGGGAATTCACAGTTTCAGCTGTGCTTTGGGCTTGCTTCCCTTGGAGAAGTCGAGGTTTTGTGGGTGCTGGCCTGGAAGCAGTGTGCAGAGGTCACCTTGTTCCTGTTAGCCATGAGCTCTGAGGACATGGTGTCCAGTTAAGCTCCTTTTCATCTAATCAACCTAATAGTCTTAGGGAAGGCAAAAACACACCTCTTCAGAAGGGTTTTGTGCAGATTTGGGAGAAAAGTGTCCTGTCTCATTCAGAAAATGAGGCTGTCACCCCTAGTCTGCAGCACTTTAGGAATGTGCAGTGTCCTAAGCTCATGTTCTTAACTCTCCTGATTGAAAATAAATGGGGGGAAAAAAAAAGCTTAACTGGTTTTTGAAAGCAGCCTGCTAAGTAAATTTGGGTGTATTATCAAACACACATTTTGAATTCTTCAGGAATTTATTTAGGCAGTACATAGGTGTAATACTGAGATATCCCCTGATAATCCTGCCCTCTGGTTTGACTCCTTTTATGGACTGTGGAAGTTAAAGGAAATTTATCTCAGCATGTGATTTCCTTTCTGCTCTACAGTCAGCAGAGGAATTGAGCTGAGTCAAGGTTTGTGGGTAAAGACATCTTTTGATTGCAGAGCTGAGCAGGCAGCCTGTGTGCTCACCCCATGTGGTTTTCTAAAGCCATTTCAGTCAGATGTTTGAGTCTCAGGTGTTTCTTCATAAGCATCGTCTCCATGATGATTTTTTTCCATTTTAAAGCTGGCCAGAACTAGAAAAAGAGATTGTTTAAGGAGACAGTTGCACTTGAGGAGTTTTTAACTGATGATACCTGCCAGCACTGGCTGGTTTAAAAAGTGTTTTATTTTTAATCATTGTATTGTTATCAGTCAAGTGTGGCTTCTTTACATGTGGCTCTTGTTTCCAGGAGGTGCTTATGCTTCCAGTATTACCATAATCCCATATCCCCCCCTT
Organism: Pachyramphus minor; assembly: GCA_013397135.1. Taxonomy (NCBI): domain Eukaryota; kingdom Metazoa; phylum Chordata; class Aves; order Passeriformes; family Tyrannidae; genus Pachyramphus; species Pachyramphus minor. The sequence continues at coordinate 48,104 of VYXB01003975.1, read as the reverse complement.
TTTACAGAAGCAGTTGCTCTTTGTGTGCAAATTAAGTTGACTTTAGTCTGTTCAGCAGCTCAGCTCCCCTGAGTACCTTTTGTTTGCCAAGTGTTTCAGGTGTGCAGGACAGACTGGCCCATAAACAGCGAGGGATGTGGGCAAGGAACTTGGCTGAATGTTTAAATCCAGTGGGTTTAAGGGAATTTTGATCAGTCCTGTTGCCTGAGAAGGAAGTCAACCCACTTCCCTGCATTCCCCATCAGACACAGGCATTTAATCTGCAAAGTCAGTTGGACACCAGTCCTGGTAAAGGAGGAGGTTGGGGAACAATCTCCTCCTGCCAAAGGTTTGTGTGTGGGTTTTGATGAGTTTGGAACAAACCTCTGTGCAGGTCCTTCCCTGTCCATTCTGCACTCATTAAAACCTTGGAAAAGTCCAGGTTGAACAGGATCCCTGGAGATCACCTGCTCTAACCCCCTGTTGAAAGCAGGACTGTAGGTGAACTTGTCCAGGGCCTTCTCAAGCTGAGTCCAAAATAATTCCAACAAGGGACATGGCACTATTTCCCTGGGAAGTTTACTCCAAAGTTTAACTTCTCACTATAAAGAATTCCTTTTCTATATCCAGGTGAAATTTCCCCTGGGGCAACTTGTGTGTGTTGTCTCTCCTCAAGAGGCATCTTTAGGAAAGAAATGCCTCTGTCATCTTTATATTGGACCACTGTGATGATAATCCCACCAAAATCATGCCAGGGACATCCTGGATCTCTAGACAAAGAGCAAGCTTCCAAGAGTGGGTTAGGTCAGAGGTTGGGTGCTTCAGAAGCCCCTTCTGTCATAAAATCACAGGATGGTTTGGGCTGGAAGGGACTCTAAACCTCATCCAGTCCCACACCCTGCCACGGACAGGGACACCTTCCACTATTCCAGGTTGTTCCAAGCCTTGTCCAACCTGGTCTTGGACACTTCCTCTCTGGGTAACCTGTTCCAGAAGAGTGCTGCAGGCTGCTGGAATTCACTGGCATAGGTTATCCACCAAAACTATGTAACAGTAGTGTTGAAACCCCCTCTATTTTTTACACTTTCTATTTTATTGCATACAAGGCATTTGTCTTTTTTTCCCGCTCTTAAAAAAGCTTCAGCTTTTCATTCTGCCTGTGTCTTGCTCTGTTGCAGTATCCTCTTTTCTTCTGCTCATCTCCACTTCTCTATTCCTACTTTATGCTCTTATCTGCCTTATTTCCTGATGAACTTGGGAAATTTCCCTCCTCGTAGCATGGACATGAGCTCTTCCTGATGCCTCTGCTTGTTGGGTTGTGAGGCTGATGCCCCTTCATCCCAGTGCCCTGTGTATCCTGCCTCAATTGCCACTGTAAGCAGAGAAGTCAGTGAATTGTAAAGAGATTTAAAAATACAATCAAACAACCCCAAACCCTCCTGCTTCTTGAAGGCAAGAAAAAAAAAAATGAGTAAAAGTACTGCATTTATTTTGATCAGTGCTACCTCACAAAAGATGCTGCTTTGGTGGCTTTTAGGTTCAGGGTAAGGATTAATATCTGATAAACAAGTGAGGAGGCTTTTATTTGGGGGCATTTAAGGCTTTTTTTTTTTAATTTAATTTCATTTTTTTTCAAATTTTTTTCAGCTTTTTCAAATTTTTATTTTATTTTTTTATTTCTTGCATTAGTAGACTATTATGTATAGTTTACCTTCTGTGTATCAGGCTCCTCTTTTGAATTCTGTGACACTCCTTTGCCTTCCTTTCCCTCCAGGCCCTTGTGAAACACGTCCAGTCCAAAGGATACCCCAACGAACGCTTTGAACTTCTCACCAACTTCCCCCGGAGGAAACTCTCCCACCTGGACTATGAGATCACGTTACAGGAGGCAGGCCTGTGTCCTCAAGAGACTGTCTTTGTGCAGGAAAGGAATTAGCACTGTGGCCTGAGTTCTCCCAGCCTTCCTCCCCTCTCCCCTTTGCCTGGGACACCGACTCGTTAAATATGCAGTTAAGGGTCATAGGATTGCAGTGCTGGAATCAGACAGGCAGCTGACTGGCCCTTCCCTCTCTTCCTCTCTCTTCCTCCCTTCTCCTCTCTCTTCTTCCCTTCTCCTGCTCTAGTGACCAAATGAGAGTGCTCAGAGTTTTATTTCCTTCCTCAGCTGCAGAGATTGTTGGGAAGAACATCTTCCCTCTGCTTTCCTGGGGTAAAGTAGAACAGTGATCGGTGTGTCCAACATGCTGGAGCTTGGAGTGGCCATAATACACAAACCCTTCTCGCTGCTATTCCTAAATCTGTTTTGTTTAATTTATTTTTGAAAAGAGTGTGTGATAAGGCACTGAGTCATCTCTCTAAGGAGAGAGCATAATCTTCAGGACAGTCTTTCCTTTGTTTGGATTCCCTACATGAAAGGTGTCCATTAACCTTCCAGCCTTCTGAAGGGTTCACTTACCCAACACTCTGGTTTCAGGAAGGAGTTGGGTTGAGTTGTGGTAAAATACTCTGCCCCCATCTAATTTAAAAGCTTCTGAGTTGACTTCATGTTTTCCTCCTGCTTTAAACTGGCAGTGGACATAGTAAAAAAACCAACCAAACCTCCAAAAAAGCCAACTGTGCCCTATTTGGGATTGACTGCTTGGCCAAGGGAAAGCTGTGTGTCCACTGCAGGAGCAGAACTGACTCCTTTGTGGGAGTGGGTGGGTTTCCATGTTCTTTCCATGTTCCCAACATCCTCAAAGTATCTCCTTACTTGCTCTCAGGATTTTGCAAATGATGACAGAAGGTGATACTGTGGAGATCTTGGACTCTGAAAACACCTGCCACAGGCTTGACAGTTAGTTGGCTTTTTTCCCCTTGGCACAATGATTTGGTTGGTTTTCCCAGGAGTGACTGGCAGGAATTAATGCTGCAGAAAAAGCTTCCCAGCCTGGTGGCTTGAACTCCCTGGGATGTTTTTTTTATTCTGTTGCCACGTTCATACTGTCCCTTACCTCTGAGGCTGGGGGGCTGCATGGAAAAGCTGAAAGGCTTTCCTTTCAGCTCTGGAAGTTGGCACCAGAAGTCAGTGCCCTGTTTTTCCACCAGTGTGGACATGGAGCTGTTGATCAGTTGGTGTTTCAGCAGGTGTTACAGTGGGGACAGGAGTTAACCAGCACAGCCACCAGGGTGGTTGGTGAATTTGTGTGTTTACAGCTGAAAACTCGGTTTGACACGCTCTTCCTCAGTGAGGAGAAAGACACCTGGGACCTGCCATAACTGCTGACTTTTTCTGCCACTCTCAGATGATTGTACTTGTTAAAGACTTCAGTAGTCAGAAATTCACTGTGTTCAAACTTTTCAAGATATTTTGCCTTTAGTTTCACACTAACCTGGATACTTAGAAGCCTTTAAATGTGAGGAATCACAGAAAACATCTTGCATTCCCCATGAGAATTTGAGCTCACAGCTGTCTTCTGCTCATAATGGGGTTTGACATGTAATCATGCAGTTTTATAAATTGATTTCCCTTCTACACAAACACTGGCTGCATTCTACTGCAGAATGTAGTGTCAGGAAAGCCAAATCTGACCACAGTTTCCTGATCAGTGTCACCAGAGGTCATTTTTGGCTTGTGAAGACACCCTGGCATGGAAGCAGCTCCCAGCATGGGACAGTGAGGTGCCAGGGCAGCAGAGGAGAGGGGGGTTGTGTTTGGCCTGTGAAGCAGCAGTTGCACCTTTGGACTGAAGGATCCTTCAGTTTCTGGGGTATCCAGATTCACAGCTTGTGTTTCCATGTAGATCTAGTGCTTCCCAAAGCAGGAATAACTCACTGTTTGCTGCTCCTCCCTGGTCAGCCCCAGGCAGGGGAAGGCAGCTGCCAGCAGCAGGCAGAGCCCAACACATGTGGAGTGACAGCCCCTCGTGTCCCTTGGGCAGTGGGAGCACAGGGACCTGCCCCACTCCCCTGCCCCTGCACCCTGGGTGGTTCCAGGGTCCTCTCTGCCTTGTGGCTGTGCTGGCTGGTGGAGGCCCAGCTCAGTTTGGACAGGCCTGGCTTTGTATCCCCTCTGGGAATGTTGTCCCACAGCAGCTTTCCTGCAGTTACATGTGCAGAACTGACTCTGCCTTCTCACTCCCAGGTCTGGTTTATGGGCAGCTGTTCTCCCCCAGCCCTTCCCTGGCTGCACTTGTGTACTCACTGGGCTGTGAGCTCTGTGAGGACACCAGGAGTTGTTCTAGCAGGGAAAGAAGAACATAAAGATTTACACTGAAAGTAAATTCTCCCATCTTCTGCTTTCTAATAGTTTGCTCTGTTCTGAGAAATCATGATCCTGGCTTTTTTGTTGTTGTTGTTGGTTTCTGTGGCACAATTTGTTTTTTCTATCAGTTTGCTTTTCCTTTGCTTTGAGAGCAAGAGACAGAGAAAAGAATTTTTAGGGAATGTGTCCCTACACGTGGCTCTTCTCTCCCTTCATTCTTCTCCCCTCTCTCCCTTCTTCCCAACCCAAAGAACACCCAGTGCTGTGGCACATGTGTCAGTCAGCTGTGCTGTAGGGGCTGAAAGCCCCAGCCAGGATACAACCCCTTCAGATCTTCACCCCTGTTGAAGCCCTTGGCAGGATGTGTTTTGCTGTCCTGAGGAACAGGACTGAAAACATGAACCAAGTTGTGGCTGGGACAGCAGCGAAGGTGAGGGCTGGTTGGGCACTAAAGAGCCTTTGCCACAGTCACTTCTGGACGTGAAATCTTGCAGCTCAAACTGCCTTTGACAGGTTGGAAAAAATGCCTTAGATCTGGTTGTGAAATAAGATGTTGACATCCAAAGGACAAAGGAAACAAATCCTTTAATGGCTGTGGTTTGTGGCTTCTGGTGGGTGTTGCTTGGTCAGAATTTGCATGTGGTGTTGCAAGGGCTGGGTTTGGAGGAGCAGCAGTGCATGTAGGCAGAGAGGCTTTTCTGGGCAGAGAACTCACCAGGGCTGGTTCCTCTGCTTGTGCTTTTCATCCCACCAGGCTTCATTTTGGGATTTGATGTCCGGTAGCCCCGGTCACAGCCTGGATTCACAAACAGAAGGTGAAATGAGCACTGGCTTTCCCTGCCAGGTGCTGCTGACGCATTTCCTTCCCACTTGTGATCCTTCAGAGGTCTGCAGAAGGATTTTGGATCTTCCTGATGCCACGTGCTCTTAAGTCAAGCTGATTGACCAGCTTCAACCTCACAGCATGATGTAAAAAGGGCAGGTGGAGGCTGTGCCAAATATTTCTGGTCAAACCTGGGTCCTGTTCCTCCTGGAGCACTGAGCTTGTTCACAGGGACTCGAGCAACAAGGGCTAAACTGAAACCAGTTTTCTTTTGGGGAGGCAAAGGATCACTTGGGCTGTGTTTTGTCAGGTACCAAACACTGCAGAGGTGGTGTTTATGGTTGTTTCTCTAAACCACATAAAAACAGAACATAGAGAACATATGAACATAGAGACCTGTGTGGCAGTGTCGGTGCAAGTGAAAAGATCTGTGTCATTTCAGGAACTTGTCACTTAATTTTTATTCCTTTTTGGTTTGTATTAAATGTCACTGCTTTCTTCTGGTTTAATCCCTTTTTGATCAAGTTGATAAAAGAGGTGGTCTTGTATTCCAAGAGGAGAAGGGGTGGCAGAGATGTGCTTTAGGAGGGGGAAGTGCGAAGTTGCTGTCCCATAAGAACTGTCTGTGCCTTGTCTGGCTGTTCTAATAGATTCAGATCCAGCCTCTGCTCTCCCTCACCCTTTCTATTTATTTATTTTAGCAAATTATATTCTATAAACCGAACAGCTCCTGTTTCAAAGGTGAAACAAGCTGACGTTGAGCCCTGTGTTGGCCGTCCGGCTTCTTGGAGGTGCCCACAGGTGTGTTTGCATTTGGAGCTGGGGAGGTTAATGGATGCCCTTTCTGTGATGACTTTTATTCCTGTCTCCTCTTGTCCCTGAGATGCTCGGTGTCTGCCCACTCCCAATAAACAGAGCCATATGTACACACACACACACACGTGTTCTTCATGGGAGAGCGCGGTGCTCAGCGCCGGTGCCTCAGCCTGCCTCGGGATTACCCGGTGTTTTCCATGGGTACCTTGTGAGTGGTGGCACAAATCCAGGACTTGGTCACTGGCTTTAGTTGCTGTGAGTGTCTGCAGTACAGAGAAAAGTCATTGTGTTACTTGCTTGTGAAATGGTGCTGAGATTCAAGGCATGGAAGGATCCAGGAACTGTCTGCAGAGCAGGGGACGAGGTGCTATTTTATAGACCAGATTTATATGAAGAACCTCTGGGTAAAACTCAGAGACACCACACTCTAGGACAGATGATTTTTTTTTTTTTTTTAAATGAGGCTGTTTCCTCGAACTGGGGAACATCCAGTTTCAAGTTACAACTTTTTACAACGGTCACTTTCTTCAGTGATGTCGACTTCACATGGGAGGAGGGAGAGGATTCATTTGGAAGATTTCAGCTCACTGTGCTGGGAGGGACCAAACTCAAGGAAACCTCTGATCTATATACACAACTGCTGCATTTTTTATAAATATATGTAAATGTCCTATTGTAATATTTGATCCTGGAAATAAAACAAACTGTTTTCAGTAGCTTTCTTCAGATCTTGGTTTTTTGGGTTTGGGGTTTATTTGTTGGTTTAGTTCTAATGAAAGTCTGTCCCTGTGTTACATGGGGAGTTCCAGAGTTTTTCCATTTGGATACTGGGGTAGAAGGATAAGGAACTGTTGACAAAGGTGCACTGTTTGCTTAACCCAAGAAAACTTCAGCCCGTTCTAGACGGTACAAAATCTTGAAGTGAGACAAACTTTTGGGACCTTGATAGCAAAAATATCCTTATGAAAATGAATGAAAAGAGGCAGGGATAGGATTTTCCATCCTTCCAATTGGAAGAGCAGAGAAAATGGGGCTTTCTGTTCTCATCTGTCAGTGTCCTCCTGCAGCAGGGGTTGCCAAGGCAGAGCCTCTGCCCTCTGCAATTGTGGAGGTTTTTGGGACGTTCCTGTCGTGGCCTTGCGTGAAATGTCGACGAGCAGAGACCCTTCTGGACAAGGACTTGCCAGGTACAGTGGGGTAACAATCAAGAAACTAATTTTGGGCCATCCTCATGTTCCTGACTACAGGTAGGTCTCCACTGATACAGTGACCTCAGCCACTGCCATGGTCTTGCCCTGTTTGAAGCTGGAAAACACCTTGATCTCTTCATGCAGCTTAGGAAAATATTTCCCATTCCTGCTGAGTTTGAAATCTTTCATTTGCAGGTCAAGGAACTACAGGGACACCTCAAACTCAAGATACCTCGGGTTTAATTAATTTATTTTTCCTTTCTGCAGACTTCTTCCAATTTTTAATGGGGGTGGTTTGTCTGAAGGTGACATTCATAAGGGCACTAAAGCAAATCCTGTCCAGCAGCATCATGTTGATATTTCTTCAGTCAGTTCTAGCCAAAAACTCCCTGCAGGGCTTGTCCATGGGGATTTTGGAGGAGTCTTGGCTGACTTGGGGCAGAAATAGATTTGCAGATTCTATGGAGAGGAGCAGGAGAGACCACTGGGTTGTGCTGAGCATCCTCTGGCCAGGACTGAGGCAGAGGCTGGTTTGACACAGAGAGGTTTCATCTCAACGCTTTCAGCTCAGCCTGTGGTTCTCCTTGGAGCCAAACCCCTCCTGAAACCCAACCCGTGCAATTTCCCCAGCCCCAAAGGAGTTTGGGGAAGAGAAGGGGAGCAGGGAAGCAAAGAAACTTCGAGAAGGAGTCAGAGAAGGACCTTGCTGAGCTGGAATTGCTTTATATGGGTCCATGTTTGGCTGTGCCATGACTGGGTGGCCTGGCAGCAAGTTCCTTGCCCATAATTGCTGTGCTGGTGCTTTCACAATCAGCCTCTCGTGTGAGAAAGGCAGGGGCACAGCCCCTCACGGGCTGGGCTAAAATTAGCCTTTTATTATTATTATTATTATGGTTGTTCTTCCAGGTAGAAGGGGAAGATCAGCAATCCCAGACTCACCCTGACGCTGCCCCAGCGCTGCGTGAGGTTTCCTGTGGGAGATGATGGAGCAGATCATGTGTGGGGCAACGTGGGAAGCTCAGATCACCGTGACGTAGGAAAGGCACAAGATGAGGTTGCAACACATTTGCTTCCAGGAGTGATAGAAGGCTTCCCCTCTTTCTAAGTAAGAAAAGAGAGGAAGGAGAAATTGGATTATTCTCGGCACTCTGCTGTCCTGCATGATTTGCCTTTGCAGTTGTCTGCATTTTAGAGACCAATTTGACTCATTTAGGAAAAAAATGGGAATTTATGTGCTGCTGCAGACTATGGTTTTTCCTTTCAGAGGAGCTGTTGGATAATCTCCTCCCATTTTTCCTAGAGGAACAGAATTCCCTGATGTGACCTGGCCTCAACCATTCATCTTTTCCCATGTGACTCTTGAGGGCTCCAACTCCACCTTCTGCTTCTTCCTGTCTTTGGGCAGCATTTATATCCTTGACTTACTGATTTGAAAGCTGGAAAAGCCACTTTGAAGCACATCAGCAAATGGGTGTGGGTCACCCTGGGTAGAGCAGGCTGGGGTATGACCAAAAGGCAGCACTCCAGGTGCTTTTTTCACTTACAGCTCAGAGCAAGGCTGTCTCAGGGCACTGACACAGCTTCGCAGCCATGATGGGTTTGGAAGCCTTTGTCCCAAGCAGCTGATGTGCCTCAGGTCCTCCTGAACACACAAGGAGCAGGAGCCTTCTCGAAACTCTCCTTGGAGAAGATTCTTCCTCCTGCCTGCACAGCCCATGAGCTGTTCTTCTCTTTGCTCGTGCCACCTGCAACTCTTCTGCCAACAAAACTGCCCCGTTTTTGCCATTTTTTGGTGCTACAGTTTCTCCTGTTCTCGGACAGAGAGATCGTCCACGTTCTCCTGATCCTGTTCCAGCACTGTCAGACCTTCCCTGTGGGAATAGCAGAGGAGTTTCCCTGTTGCATAGTGACTGCCAGCCATGGGCACCCCGGGTGGGAAAAGGTGGTGTCTGAGGACCTGGATTAATTAAGATGTCCAGAAACCTTTCTCTCTCAATCTTGTCACCAAGGCACGAGATCTACTCAGCACCTGAGGAAAAGCTGGGCCACCTGTGAGGAAGAAAAGGGTGGGAGTTAAGAACCAGCTGAAGCAAGAGAATGTTTATTTAGAAACTTTTATTGAAATATTAGTGAGAGAGAGGAATGTCCTGCCAACACAGCCACCACAGGTCGTTCCAGAGCACTGGTGTTCGCTTCTCAGGCAGCGCTCGAGGCGTTTAGTGCAGATGTGGTAGAAGCCTTAAAATCTGAAGTTGTGCCTGGCAGTGAAAGGGGGAAGGACTGTGCAGAAGGATCAGCCCCAGCACCGGAGGATCTGGCTCATTCAGCCAGGACAGTCATCCTTTGGATGGAAGGATCATGACTGATGCATGGGCGGACCTGGGGTGGGAGGAGGAGGACAGGAAGCACACCCTGGGGCATCATAAATAGTCAGCTGGGGGGAGATGCCTCCAGCACAGGGCTCATCCGAGGGGTGGACGCTGCTGGCTCCACGTGGCATCACTCCCAGGTAAGCCAGGAAGTGGGGAGGATGGGTTCCCTGGGCTTTGCTGGAATCCCTGTGCTTTTCCATGGAGATGTACTGGCAGAAGGGTCGAGGTTTTCGAGGGTCCTGAGGGAGACTGGATCAGATGCACTTTGGCTTTGCCTCCCCTTGCACAGGGGTTTGTCTGTGTTGGCTGAGGGGGAAGCTGCTTGTTCAAGGGGAACGTTTTGAGGTGACAGCACACACATGGACCTTCCTGGGGGAAAGAGACCTTCTGCCATCCCCAGGGAGAGGGCAGCTGTGGAGGGGAAGGAGAATCCTTGGAGAAGCTGATGTTGCTGAAAGCTCTGGTTGGTGAGAGCCTGGGCTGTGAGCTCAGAGGAGCAGGAGCTGTTCCAGAAGGCCCTCCATGGTGGGGAGATGGGACTCAGCACTGGATACTCATGGCTGTAGGGGGAGGACAACCACACAGAATCCCTGGACTGCAGACAGGACCACAGTGAGGGTGAGGGGCCCTAAATTCCATATAACTGAGGTGGGCAGGATGGAAAACAGAGGGGAGATGGAACTCCAGGAGGGGGGCAGCTGGTGGTCCACTTGGGCATCTGGGCTTGTGTCCCCTCCATGCAGGTCTCGCAGCCCCTTGCTCCATGCTCAGCCCTCCCTGGCATCCTGCTGGGACTGGTGTGGCTGCTCTCCAGCAGATCCCGTGGGGCTGCTGCTCCCCAGCCCCCCAGGCCGGGCCGGATGCGCTGCTTGAGCCACTCCTCCCTACGTGAGGGGGCTGAGGCAGCTCTTCCCACGGGAACAACCAACAGCCACGTGGTGCAGTCACTTCTGCTTTGCAAAGCCAGAGCAAGCTTGATAAAGATTAGCCAGAGCCAGAAGCAACTCGATCCAGGGAACTTTGTGTAAAACAGTCAGAGTCCACCAGGAAAGGGGAAAATGCATAAACCCAACTTAGAGCAAAAAGAACACAGAGTAGAAGGAACCTGGGAGCCAGGACAGCTCCAAAGCAGGTTGTTTTCAGAGGTCCCAGAGTGACCAGTGCACGTCTCTGACTTATAGGTACAGAAAGGGAGGTAAATTTGGACAAGGTATCACCTGGAGATGGGCAGACACTTTTTAGGTGAGCTCATAACTCAGTAAGATGGCAGTGGAGTTGGAGGACAGGGATTAACCTTTCCTTAATTAACTTCCATTGGTTTCAGCATACTCAGACCTATGGTAGGATTAGTGTGTGACAGGAATGGAGTTGATGTTGGATTTTTGACTGGAGACTGATGTGCTTTCACAAGTCCTTGTCCCTTTCCTGGCTCACTGCCTCTTGCTGTAAACACTGAAAGCCAAACTGAGCCATGGTGGGTGCTTCGCTTCCTGCAGTAACATTATCACAGAATGAGAGACTGGTTTGGGTGGGAAGGGACCTTAAAGACCATCTTGTTCCAACCCTGGGCAGAGACACATTCCGGAGGAGCTGACCCTGCGGTTGCACAGGTGTGGGACCCACTGATGTCTTAAACTCCATTGCCTGTTTGGCAAAGAAATATTAGGATTTTCATTGGAAATTGCCCTCAAGTAGGGGCTGTGCCAGTGGGGTGGGCTGGAACCCAAACCCACCACCCAAAAACTCCTGTTCTCCCACAGCTGTGGGGTGGGCTCGGGGTGAGGAAGCTGTGGGGCACCATGAGGCTGAACCCTTTCCTCTCCTCTTCCTCCCCGTTCCTGTGCAGCACAGACATGTGTGTGCGGAAGTGCAGCCGGATTGTGGGTCCCTGCCTGCTGGCCCTGGGCACCATCTCCATGGCAGCCAGCATCCTGCTGCTCTTCCCTGGAGGAGCATCCAAGTACCTGTTGGAGGGGCACATCAGCAGACACGCCATGGCCGTGCCGGGTGTCTGGGGAGGCGGCATCCCTGTGAGTAACATGGGTCACACCCAGCCGTCCTCATGCACCCATGGAGCAGGGACAGAGGGATGGAGCAGGGCAGGTGGCTCCTCTTTGTCCCTCAGCCTCACTTTTCCTTCCCACAGGTGCTGCTGGCAGCGACCCACATCACAGCACTGGGCTGGCGATGCTCCAACTGCGGCACCCGCTGGAATGTAAGGGATCCCTGTGCTAAAGCAGTGCCAGCAGCCTGGGGTGGGATGTGGGGTGGGACTGGCAGGGTGCCACCTCTGCCATGGCCCCACCATGGGACATGGCATGGATCCTCCTCTCCCCTCATCCCTGGTGGGATGTGGTGGGTGACCCCTCTCCCATGGCAGGGCTTGGCACAGGGTGTCACTCTCCAGTGGCCCTGTGGTGGGACACGGCACAGACCCCCCTTTCTCATGGTCCCATGGTGGGATGCTGCATGGTGGCCCTTTCCCAGAAGACAGGCTTTCCTTGTGTGCTGGCATGGGCTCTGTCCCACCAGGCTCTGCATGGCAGACCCATGCCTGTCCCTGCTCCTTGCCCATTCCCTCCCTGCCTGTGTCCACTTCCTGCCTGCCCAGCAATGGTTCCATCCTCAGCCACAGCTGCCGGGGACTGGAGCCCCTTGGGGTGAAGGGGAGGGGAGTTTTCCCCCCACCAAACGTGCTGACCACCAGCAGCTGTGTTTTGGAGCCCTCATGACTCCCAGTGTCCCCCCTGCCCCGCTGTGCTCCCCACAGGCCTTCATCTCCACCGTGCTCTCCAAGCTGGCGCTCGTGGGCGCTGCCGCCTGCTTCGTGCTCTCCGGGGTGGGTTTGACCAACGGCCCACTCTGCTTCTACAACGCCTCCGAGCACGGCCTCGGGCACGGAGCCCTCTGGGGTTACCCCTTCCCAGACGCTGCTGTCCAGGGGCCTGACACCAGGTGAGGGGCTGAATCGCCAGTGCTGCTTCATGGGCTTATTGCTAATTAAGTCAGTGTTAATTACGGTGGTGGGGAGGGTGGGCGCTTGCAAGACCCTGGTAGCTCGAGGGGTGCTCACCTTCCACGAATTTCTACATGGTGCTCTGCACCTCCATCACCCCCCTGACCCCACTCATCCTCTGGCTGAAGGATGGGATGTCTGGGACACCCTCCATGGCAGAAAGTGATGGGATTCCCGACCTGCCACGGGCAGCATCCTGCATCTCCTCCCCTCCCTGTCACACAGGGCTAAGACCTACCTCTATGATCAGCACACCTGGAGCATCTGCCTGGAGCCAGAGGGCATTGTGGCCTGGAACGTCGTCATCTTCTCCGTGCTGCTGCTCGTCAGCGTGGCCGAGATGGTGCTGTCCTTCCTCCAGATCGTCAATGGCTGCCTCGGCTGCCTCTGCGGCCTCTGTGAGGGCAAGTAGGGCCTGGGGGCAGGGCCAGGAGGCTGGAGGTGCCACCCCTGGTGTCACACGCTGTACTGGAGGTGTGGTAGGAACTGTGACACCGGCCCACTGCAAGAGCCCCGTGAGAGGGACAGAGTCCACCCTGAGGGACGGACACCCCAAGTGTTGGAGCAGCATTAGTGGGGCTGGTGTGCCCAGTGCTGCTGCCGTGCAGAGCCCCCCAGCCAGGCCATACCCCTTCCCTCCTCCCTGGAGCGGGTGCCCTTGGGGCTGGCAACCCTTTGGGGTTGGGAACCAGGTAAGGGATGGAGGTGAGGACTTGGCTCATGGCACCCCAGCATGAGCCCAGTGGCGTCCTCGGCTGCCTCCACCCACCCCAGTGCAAAATGTGACATGATGGTGTTTGTAGAGACAGGAGAGGGACACTAATGTAATTTTGTTAATCAGTTCGTACTTAGGGCAGCTGGGCTCGTGTTTGTCACCTGCAGAGGGCAGGAGAGGGGAAGGAGACCAGAGAAGCCAAGGTGGGCTCTGACTGGAGCACTTGGATAGAGCCCTGCTGGAGGAGTGAGGCTGAAGTGTAGCCCCCCAAAGTTCAGCCCCACACAAATGTCAGGAGCAGCTGCTGCTCATCCCCAGGACCAGAACCCCACTGCTGTGCTTCAAAGGGGGTCACTGGTTTCAGCACATCCCCTGCTCCCCTAAACCTTTACAGGGACCCAGCGTGGGCCTGAGCTTGCCAGTGATGTCCCCCCACTGACAAGGGCCAGGGAAAGCAGTGATGGTGGCAGCAGATTAAAGAAACCAAAGCACTCAGCCAGATTAAACAGTAACTGGGCCATTGTGGTGGTTTAACCCCAGCTGGCACCTGAGCACCTCAGAGCCACTCCCTCACCCCCATCCCATGGGATGGATGGGGAGAGAATCAGAGGGGTAAAAGTGAGAAGACTCACAGGTTGACAGCTTAATAACTGAAATAATAATAACAAATTGTAATGTAAAGGAAAATAACAAAGAGACAGAAATAGAACCCAAGACAGACAAGCGATACAACAAAAACACCTCTATTGTCAGCCCAAATTCAAAACCCAGCCCCATCCCAGCTGTGACGAAGGAATTGAACTCTACCCCAGCCCAAACTCTCACAGTGACTTCAGGGAGACTGCTGAGAAAAAGCCTTTTCATGAAAAAGACACAATTTAAAATTATATAACGTGAAACATTTACATAACATATAAAACATTAATGTAACATAACTACTTATAACAACGGGAGTTATAACCTCTGGAGCAGGGGGGTGGCACCACGTGTGGCACAGCTGGAGCACCGTGTCCCCCTGACCCAGCGCACAGGGAGGGCACAGGGTGCCCCCAGCTGCCTGCTTTTGGCATTGCTGTTGCCTCCCCGTATCTGTTTCATGAGGTGGCTCTTGCTGGAAAGGAGCCTGGGGCTGGGCAGGGGGGCACAAACCTCCCCACCAACCGATATATAATTAAAAAAATAACAATAAAAGTGAGATCAAATCCAGCCTGGGGACGGTAACACTGCTCTGTGTGACGTGGCCGTGCTGGACAGGGGGCAGGACCCCAGGTTAGGTATTGATGTCCCGGGATCTGGCACTGGGGGGATGAGGGAACTGACCTGGCTGGTCTCTAGGACATGAGGCAGCTCCTTCGGCACTTCCCGTGGCGCCGGGGGCCGCGGGGCCGGCGGGGAGCGGTGGCTGTCACGGGGATGTTCTGGAGCACGTCGTGCAGTGTGAACATGCTGAAGGAGATCTGCTCATAGGGCGACCTCATCCCGTTCTCGTAGAGGCAGGCGAAGGCGATGGCCGTGCCACCGGCCACCGGGGCCTCCGTGTAGGGCAGCTCCATGTAAGCCAGGTCTGAGTAAGCGCTCGGACCCTCGTAGATGACCCAGGGCTCTGTCCAGCTCTCTGCATCCCTGGGGAAGGTGCTCAGGTGAACCCCCATGTTGACCCGCGACATGGAGCTGGTGGGGTGGGAGTAGAGGATCCACGTTGGCGCTTGGAAGAAGGGAGTGGGGCTGTGGGTTGCTGCAGAGTCCTCCATGGCCAAGGTGACACTGTGGGCTTGTTGGTTGTGCCCTGGGGTAGGACAGTCCTCATCGGGCTCGTCTGCCTCATGGTGGCTGCCAGTGGCCACAGTGGGCAGCTCATCACCTGCTGCCTTCCAGGTGGGCAGGTACCGAAGCCCCCGGAACATCCCAGGGAGCAGCCGTCGATCTGAGCCCCGGAGGGGCAACGCAGAGTCCTGGGAGGTGCTGGGGACATACACAAATGGTGCTGGAAAGCCGATGACACTGCCATGACAGCCATGGGGGGGCTCAACCAGCCGCTGGACCAGCTGCCCCCTGTGGAAGACGGCCCCGTCATCCGTGCTGAGTGCCTGGACCCTGAAGCCCAAGGGGCTGCGGGCGTTGCAGTAGAGGACGTTGGATCCATCCTCCTCATCGACTGAGACCAGCTGGCACTCGCCCGTCTGCAGGTTGGGGATGAACTCCCCGAAGCGCCAGCTGCGCCCGTGGTCGTCGCTGTAGAAGGCAAAAGAGTGTGGGGTGGTCTTGCAGAGCTGCCCGAAGCACTCCTTGCAGTCGATGTGGTAGCTGTAGGCGGGCACCAGCAGCCGGCCCGAGCGCAGCTGGATCCCGTGCCCAGGGCCCAGCGCGAACGTCGCCCAGTCTGCGGAGCAGAGATGGGGTGGGGTGAGCATGGAATGGGCAAACAGTGACCACCATGGTACCCTGCCATGCCCAGCGTGGAAGGGTCTCCAGGACTTCCCCTGTCCAGCCAAGCCAGGTGGTGGGGTGGGAGGGCAGCCTCATGCTGGCTGGTTGTCCTCACACATGGTCCTACCCATGGCTGTGGGGAGGTCTCCATCTTCTTCCTACCCCAAGCGATATAGATACTACCTCCCTCTCCTCTCCCCTCTGCTTAGTGTTCTCTTCCACCCTCTTGGAAGCTTGTGGGCTTCCTACTCCAAGGTCACCTTCAGCCACACCATGGGTGGCTCCAGGAGGCCAAAACCTACGGTGACCCCCTTGCTGGCCATCCCTGCCCCTCCCCAGCCCTCTCCAGCTGGGTACCTTTGATGGCTGCACCAATGACCTGCTGTGTCAGGTCTGTGGCCGTGCTCCAGCTCAGGCCCTGGTCGGCGCTGGTGACGCAGCAGAGGCGGGTGACGTTCTGGCCAGTGACAATCTGGTAGGCTTCGGGTGTCCTGCCCAGCACCGTGATGAAGAAGAGGAAGAGGGTGCCCGTGAATTCATCGTAGAGTGGGCAGGGGTTCATCGACCGGTGGTGCTGCAGCGTCGCCGTCTCCAGCACGCGCATGTCTTCCCACTGCCCAGGGAGGAGGAGGAGGAGGAGAGAATGGAAAGGGATGAGACAGGTGAGGAACACCCCACTTTTTTGCCCAGAGAAACTGTGGCTGCCCCACCCCTGGTAATGTTCCAGGCCATGCTGGACAGGGCTTGGAGCAACCTGGTCTCTAGTGGAAGGTGTCCCTTCCCAAGGCAGGGGGGTTAGAACGAGATGAGCTTTGAGGTCCCTTCCAACCCAAACCACTCTGAGCTTCCATGATTCACTTCACCCCTCCCGGTCTCCCCCCTCCATGCAGCCGCCTCCAGGAGCTCAGCTGTGCCACACACAAGCAGCGAGGACAGCCACCTGCCCGTCCCCAACGTCCCCAGCCCGGGGAGTGCCCTTATCCCACCTCCACGTATCTGCCATAGATGGTGCCGCGCCGCAGCACCAGCAGGTTGGCGTAGGCATCGTCGGCGCTGAGCCGCTCCTCGGCGAACGCCAGCAGCTTGGCCACGCAGGGCAGGTAGAGCAGGGCGGGCACACGGTACGTGACGCCGTTGGATTCCCTCTCAAACAGCACGGTCCGGGCAGGGAAGTGCCGGGAGCCCATGGGGTCTGCAGCAGAAGGATGCAGCCCCAACACAGTGGGTTGGTTAAGGGTGGGGGATCAGCTGCTGGGCACGGCCAGGGGCACTGAGTTGTCCTTGGAAGGGCTGGGGGTTTAACTTGGTGGGTCCCAACTTGGGGAAGTCCCAGGGAGCAGGGGCTCAGGGGCAGGGCTGCGGTGGAGAGAGGCTGAACATGCACTGCTCTGGTGGGGAGTCCCTGAAGCTCAAAGGTTGGCCACAACCTCGGGTACCAGCAAGGAGGGTGACCTGGTGATTCCAAAATAAAATTAAATAAAATTAAATTGATCTTCAAGATACTCTTCTGGGAAATCAAGGCCAGTGAGCAAAGGAGCTCCCTGCTCCCTTCAAGTGGGCGTTGGGAGGACAGAGCCCACCTCTGCACACACAAGACACCCAGATCAGCCCGGGCTCATCAAGAGGGGGTCAGGGTGTGTTTTGGAAGAGGAAGGCACCTCTGGTGCCTTCAGCACAATGGACCCAGTGGGCTCCTTGCTCCCCCTCCTCTGTGGGGGGAGCCCGGGGTGCACAACACGGACCGCAGGGTCCCCGGCCAGACTGTCCCTGCAGCAATGGGTGCGAGCTGACCCCAAGTGCCCTTCCTTTGGGGACAGCAGGAGTGACACCACAATCAGCTCTCCCCAGGTTACATGTCCCTACGTGTCCCTGGGGATTATTACCACAGGAAGAGATGGGCACTCCACTCCAGGCACAGCTGGAGCAGCCAAGAGTGGCTTTTGCATGTGGTTTAATTTGCTGCTCTAACACCCCCCAGAGAAAGCAAAGGCACTCACCGGGTCCTGCTCAGCTGGGCTGTCCCCTCTGTCCCTCGGCCCCAGCAGCTCCCGCCGCTGCCGGGTTTCTGCAGAGCCGTCTCCTCACTGTCTTGCTGCCACCCCCCTCCCCTTGCAGGGTCCCCCCACCGATGGGTCACGGGGCTCCCGCGGTGGCAGTGGCCAGGAAAAATCCCTGAGTCAGCAGTGGAGCTGCTGGTGCGGTGCCCATGGCACAAAGGCACCGTTATGGGCCCAGGCAGAGCCAGCGGCCCCGTGGTTGCTGAGCCTCCTTGTTGGGACTCCTGGGGATGGGATGCAAGGGGAGCCACCATGGGGGAATTACATCTCCTGCCTCAGTTTCCCTCCTCCTACAGGCTGGGAGGTGCTGCAGCCCATGTTCACCATGGTCCACCCTGCTGTGAGCTCCCCAGCCTGCGGATTGTGGTCTGGAGGGTCCCAGCCTTCCCAGCCCCTCCCCAGCCTTTCCCAGGATCCCCAGCCTGCCCAGGACCACCACCTGCACACAGGTCAGCTACTAAGAAACTATTTTTACACCTATATTCCATCTCTGTCATCAACTTAGCTTAAAGGGCTGGACAAAATTCACAGGGCAGGTCATGGAACAGAAGCTCCATGGGGAAAACTGAGGCAGAGGCTGCAGAACTGCCTGTGAAGGTGGCCCAGGGTGACCACATGTGGCTCCAGCTGCTCCACCCTGCTGGTGCAAATGCCTCCTGAGCCTTGGGTTAAGAGGGTTCCTGGAGCAGGGAACCGTGAAAATGCTGTTAATCTCTGTTGTTCCTGCTGGACGCCTGGGCTGCACAGGTTGCAGGACAGGTTAACCCCTGCCTCAGCTGCTTCCCTGCTGGATTTAAACACAGTTGAGGAAAATCGTGGGTCTGCTTCTCACCCTGCTCCCCAGCCAGCATCCCTCCTGCTTCCCAGCTGAAGCTGAAGCTGTTGCCCTGAGGCAACACTGCCAGCCAAGCAATCCCCAGATCCATCCTCCCCATCCAGCCACCCACGGCCCTGCTGCTGTGGCAGTGCCAGGAAGGTTGGTCAAGGTGGCAGCACCAGGCCCGTGGGTGTGGTGTCACCACTTGTCACCAGTTCCCAACAAGGGAAAAAAGGGCAAAACCACAAAACGTCCTCCCAGGGGAGCACCAAGGTGTCCCACGTGGGGCAGAGGCTGCCACACCTCGTGACTCAGGTGAAAGGAACATCTCACACACCACGGAGAAAGGCAGCCAGTCAGCATACCTGGTTTTGGGACATGTGCTTGGGACTCCCACCCCAAAGGCAGCCCCTGCAGTGCATGGTGGTTACTCCTTGTTGAGCATGGATGCTGCTGGATGGGACATCCAACACATCTCCTGCTCCTTTGGGAGCTGCATCCCCTTGCTGCACTCTCCTTGTTTCCTTCCCCCTCCCCTAAACCCAAAAAATCAGGACTTGCTCCAGCAAGCTGTGACCAGACTGGATGTAGCACTGGATATCAAATGAAATTAAACGCAGGCAAATGATCACACCTGTGATTAATGATTAAGAAGCTGGAATGTCTGTGCCAGCTGCAGCCTGCCCAGCACTCCCCAGTTGGGAATGGGCAGGAAGAATCACACAGGATCTGACCAACGCAGAGCCTTTGGCTCAAGGTCCCCAAAAAGGGACCAACCACCAACTTGGTGACCCTGAACAAAGCCCCCACTGCCTCCCCCTCATGCATGAGAGTCCTGTCTTGTGTGGGCCAGTCACATGCCAGACATGGGGTGATGCAAAGCAGTGGGAAGCCATAGTGGGTTCTCATGTGTCCTAGTTGTTATTTGGGAGCTGCACTCTCCCCTGGTGTCTGGTCCACAGCAATGGCAACCCCAGCTGCTTCCTCTTCTTGTGTGGGTGTTGGACAGCGTAAAGGTAGGACGTGTACTGGAGCTCTGGAATGACCATTTTCTGGCAGGTTCTCAGAGTCCTGTTGTCCAAGTCCTGTTTGAGGTTGTAGCCCAGGATATTTGCAGCCCCTGACTGGTAAGGCTGGAGAGCTTTGTTCCTGATGTGACCGTTCCCCACTGCCTCCTGCTCCAAGAGACAGGTCTCCATGAGCTCCTTCTGTCTGGTTCGTAGGTGATCCACCTCCTTCTCCAGCACCTCCAGTCCTATGGTCTGCTCAATTCTCCTCCAGAAGCTCTGGTTGAAGTGCAGGTAGAGCTTCCAGTCTAGCGAGCACCACGCTTTTATCCGCTCCTCACTTTCCGGAGTCAAGGTCTGGACAGTGTCCTGACTTCTGGAATTGAGCTTGAAGTAAATCACGTCATCCAGGTCCCAGCACAAAGTGTGCTTCAAGAGGATCATGGACTCATCAAAGTAGTCTGCTATGAGGATGAGGTGGAAGTTCTGCTCGATCTCCTCGAGGACAGCCTGGGTGTACTTTGTGTCGTCCTCCGCGTTGTTGTCGTAGCCGAAGTCAAACCACATGATGTTCCTGGCGTAGATGTTCTGCCTGTGATCTGCAGGGAGGTAATACTTCGTGGGTGATGCCAGGTACTCGTTCACGTCCTTGGAGCTCCTGAAGGCAGGGACATCGTTCTTGTAGTAGATGTAGGAAGACTCCAGAAGAGGAATGGGGTTCCTGAGGATGGAGAAGTAGAAGGTGTTGGGTGCCATCACCTTTTGCACCTATTCGTGGGAGGAAGAAGAGGTTAGTCCGGAGGCACTGCTGTCCCAACAGGTTTCTCCGCAGGTGTGGTGGCTCTTTCTTACCTCCGAGGGGTTAAACCGCAGGTGGTTGCACATGATGTTGTAGTTTTGGCCTATGGTTTTAAAATCCTCCACAAAGTGGGCCATGAAAGTGGTCGGGTAGCCCAGGTGGAAGAGCTGGCCAGCAGGGAGGGCCACAGTGAGGTTGTACCTCTCTGCAAACCTAAACATGATGTTGAGCATGGTGCTGCTGGCTGTCTTGTGGGTCTTGAGGAACATGACGTTTGTCTTGGCATGGCACGGCGTGGGAGAGGTCGGCAGTGGCTGTTTGAGATTCTGCGGCAAGGTGACTGTTTGATGCTCGTGGCTGTTTGAGATTCTGCAGGAAGGCAACAGATGGGGCAAGTGGCCTCTCTGGTGCTGCACCCCCCCTCTCAGCCCTGGCAAAGCCAAACCCAGGGGCTCCCCTGACACCATACCAGCTGGTGCCAGGCTGCACCCAAACCAGCCCCATCCCTCCAGCGTAGATGTCAAGGGTTTTCTCTTTCTCCAGGTTCTCACTTACCCAAAGGCTTCAGCTCAACCCCTTTTCCTTTCCCTATCCAGCTGATTTTGCCCTGAAGACCTGCACTTTGGCTAATTTGATCCCTTACTCACCCAAACATGGACCTAGGACTACTGTCCTTCCAGTATTAGCCTAAGCCTCATGAGAGCTAAATCAGGTGTCACAGTTAGGTCCTGGCTGCCTGGGCACCTGAAGCTGTGCAGCCTTGCTTCTGCTTCACTTACCCGTAATCCTTATCCTTCATATGGAAGAATCCTGACAGGAAGATGAGTCCCAGTAAAAGGCTGAAAATGATGAGACACCTGATATGCCTGGAAAAAGAAGAAGAGTTTTGCTGGATTTTCATCCGACAGTCCTTCCCCAAACCACCAAACTTCGCATCTTGCCCTTGGGAATTTTAATCCCTGAGAGCACAGTTTTAGGTCTCAGTGGTGGCAGCCACCTTTGGCACCCCCAGCTGCGTCAGCAGCTCTGGTGTTAGAGGCAAGACAGTGAGAAATTGCATTTTCACTATTATTCTCCTAATTTTGGCCTTTGGCAAGACACAGTGTGCTTCACGCAGAGCCTAAGCTTTTCCAACAGCCTCCCACTCTGCTCTGCTGCCTTTTGTTTTGCTTTTCTTTTGCTTTCCTGGGGCTTTAGAGCTTATTCACTATTCAAACTCCCAGATTATTCACTAGAAAATGAGCCCTTTGTAGGGCTATAAAGACTTTCCTGGTGAGAAACCTGAGCAGCTCCTGTAATCGCATCACTCCAGAAAATGGGGATCACGAAGAAACACTAAACTGAGGGGTTTTTTTTCAATATAACAGAGATTTTTCAAGTCAGGAAATCAATTAATAACCAAACAAGGTTTGGTTTGTAATGATTAATTACACCCCACTTTGAAATGGAAGGGCTGAATAATGATGAGGGGGAGAATCTTTTCCAGCACTAATTAGGCAACCACCACATGTCAAAGTGTCCTTGCCCCTGGCAGGGGGTTGGAATGAGTCCAGGGGGTCTTTAAGGTTCCTTCCAATCAAAACCATCCTGTGATACCACTATCATCACCAGTGTCCCACTGGGAAACAGAAAGGATCTTCTGAAGGTGTGATGCCCACCAAAAAGGAATTTTTCATCACCAAGCTTGATCTGACTTCTCTGATGTTTTAACTCATTGTGAATTCCATGTTTGCAGCCACCATTCCCAAAATGCACTAAATATGGCTCGGGCTTTAAGTAGTTTTGAGAAGATATAATCCCAATTTACAGCATGGTATGGCACTCATGGTTCCCACTCTCCCAAGGGAGCAAGCAAGGCTCCAAGCCTTTTCCCAAGAGCCCTTCCCAAAGCCAGGGAACAACTTCAGCTACAGCTGGTACCAACCTCTGTCAGGAATTTACAGCACAGCTTCTGCAGGAATAGTTTCAAGATATAGCTGCAGGCAAGATTTCATCAGGATTTCCTCAGTTTTGGTCCCAGGTCTGTCAGGGGAGCAGGAGTGGGAGATGGGATAGGAGATGGGATGGGAGAAGGAAGACAGACAGGCAGCGAGCCACAACAACCCCCTGCAGTGCTACAGGCTGGGCACAGAGTGGCTGGAGAGCAGCCAGGCAGAAAGGGACCTGGGAGTTTGGATTGGCAGGAAGCTGAACATGAGCC
>VYXB01003975.1:9098-25315 GCA_013397135.1 Pachyramphus minor | reverse complement strand
AGTGCCATAGTCTAGTAACCACAGTGGTAGTGGATCAAACGTTGAACTTAATGATCTCAGACCTTTCCAACCTGGCTGATTCTATGATTAGTGCAATAATGGTCCATTTGTTTGTTTGGGTGGTGTCCCCAGAAAGGCAACTCTGACTGATATTTTATGGGGCAAACAAATCGCATACACCCCAAATCATCCAGAAGGCAGATCAGGATCACAAAATGCTGTAGAAGGACTATCAGCCCCTCCTGCTGCAAGAAGACAGGCTCTGCAAACCTCTGCATCCAATCACCTCAAGGCATCCCATCCTATTTTAGTAATTGTTTACTTGAATGAAGGATCACAAAGTGCCTTCCTGCCTACAAATCCCGACACATCCAGCACAGCGAGCTTCTCTCCAGCCTGACTCAATGCTCCCAGCAGACCCGTTTTGTCAGCATGTGCCCAAAACCAAACAACAGCTGGATTCTGCATCTGGAGACACAGTAGAGATATAAAGGTCCAAATTATCTAGGCCAAAACCAGGGCAGTTTTAAGGAGCAAGAGTGGCTGGTTTCTGCAGCACATGGTCCATGGAGGTGCCAGAACGCGCAGAAATGACAGGCTTCTTGTCCCGGGGTGACAAGGGATGCATTCTCATGGCACAGTGCTTGTTCCTCTGCCTGGGATGGAGGGATGGATGGATGGATGGAGGGAAAGACATCTGCCTTCCAGCTCAGGGAGTGAGCAGGGAGTGGGGACATGAAGGGGACTCTGCTGGCCCTCAGCCCAGCAAAGGTGTGCAATGGAGGTGTCCAGGGGAAGGGCCAAGGGCAGGGATCGAGGTGATCCTCAGGGAGGAGTGTGGGAAAACAGAGACAGGGGCAGCAGGTACGTGGGGGTCAGTGCACTTGTGCAGCCAGGTCCTGACCACCACAGGGGGTCCTGTCCCCATCACACCCTGGGCTTGGCCACCCACAGCTGCACCCACTGGCTGCAGCATGACAGTCCCACACACACAGTGGGAACAAACCTCTAGTGGACCAAACTGACAACACCTTTCCCTCCTCTTAAGACAAATCTCCATCATTCCTGCAGACACTGTGCTTGTAAACAAATGAGCTCTTGAAATGTTTCAGGGTTTTTTCTGATAGAAACTGTGTAGGACCTTTACCCAGAGCATACACACTCTGTTTTAAACACAGTGCTACTGCTCTGCCAGAGAACAGCACAGGACGAGTGTGGGATTCACTACCAGACCTTGCTTCCATGGACAAGTGAGTAAGACATGACAAGTCCTTGAAAATCTGCAGAGAACAATGATTACATTTCAGGCTCTATATGCTTCAAATACACCTCATGGAAGTCATGAGAGTATCACGATTTTGGATAATGTGATTTTTTGGGTTATCCTCTGCAGGGCCAGTAGGTGGACTCGATGATCCCCGTGGGTCCCTTCCAGCTCAGGATATTCCATGATTCTATGTCCTGCAAACCTGCACTGGGGTTTCACCCCCCGCCAGGCTCCCACCGCTCTGGAACACCCCTGTGAGAGCCTTAAAGATCGTTCCCTTAGTGTCACACGCCCCACCCTTTGTCACAACACTGCAAGTCTCTGACCGGAACAGAATCATGGAATCATTTAGGTCGGAAAAGACCTCTAAGGTCTGGCAAAGAAAAGCTCAAGGCAGAAAGCCCCAACTGGAACACCGCGCTGAAGTTACCTAAGCATCCGTGACACGCAACAAGCCTGGGAGCCCCTGGAGGAAGCACTTGGGAGCTGACTGCGAACACACACAACTCTTCTAAGAAGCCAAAAAACTTGCGGAGCACTTGGCACGGTGGGTGCCGGAGGCTCCACTTGTCTTCCCAGCCCGTGCTGTGCCATCTCCCAGCCGGAAAGAAAACATGGAAAACTACCTCTCTTGGAGGTGCTGCTACAGATGCCTTAAGGCTTGGGGCAACCTCCTTGTTGCTTTGGCTTAAGCAGAAAATAACAGACCTCTGAGTCAACTTAACAAGGTTCTTTCAAATTAAAAGACCTGGGACACAGGAAAGAAATATTCCTGGCAAAATTAATTCCTACACTGGAGCAAACTGGAACTAAGTCTGTAGGTTATTAACAAGTTCCAGCGATTACCTGAACCAGACCTTCCCGCAAAGCGTGTTTCGATTCGGCACCCCCAGCACTCAGCTCCCTCTGCCCTTACCTTGGAGTGCACCCAGGGCTTTTCATGCTGCTGCCAGGTGGGAAATGTCTCATCTGCAAATCGATTCCAGCACCCTTCTCATCTCCTCTGCCTCTTAGTGGCCACGTACCTATTTCTAACATCCCCTCGATGCTATAAATGGCTGGGTGAGGACAAAGGGAGGACAAACGTGAGGACAAAGGGAGTGGCTAGGTGTTCCCCAGAGTGGGTGGGAGTTAATTAATAAGCCATGGAAAGCGTTGGTATAGCAGGACATCAACACAGGTATAAAAAGCTGCCCCAGGACACAGTGTTTGCAACAGCTTTGCAGGGAAGGAAAGGTTTGGCAGGGACCCCTTAGTGGGCTGCAGCAGGGAGGCGTGGGGGGGTTCCCTGCAGGATCCAGGCAGGGCACTGGTCCCTTTGTGACCCTAAATGTCACATTGCCTGGGGCCGTGGTCAGAGCCTACTGTGCCTTTCCTCTGCTTCTTGCACAGTGGGTTAGGACTGTAATTCCCTGCCAGACACATTCGGTAAGAGGAGATTAGGGACATCAGCAAAACAGGCATGGTGTTCACCTACTGAAAATTCACCTTAAAACATTTGGACTTCTAACTTTTTTTGTAAAAATACAATTATTGCAGCTGGAGGTTAAGGGCTCAGACACTTGGCTGCATCCAGGCCTTGGTGAGGGGAGAGCTCTTGCCCCTAATCGAGCCTTATTTTATGGTTTGTTTGCAAAATGACTTCCTGGTGTTAACAACCATTACAACCTGCATTATTCAGGAATTAAAAACTCCCCCAAGGCTGCTGTACACCAGCACTTGACAAAGTGGGTTTGACAGTTGCAAATTGCCCTGGGGAGAGCAGCATTTGTCCTGCAGGTCTGGAATTGGGGTCATCTCCCTGTTCCCCACACAGAGATGAAGCCAATGCTCTCTTCACTTGGGCAAAAGTGTACCCACACCTCCCAGCCTGGATCAGGGGGTATTAAGTTATTGCTTTTCATCTTTTATGGCCATGACATGTTCCATGCATCTCCTGGTGTTCCCCTTTCCCTCCCCACCCACAGAGCCACCTTTCCAAACCTCGTATGCTGTGTCCCAACCTACCCCACCAACAGCCAAGTCCTCAGAACTCTGGGATCCTTCACCCACAGTTCTCCGCCTTCAGGGTGCCCAAATACACAGCATTTCCTTTTAAATCACAGCTTCCCCAGCCCAGCCCCAACCCCAGTGCTTACCAAGATCGGAGATTAGCAAGGTGTAGGGTTGCTTTCCTTGAGTTTCTTGCTGGAACACGAGTCAATGTGCTCTTTTATGGAGAATTTCTAGGGTTACTCTTGGCACAGCACCTGCTGCTGCTGGCAGGGGGGGCACATTTCATCGACCTCTTTCTCCCGTTCCATTACACACGTCAGCTCTGCCACTTCTCTCTCAGGAGCTGGTAGAGCCCACGGATCACAAAAGCCCATTTTTCACACTTTCACAATTGATTCATTGCTCTCTCCTGGGCTGTTGCACACGAATCGTCAGGTTTGGTTACGCCAAAAAAACCCAAAATGATGCCAGGCAGGAATACTTGACTTCATGTGGGGGTGGGCTGCTCGGAGACCCGGGCAGGGAAGGTCAGCCAGCTGACACAGGATTAGTGAGCTGGGGCAGGATGCTGGATTCACAGCTCTAGACTGGCTCTGCTCTGTGTTGGGGGGGAGTCCCTGGGGGGTTCAGCCCCGTGTCGCTGCTCACTCGCACCCCCACAGTGGGATGGGGACAATTAGACAGGTGAAAGTGCAAAAACTTGTGGGTTGTGATAAAGGGAAGCAAAGCTTCTTATTCTGGGAAAGCTGGGCTCCATCAGGTGTAAAGGTGACTTGGGAATGCCCTCCTTCCTCCTTCTTCCCCAGTTTTTATTGCTGAGCATGGTGTCCTACATGTGGGATATCCCGGTGGTCCAGTAGGGTCAGCCACGGCACCTCCCAGCTCCTTGCACACCCTCACAGGTGGGGCAGGGGGAGGAGCACAAAAAAACCTTCACACTGTGCAAGCAGCACTCAGCAACAGCTGCAACACCCCAGTGCTTCCATCACTGCTCCAAACACAGCCCCAGACCAGCTACTGTGAAGAAAATTAACTCTATCCCAGCCAAAAACCAGTACACAGAGAGGCCAAAGCAGTACAGAGAGCCAAGTGCTTCCTCACTGTGCCAGAAGACCACTGCTCCAAAGTGTGGAGCATCCACATCATCCTAACATTTAAGTCAGTCCCAGAAAAAACCAGAATTTTGGACAAGAAGTCCCTGCCACCATGATTCTTTGTAAAAATACACAGACATGTACCCAGCCTGTCTCTCTCTCCCGTACAACGCTGTGCCACTATTTCAAAGCTTCACTGAGAACACGGAACAAAAGAGTAATGCTGGCATTTAATGTCCAGGAAAGCCCCTGTAAAATAACCCTACAATAACTCCTCCCTTCTATTCCCTCAGGGAACTGCTCTACTGTTTAGTGAAGCAGTAAAACTTACATGGAGCTTTGGGATCTTCATGTGTAAGGAAGATGGTTAAATGGAACTGTGCGAGAACTTCCCTGGCCACAGCACCAGGTTGTGTCAGCCTTGACTCACTCCTGAGCACTCTCTCCATATGTAGCTGAAAAATAGGAGTATGGAAAGTTCCACTTCCCAAAAAGAGCCTTTCATGTGGAAAGCCTGTATTTTAAACAGTGATGGTCCATAGTTTGGGGGAAAAAAAGAGAAAGAATGGTGTAGGAAAAAGGCAGAGAATATAAACAGTCTGATTTGGAAGGAATGAGCTGCATCAGCTTATCCTGACAGAAAGCAAATCCTGCATACTTTTTTCCCAAAAATCATCACAGACTTTTCATATTTTTGCATCACCCCACATCCAAGCTGACTGTGTTCCCTGGGCTGTCTTCCCCTTCACAGAACCACAGGATTCTAGAATCATTTAGGTTGGAAAAGAGCTCTGAGATCATTGAGTCCAACCTGTGCCCGATACCCACCTTGTCTACCAGACCTGAGCACTAGACTGCCACGTCCAGTCATTCCTTGGACACCTCCAGGGATGGGGACTCCACCACTTCCTTGGGCAGCCCCTTTTGATGTCCTTCTGTGAAAAAACTCTTCCTTTTTGCTGATGACAGCATTGTTCACTCCGCTTCACCCAAGAAGAGCTCAATCAGCTCCTCTCTAACTGGTCCTGAGGAATGAAGGGAGAGGTGGGGACAGTGCCATAGCAGAGAGAAAGAGCTAAAGGAAAAGACAGGAGGGCAGGACTAGATACTGGCAGGTCACACAACACATGGAGGCATTCCTGGCAAAAGCATCCATGTGGCCAAGCTGAGAAAGGTGTGATCTTAGAATTGTATCTGGAAGGGTGTTTGCAACACAGTGCTGAGCATAAGCCAGCATACTTAGTGCAAGCCAACAGTTCCCAGCGTTCTAGAGATTGTGTTCTGGGCTAAAGCAGAAGTAAACTGATTCCTTAGGATGATTTTGCTTCCAAGGAAAAGCCTCTGGATGGAACATTTATGTCACTGCTCTGCAGAAGAGCCAAAATCACTGAAAAACAGCTAGCAGAGAATACAGCTACTGTGTCCTATCCTCATGGCATCAGTAAGGCTTCCCAAACCACTACACCTGAGCAAAAGCCACCAATGAGCACCCTTTGAGCACAGACAGCTTCTGACCCTTCCCACAGCACACCCAGCTGCTCTGTGCCTTGCTGGCTTGTCCAGGAGAATCACAGAATCACAGGATGGTCTGGGTTGGAAGCTCACCTCGTTCCAATCCCCCACCTTCCACTAGACCAGGCTGCTCAAAACCCTGCCCACCCTGGATAAGACTTTGGGAAAGAGTGTCAAAGGCTTTGCTGACATCCTCTGCTTTCCCCATGTGTAGGGGCAGCTAGACAGACACCACCGGCCACCTGGATGATAAAAGAAGAAAATACTAAAGCAAAAATATTGTGGTCCTGAGCTAGCCAGAGCTAAGATTAGTGCATATGAGAAGAATCACAAGGTCAAGCTGGAAAGCCCTTGAGGCATGATTTGTTGTTTGTGACTGAAAGCAGTTGCATGGGCATGTGTGGGGACAAGAAACATCTGGCTTGCCTTGATATCCTGTATATATATGGGGTAATAAAGGTAGGGCTGCCTGGACAACGTCTGTCTCTGCTTGGATTCATTCGCCGCACCCATGTTGACAGAAAGTGTCATTTTGTTGTAGGAGGTGGTCAGGTGAGTGACACTATTTACCTTTGGCAAATCTCTGGGCTCTTCCCAATCATCACCTTCGTTTGGATACAGCAGAGCCTGGGTTCAGAGTGACATGTGTTGGTAAATACGGATATGAGAAGCAAGCACCGAGGAAACCATCTGTAGCAGAAGGGTGACAACATGGCTTTGTACAAGAAACCATAAATTACAACTCCTTCTGTTATTTCAAAACGGACTGTAGCAAATAAAACCAAAACCGCAAACCAACAAAGCCCACCATGTTAGAACAGAACAGTCCAGCTGGAAGGGACCTACAACAATCCAACTGCCTGACCAGTTCAGGGCTGTCCTGAAGTTACAGCATTGTCCAGATGCCTCTGGAACACTGACAGTCTGGGGGCATCAATCACCTCTCCAGGAAGCCTGTTGCAGTATCTGGTTATTCACTCTGTAGTGTCCAGTCTGAACCTCCCCTGGCACAGTTTTGAGCTGTTCCCATGAGATCAGCACCTCCCTCTCCATGTCTCCCCCCTCAGGAGGCTGCAGAGAGTGATGAGGTTGCCCCTCAGCCTCCTTCTCTCCAAACCAGACAAACCCAGAGCCCTCAGCCTCCCCCCAGGACATGTCTTCCAGCCCTGGCTCCACCATGGTTATCCTGCTCTGGACACATCCAAGTACCTTCACATCATCTGTAACAGTGGGGCCCACCCTGGCACACAGGGCTCCAGGTGAGGCCACACTAGTGCTGAGCACAGTGGGACCATCCCCTCTCCTGCCCTGCTGGCCATGCCATGTGAGATGCCCCCAGGATGCCATTTGCCCTCCTGGCTACCACTGGTTCCCACTGAGCTGCTGCCAACCAGCATCTCCAGATCCTTTCCACAGGGCTGCTTCCCAGTCCTTCCTCTCCCAGTTTATACTTGTGCTCAGCGTCACTTGGTCTCGGGCACAAAATCTGGCACTTGGACTTGTTAAATTTCATGCCACTGACAACTACCCGATGGTCCATCTATCCAGATCCCTCTGCAAGGCCTGTTGTTCCTCCAGATCTGCAGAACTCCCAGCTTGGAATCCCAGGATACTTTGGATTGGAAGGGACCTTAAAGCTTATCTTGTTCCACCCTCCTGCCACGGGCAGGGACACATTCCTTTAGATGAAGCTGCTCCAAGCCCCATTCTTCGGGATTATCCCTCTGGCTGGTTATAACATCACTGTTATTATCTCTATCCAGCCAGGCTGGGAGGGTTAATTTTACATCTCTCTGTGAGAGCAAATCAAGACTTGCTGTCAAGGACAGACTGCAAGTCAGGGAAGCAGGAAATACTGGCATGCCTACAGCCTGTCCCAGCCAGCCAGATGTCCTGGGATCCCCTCCCTCAGCCTGGCTGCTGGCATTTCCCCTCCAGTTGATAAAACCCAGAAGCTGGGTCTTCAGGCACCCTCACTTCTCTGGACAGTCTTTCCAGGTCTGTATGTGGGACAACACTGATGCCTATTTGGGACAGCCTGAAGTTGGCAGTACTAAAGAGGTCATAACCTGATGCTGTTGTGGGCTTTGGGATAAAACAAGCTAGGAAAAGCAATATCTTCACTTGGAAGATTTGCATCCATAGGTTCTCCTGTGTCTCTGATGCTTTACTTGCACACCCCAAGTGAGAAAATGCCTCCTCTGGTTGGTGTCACTGAAAAATCAGAGCAAATCCAGAGAGCTGGGATACCCAGACACAGCACCTGCATGTCTGGTTTCAGTGTTGTTCAGGAAGCATGGTAGTGTGTTCTTCAGCAAGAGCAGGCACCCCTGAAAAGAGCAACCGTGATCCTTTACTTGTTCCATCCCAATAAAAAACTCAAACACGGAGCACTCCACGTGCTGGCTGATGCACCAGTGTGTTTATGGCTAAAGTGCAGGTACACCCTCCGCTGGCTCCTCAGCCTGTGCTGCTCTGGGGAGCCGAGGGCAGCGTCTTGTAGGGGTTGAGGATCCCCTTGGGGTCCAGCATGGCTTTGAAGCGCTGCATGAGCGCCACTGCCCCGCTGGCTTTGCTGTACTCAATGAACTGCTTCTTCTTGAAGCCCAGCCCGTGCTCGGCGCTGATGCTCCCGCTGCACCTCGCAGTCCACTCGTACACAAAGGGCTCGATGGCATCCAGCAGGGAATGGCTGTAGGACTCCGCCGTGATGTTCAAGTGCAAGTTTCCGTCTCCTGGAAGAAAACATCGCAGAGGTGGGTCTGGAAATAAAACTTGGTGGCCCTGCAATGGATACTCATTCCTGGCTCCTCCACGTACTCAAACAATGGGGCCTCTGTTAGTCTGCAAACTGTGCAAGAAAAGACAAGCTCGCTGTCCTACAAACGTCAGCCTTCTGTGCACAAATAATTCAAATGGGATCTTTGTTTCTCCATGCTTCCAGTGCAATATTTGAGTTATGCTACTTTCAAACTCCAACTTTTGTGATTTTAAAATTCCCACTGTGCTGCATTAATTATTGTGCCACCACGGTGATGCCATTGCCAAAGACTTCCCCAAGGGTATTTCATAATGATCATTAGATTTTAACGTGGCCCTTCATCACTTTTTCTCTCCCTATTATGTTTGTGCAGTGCTCTAAATGCGCTTTGGCATCGTGTCAACAGAAACAAAGAAAGCAGAACAGTTTCTCCTTTTGCCACTGTGTGCTGGTATTTGATTAAGCACAGAGCTGCTGGGTACTCTGAAGACAAAACACACAAAGACAAACAAAACTTACTCATCCTCCTCCCTCCAGATCCTCTTCCTGCAACCCAGCAAACCCTCACAGCATACAGCTTAATCCTCAATACCAAGAGCTACCACAGGGAGCCTTTGTTATGCAACGTGTCTTTCAAATCATCCCTAATCAAGCGTGCTCAGGAGTGTTCCTACTTTTTTGTGCAACAGAACAGCTCTGCTAATCGACCAATTTACCTGCTTGTAAAATCAGATTCGTTTCCCAGCGTGATGACAAATGCATCAGCTTTTCTCTGCATTACCTTTACACTGTCTGTTGGAAGGTTAATGGCTCATAAACAATTCATTTCTCATAGGATTAATCACTTTGGACAAAAAAAGGAGTTTATCTGCCAAATATGCCTAAGCACATTAACTAAATTGATGGTCCAATTGAACAAGTTAAATATTTAAATAGAAAGTATGGAGCAAGAAGATATAAATGACCAGTTCCCTGGCTGGCAGGCCAGCAACCTGCTGTTAATGATGGAATACAGTCTTGAAAGCAATGAAATTCAAACACAAAGATCCTGGTGCACCCTCCTCTTCTGACAGCCCTCAGTTTATGCCTCTCACTAATCTAAAACACTACTCTAAACCCAAACTTTAACACTACTAGGAAGCTGCAGCATCCCCACGTACCCAAGTGGCCGTAGCCCACCACGTTTTTGGCACTGTGGCCCAGCCGAGCCCTCATGTCAGTCACGAGGTCATAGAGCTTTCCCACAGGCAGAGAGATGTCGTACTTGTACACGTAACCCTCGTGAGTGAGGGCCTCCGTGATCCTCTCCCGCAGGCTCCACAGCGCCTGAGCAACCAAAGATCACAGAAATACCAATAAACCAAGTGGCTCTTGGGTTCCCCACTTAAACACCCAACATCAGTCTGAACATTTCCCTGTGAAAAGCACAAATCCAGCCCCAAGAGATCTGTGGAAAACACTGACTTGCCTTTATTTTCTTATCGTCCGTTGCCACGGTTCCATCGGTGACCAAACCAGAAGCCGTGGCCTGTTCTAGGAAGCTGTTCAATTTTGCTTCATCGTGGGTTGAGTTGGAGCCTGAAGTTTCAATTAGAACATAAAAAGGGCTGCCTGAAAGTGAGGGAGAACAGAGTAAGTAGATGCCCTGGGGTAAAACACAGGAATTTAGGGCAGGTTTTGGAGCTTTTCCCAAGCTTGCCACATGTTATGTGCCCAGACTCCCTGGTGCCAGGCAGAAGGGGGGCTCAAGGGGCAATCTTTGATCTGTAGGGCACTTCACTGACATGCTCTATCCTTTGTTTAGCCAGCACTTTTCAGAAAACTATCAGTTTTGTGGGAACAAGCAGAAGTAAAAA
This sequence comes from Pachyramphus minor, assembly GCA_013397135.1. Lineage (NCBI taxonomy): Eukaryota > Metazoa > Chordata > Aves > Passeriformes > Tyrannidae > Pachyramphus > Pachyramphus minor. Next base: position 14,830 of record VYXB01003975.1, on the reverse strand, counting down.
GTCTTGCCTTTAAAGATAAAAGGTGTTTGGAATGGAATACTGGGTACAAAAATTACGAGGGATGCTGACACTCTCACTGACTTTTCAAAAGGCAGTGAGTCAACTTTTTAATAAAAGTCACTTTTAAGAAGTGTTTAAAACTAGGCCAAAAATCCCCAAGCAGTGCAATGCCTCTTTCTACAGCATGAATGTCACTGGTACCTGTCACTGGGCTGGACAGCTTGAGATGTCTCTCAACCAATTCCATGCACTTCTCATCCATGAATTCATAAGCAGACAGGATCTCGCCCAGCATGGCCCTGCATGTTGTGAATGTTTCCAGGACCTTAGTGAAACTCTGACAGCCTTCAGACAGAACACAGAGAGCAATCAGGAACAAAAACAGACCCCCACAAAACCCTTTGGAGGTTTCTGAGAAAAAACACTCAGAAGGCTCCCCAGAAATAACTCTGTCCCTGCTGAGGGATACCCAGAAGCAGCTTTTAAGCAGCTGTGCTTTGCTATGTCCTCTGCTGCTCCAAACCCTGCAGACTTGACTTCCCATCCTTGCCTTGTCACCACCTTGTCACCTGGTGGCCACCTCTGCCTACTGTCACAGACTTGCCCTGCTCATCTCTTTTGGATGCTGTCAGACCAGGCCCTTGTCTATGAGGGGACTTGTCCTACCTGCACCTTCACCCCAATCTCCTGGTTCTACTTTCCTTACAGAGCAACCTGCCCTTGCAGTTATTTCAGCAGAAATACCTGCACAGGTATTTCAGCACAGAGCCACACACTGTTTCCCAGAAACCAGCCAATGCTGGCAGTCCAGCTCAGCAGGCCGAGCAGGGCTTTCTCCTCTCCATCCCTGTTCCCTTCCCAGCCTCTGAATTCAGGTGTGAAATCATTAATACCAGCTCCTACCTAGGAATGCCACATTTACAGCCTTAGGTTTCTGAGGACAGAGTATGGAGACAGCAGTGATAACTCCCAAGGTCCCCTCGGATCCGATGAAGAGCTGCTTCAAGTCATAGCCCGTGTTATCCTTGCGCAGAGAGGCCAGGCAGTCCAGAGCTGAGCCATCAGCCAGCACCTGTGGGAACAAGGAGGCTAAGTCAGCGCTCCCAGGTAGGAATCTGATGTCATGAACTTGCCTGGGACCTGTCACCAAGCTGCCACTTGCCTTGAGCAGGGGACACCATCTGTAGTCCATCCCTGCACTGCTCCTCCACTCCCAGCTCTTCCTCCCCTCTGTATCCTACCTGAGTAGGAGAGAGTAGGTATTTCCCCCACACTTCTCTCCTTCCAGCAGGACAAGTAATAACAGAAGTTTGCTCTGCTTTTCCTACCAGTGGTGGAGGAGACCAGCCATTCTCTGCAGCCCTAGCTCTGGGTATTCAACAGGAACAAGAAATGCCACTTGAAACAGTGAACAGTTAAGCAGAATGAGGTAAAGTCACTTGAGCCTGACATGAAGCCTGTGTATCAACCAAGGCACTTTAGTAAGGGCTATTTTGACACTAGAGGGACTGACCTGAAAGACAAACGCTCTCCCTTCTAAGCCTACACATTAAAACCAAGCCACGCTTTTGTTCCCTGCCCAATTTATTTCCCATGAGTGCTCTGCTCCCCAGACCTGAAATCTTTTAGACTGCCTGCAGGAGCCTTTACACACTGCTGCAGGGCAGAAGCAGATGAGGAACAGCAAAGGCTCTAGGACAAAGCCAGCAGCCAAATGAACCCAAAGCAGTTATTATGGGGTGGGCTTTAAGCCTTAAGATGATCCTTAAGGTCCCTTCCACCTCAAACCAACTTGTGATCCCGTGATTCTATTAAAAGCCAAGCGAGCAGCTACTAGAAGAGAGCACTGCAGGACGGATTAAGCAGAGCATTCCAGAGACCTGCATTTAGCAGACTGCTCAGAGGAACCAACCTCATGCAGGTAACCTGGGATCCCCCAATAAAGATATCTTCTTTTCACTCCTCTGGATTAGAAGACCACCCAACAGCCCCTCTGCCAGCCAGCAGTAACAGATGCGACACGTGCTGACCCTTCTCAAAAGAGCCCAACGAGGCAAAATCAAGAGCAGAAGCCTGGAGAGGAACTTTTCTGCGTGCTGGGCAGCCAGAGGAGCAGCCAGCAGTAAGGAGCAGAGGATTAAACAGAGAAGGGAAGTGCCAGGTACTCGCCTTACCACTTCCAGGCCCAGCACTGTCCCTCGCAGAGAGCCGTATCTCAAGAGCCGCAGGCCTCCGGCGTTGGTGGCCATGTTCCCCCCGATGTGGCAACTGCCTTTGGCTCCCAGGTCCAGTGGCATGATAAACCCCTGCTCCTCCAAGTACTCATTGAGTCTCTCCAAGACACAGCCAGCTTGGCACACAAGGATAAATGGAACAAAAAGGCCCTGCTACAAGCTGATGGCCAAGAAGAAGGTGCCTCCCCAGGAGGTAGGAGCAGTAAGAGCAGATGCAACCACCTCCTCCTCCAGAACCTCCTGCGATTCAGTTTAAATGCACAAGGAGTCTGTGCACGCTCCAGGGAATTGTCCTACCCCTCCTCAAGCCTCAGGGAGCTTTGTCATCACCTCATCATCTGGTCACCCACTACTCTGGACTGGTAAAACACAATCACGTTAAGTGTATCTCTGCCTGTTCTCTCTCTCTGAACTGAAAGACTCACACCAGCCTGATCCCTAACTCTCCAAATCCAAACAAACCTCTGACACCCCTTATGATGCTGCTGGGCTGAACCCTGCTGATCCTGCTGTTCTCTGTTCCCAGCATGATGCCTGTTTTGAGGCCTGGTGCTCAGCCCTGTGCCTCACATCTCTGTGATATTTACCTGACACCTTGTCAAAGCTGATGATCCGGTTCATGAGAGCAGTGGAGAGAATGATCTCATCAAAGACGGGAACACTGCCCCCAACGAGGCCCGTGTTACCCCCCTGTGGGGTCACTGCCAGGTTCCTCTCATGGCAGTACCTGGAACGAAAAATCTCCCTGAAATTTTATGCATTTTAAGGCTATAATCCAGTCTATCAGAGGAGTTTCACCTCCCCACGGAAGTCTGCTGTTGCAACAGTGCTCAATGGTCCTTAAAATTCAGCAGCATTTAGATTAAGTTTAAAGATTAAGTTGATATAAAGGCTGACTTTCAGTGCCAAAGTGAGAAAGTGCAGCTCCTGTCTGAACTCACCCCAGCACTGAGCAAAGGAACAAATACCTGGGGTTAGCCCTGTGTGCACCTACACATCTGGCACACATCATCTGCCTGGAAATCCCTGTTTACACCTCAGCTATTTCTGCAGCAGTCTCAGTTAACAGCTTGGCTCCCTCCCTGGGCTCCGACAGACAGCCTCTGGCAGTAGTTTCAGACATGACTGCTCTCCTTCTCCTCCTCCCCCCAAGAAATGAATGCCCTGTAGGCAAGAAAAGGTGAACCTGTGCCTCGGCTGCTCCACCTGCCACGTCCCTGCCAAGCACACCCACCACATCCTCTAATCCCTCCCAGCTGCCCCTGCACGATGGATGGCACAGAGCCCCACAGCACCAGAGTTCCTTCAGGAGCCCTGCCTGCCTTTCCTGTGCTCCACACAAGATGGCTAACAGAGCCAGGAGCAGCTTCCTGCAGCTTTAGCTCTTCGGCCAAGCAGTGAACCAGTGAACCAGGGGATGTGGATGAAACAGATCCTCAGACTGCCCAGTTCTGATCTAACCTTCTTTCCCTTTTCAAACAGACCCTCCTGAATCCCTCTACACAACTGCTCCTCTCTGAGTCACTGTACAACAGCTAATTTTAACCATTTATCAGAGCAGGAAAGTCATGAAGAAAACAGCCTCAGCAACTTCAATACTCAAGGAACTGGTGCCTGAACACCCACAAGTTCCCTTCACCTGCCAGGTCCTCCCTGGCTAAGACTGAGTCTCCTCAGCACCAAGCCCAGCAGAAAAGGTACAAGTTACCTGAGAACCTGAGACACCTCTGCTGTTGTCTGTGGCTTCAACACCAGCTGGCTGCAGCCTGCAATGAAAGCAAGGGACTCTCAAGGCAAGCTGTGGCTCTGCAGGGGTCAGAAAGAAACAGGTGGGAAAGCATGAGGTGGGAATTAACAGCGCTCCCTCCACTTTGAGGCATTTTAAGCATTTTTACTACAAACATTTCAATAGCAGCCATTCCCTCAAAGCCCTGTGAAAACTTTGCATGGATAGGTGGACTTGGTTGCCAGTGGGGTAATGGGAAAGGGTTTAAATTATCATAAAACCTTGGACAGAAACAACAGAAAATTCACAGTGCTTGATTTAGAATCACAGAATCCGAGGATGGTTTGGGTTTGAAGGGACCTTAAAGATCATCTTGTTCTATGGGTAGGGGGACACCTTCCACTATCCCAGGTTGCTCCAAGCCCTGTCCAACCTGGCCTTGGACACTTCCAGGGATGGGGCAGCCACAGCTTCTCTGGGCATCCTGTGCCAGGGCCTCACCACCCTCACAGGCAAGAATTTCTTCCCAATATCCCATCCAAGCCTGCCCTCTGCTTCTCTTGTCCTGTCACTCCAGGCCCTTATAAAAAGTCCCTCTCCCTCCTTTTTATAAGCCCCTTTCAGGTACTGGAAGGCTGCAATCAAGTCTCCCCAAAGCTTCCACATTCTTCTCTGAGTCAAAACTGTTATTTGAATCAATTTGTTTCAGGAAAAAGTAATTAGTAAATTACAGGGTTTAGATTTTTTTTTTTTTAATGAAAGTCTAAAAGTTTACCAGGTATCAGGTAATTCTTAAAGGAGCGGTTTTTATGAGAAAAACTCATTTTGGAGGGGGCAGCACAGATCTCTGTAAAGGTAAAGGAAGTTAGGTCAGAACCTGCTCTCTGTGAGCAGTGAGAGGACCTAAGGGAATGGCTGGAGCTGTGTCAGGGGTGGTTTAGGTTGGGTATCAGGGAAAGGTTCTTCTCCCAGAGGGTGGCTGGCCACTGAACAGGCTCCCCAGGGCAGTGGTCGTGGCCCCAAGGCTGCCAGAGCTCCAGGAGCATTTGGATAATGCTCTGATGGACAGGGTGGGATTGTTGGGGTGTCCTGGGCAGGGCCAGGCATTGGATTGGATGATCCTTGGGGGTCCCTCCCAGCTCAGAAGGTATTATATTGCTTACCCTTTATCAATCCCTCTAAATTCTGTTAGCATGTTTAGTCTTCTTTTCAAGCTAGAATTGTAGACACCCCTTTTAAGAACATCTCACCCTAGGCCTGGACCAGGAGATACCACACAGACACAGCGACCTTCAAGTCCAGAACTTTGGAGGAACTCCAAGGACTGTATGTGCTTTGAAGAAGATGAAGATGAGGAAGAGGGGGCCCCAAACACCCCCATGCCCAATTCCCAAAGCAGGTGTGTCAGGGGTCAGAACCAGGGATGGACAGATCTGGGACTGGATGGACCTTATTATAAAATCATAGAATCACTGTCTGGGGCGGGTGGGGGGCATGTGTATTCCTCTAGGCCTACGGCCTCATTAAAGGACCTGCTCTCTTTATCTTATCTTATACACTAAATTGGCCCGGAGTCCTTTTCTCCGCGGTCTTTTTAGGCAACACAGTGACACTAACAGGACTCTGCAGGCTGTGCCAAAGTGGTGCTCCTGGCACGGGGAATCACTGTCTGGTGGGAAGGACATTCCGCGGTCTTCACAGACCCGATGGCCGTAAATAAAGGCGGGATTTCCTTTCGCCAAACTTTTCCTACAGAAGCGGCGGGGGGCATA
>VYXB01003972.1:45992-57602 GCA_013397135.1 Pachyramphus minor | reverse complement strand
AATAGCTTAAACCACCTTTTTGAGACTTGAGACTAATTCCACTCCCTGCCCATCTGCTTTGGGCTTTGTTTTAGGCTCATGTTTCAGATCTGCATGCAGTGCTTGCGTTACCCTGGTAACTAAATGTTGGTTCCTTGTTATAGGGGTTCAACATTACTTCCCAAAATCACATAGGGCTTGTGATGGCACAAGCCATGGATCTTTGTATAAAAGTTATTCATCTTTCACATTTACCTGCTGTAGTATTGTTGTATATTGTGTGTGTGCGTGTGTGTGATGTCAGGCTGCCATGTAAAACTTTCTAAAAAGGGAAAAAAAACACAACTTAAATGCAGACCATCCTTTTTTGCATGCTTAGAAGGTTAGAACATTCAATGTAACAAACTAAAGTTGCATGTTAAAATGTTTAGGTTTTTGTTTTGTTCTGGTTTTATTTTGTGTTCAGTTTTTTGTGAATTTGCTTATTGTGCTGTTTTAATGGTTGTTAGTAGGATTAAATGCACTGGTGAGGCGAACATAGTGCCAACGGAAGGTAATTTTCCAGTTGTATGTGTCATACAGCATTTGAAGGGACCATGTATTCTGTTAAAGAAAAAATAAAATCTCAGTTGAATAGCAAAACATTACATTCTTCTTCTTTCTTTTGAGTGCCAAACCCTAAACTATGTTGGAGTAAACATGGGGAAAACCCTTTTTATTGCAATAGGTGGAAGCCTTCTCTAAGTGGATTGTTTAAACATGGGGGCTCTATCTTCAGAGAGAAATCACTAGTTGCATCAGGGAAAAGAATTACGATAAAAACAGTTTCTGGTTCCTTGAAAATGTTGTGTATTTTGTATTTTACATCATTAGTGCAATTTGGATGGTTCTTGGTATGTGTATAGTTCAAAGGTCTTCGTGTTCACATTTTAAAATTAGGTAGTGACTTCATCTTTAGAGCTTGGTTTCATTATTTTTATTTTATTTTGAACAATGTAGACAGTTCCCTGTTCTCTGCATTTAGAAGTATAAACACTTTAAATCTGTTACTTAATTCTGTAAGTAATTTTTATAATTATGATGTAACTCTATCCTTAAAACATTTAAAATAAACCCTTTATGTGCAACTTATGCCTGTAAATTTGTTCTCATGAGCAAAATGTAGTGTGATTTCAGATTGTGAAGAAGCAGTTTCTTCATTTTTATAATTAAAAGGATTTGTTATTTTAATGATGAGCCATGTAAGCTGGTATAATAATTGCCCTGTGAATAAGTTTGCTTGCAAAGCCAAATCTTTATTCTTTCTTTCAAGGAAGTATAAATGCTGGTTGGATTGAATTTGGCTAAGGTAAAACATAGTATTAAATTATATTTTCACTAAATACAATAAAACTCCCCTCCAGGAGACTGTGCAGGTCTGTGAAGCAGTCTGTATTTCCAGAGCACACAAAATATTTCAGCAGTGGCAAACAGTGGTGATTTGGTGATACATTCATCTGCTTTGAATTAATAAAACTCAACATTCAATTGAGCGTATTCTGCTGGTGAGAAAATGCAAAGTTGATCCAACATCACCATATTGTAAATTTTATGAAGTCCTATAAGTTGTTGTGAAGACTGTATGGTTAAATTACTGAGGCAGACTTTGCATGTTGAACAGGTTTTCTTTATTACTACCTCTTTTCTGATAATAAAGGGTGCATGGCACTTAAGGACATGGTATAATCGTGGACTTTGTAGTGCTAGGTTCACAGCTGGACTTGATCATAAGGGTGTCTTCCAGCCTAAATGATTCTGTGATTATGAAATACATTCTGGGCACCAAGCCCCTTAGATGTATACTGAAGAACCTGGAGCATGCCAGCATGCTGCAGGGATGAGTACCCAAGCCTCTTCAGTTCCCCCAGTTCCCTGCCCCATTGACTGTGCCTGGTTGCCTGAGACACTGGTCCCAGTGAGGGTTTATGTTGTGTACGTGATCTGCAATTAGGGAGAATCTAAGACTTTGCTTTGGCAGGAGTATTACCTCCAAAAACCAGGTGCTTACCTGTGTGAGCTGGCTGCAGCAATTGTAGTTAGAAGTTGACATGCTGAGATTTTATGACTAATGCCTGAACCCGTTCTGCATTACCAAACTTCTGATAAACCAACTTCAGTTGGGTGGCATCTTCCTCTATAAAAAGTAAAAGAAGAGCCATATAAAAGCAAGGGTGTTTTTGTTCTCTGTTACTGCAGGAATGAAAATGCCCCTGAAGGCTTGGTTGCTTAGGAGCCCACTCAGAAGCAGCTCTGTTGTCAACGCTTTCAGGACAGTAATGTCCCACAAATGTAGGAGGGTGGCAGTAGGGGTCCTAGCCAGAGCTACAGCTTTAATACTACAGTACAGTGTTTTCACATCTGTCAAGTTCCTTCTTGGGCATACGAACAGGTTATATTTTGAGGGGAAGAGGGGCCCCTTGTTCAGTGAGTTATTTATTTTCACGTGCATTTTATATTTTTAAATACTCATGCTGTAAGCAGTTGATGATGTCAGGGGACTCCATTGTTTTCTGGAAAGGATAACCTTTAGTAAGGTTGTTTTGGAGGAGGTTGGATTGGTGCAATTTAGGATCATTAAGGTCTAAAAGAAGTAGTAAGAATGGGTCAAGGAAACTATAGGTACATTCTTTTGTCCTCAACCACTGGATAATAGATATTCACTGTTTTTACACGGCATTTTTTTCAATCTAACTCCTGTTTCTTTTTCAGTAAGTTCCTGACTTGGCATGTTACATCACTTAACTCTTTCCCAATATCAATACCTTACTGTTTTAATTCATTTCGGGATTGGCAGCCCAGGAAAGTTACCAAACTAGTAAGCATTTTTTCTGCTCTTCCCACTGCCTTGTGAGTTTCCTGATCTCCAAATCCTGAGTGTAGACTTGCATATGCACAGTACACACCTGTGTATGCACAACAGAAACCAGCTGAGGTTTCAGCAGTGTAAGGCGGCGTTAGCTCTTCCCTATTCTCCTTAGATGTTAATTACGAATTTCTGCACAGTATCCTTCTGGAATCATTTATGATTTGCGTAACTTCACTCATATATACAACTTGTGTAAATGGTTTTTCAGCCTGACAGGTTAAAAACCTCTCTACTTTGGCACTGGTTCCACCCACGCCCATGCAATTAAGCCTTAAATTTCCTTGTATTCAGTGGGGTCTGACTTTTACAGGTCCTTTCTGACTATTCTGGTGCCGTGTTGTTCCTCAGGTCTAAAGACTGATTCTATTCAAAGCTGACTTTGGTGTTGAACACGGACATCTGCACATTTATTTTGATTTGCTTAATCGCGTTACTTCTTAAGGATGTTCCACTGTGACCTCACATGTGAGCGGCGTATTTTTGTTAACTAAAAAAGCCAACACAACTTAACACTAGTTAAACGCTCATTCATGTTGACCAAAGTGATTTCAGATGAACAGGCACTACTTTGGGAGGGGAGAGGAGTTTTTTTTCTTTCTTTTATTGAAGATTGTTCAGTGGCAGGGCGGCGGGGTTTTGGGTGATGCTTCTTAGTCCTGCTCCACTAACTAGCTACATATGGTATATTCAGCTTTGAATTGAACTGTGGGATGACTGCTTAAATTATGTTAATAAAGACCTTTACCACTGGAACCATGCACTGGGAACACTGTCATACTAAAAGCTGTCATTAATTTGATTTTACAACACTGTTTACTAACTTCTAGCCATTTTTAACTTACATTTGTCTAACTTAAGCTCTCATTAGTTTAATGAGTCAAAAACCAAATTAACCTTTTAATCTGTGAGAACAAAATAAATCAACACTAATAGAAGAAGCACTAGAGAAAATAAAATGATTATAAAGTTATGCCTAAAGTGTAAGGAGGATAGCAATTTTTGCAAGCAACTTTTTGCTACATTGCCACAAATTTCATTATGAAAGCTGAAACTGGGTCTTCCTGGGAATCCTCAGTATTTTCCAGCATTTTTCACTCATTCAGTTCTCTGCCTTAAAAGGATATCCACTCTGCCTGATACAAAATTCCCTTCTATTATCAGTGTGGCTCAGCGTATTGTCTATTTAGAAGCTGGCAGACAAGAAGTAAAATGAAAGGGCGAGTTAGAGTGCAGCTTTATGAAACAATGAGGTAAAAAAGCTAAGTACTCTGATTCAGAACTTCCGATGGTAGGAAAAAAAACCCCAACATGACAAAAGGACCCATTATCTAGTGATAATGAGCTGCAAATAAGAGTTCATTCTAAAAGAACTGAAAGTAATACTAAACAAAAGGATGCTTATAGTGTATAAGAAATTTACTAAGTTTTACTGAAGATAATTATTGCTTACAAGGGGCAGTGCTTTCTAACACTGTAAATACAAACATCCTGGCCTTTAACTTGGTGTTGCAAGACTTAGCAGTGCAAGACTAGTAGATGCATAACATTTTGACTTCCACAGATTTAATCTACCACATGGAAATTCTTGGATTCAAAATAAACGATGCAGGCAAATGGCCCAAATTAACATCATATGTGCTCCAAACTCTGAATTTTTGCTTAAAGGAATACCACTCTTGCGGATTACAAAATTACAACTGCCTAAAATTACTGCTAATTGTTACTGTGTAATCATATTCCTCCAGATAACCTTGACAGTGTGCAAAGGAGGATCTGAATTGCTTCAGGTTTTTAAAGAATACAGTCATGTGAAAGGAAATACTTGAAGAGTGCTGAAAGCCTCACGCAGAAAGCCTGTGATGCACTGCATGCTTTGTGTTGAGATGCTCCTTTGTGGAATATAACTAATTTTTTGCACTCAACATAGGTTCTGGATTGCAAAGATAAGTGATGATGATGAGTATGTTTTTTTGAGTCAATAACGAAGAAAATATGCACTGTACTGTTAAGACAAATTTGAATTCTGTAGATATTTGCTTTTAAAGAGACTGTCACTGAAGCATTTTAGAAATAACTAATGCAATTGCAATATTGTTTGGGCTTTCACACTGGGATTAGTCACTAATCTTGAAGGGCTGCCTGGCAGAGTAAAGGTGCAGAGTAACCCATAGAGAAAATGGTACCATGGAGTGAAGTCACCTGGGATTGAAACCTGAACTGCCTTAGAGGATGGCAATGAGACAGCAGGCTCGGGCGTGGTATGGCAGCTACTGAACCTGCTCTTTACTAGCCTTTCTCCCAGAGCTGTAAGGATATAAATAGTTGTGAAGCAATAATCCCTTGTGGACTGGGCCAGGTTAAGGTTATCCCATGCTGTAGTAATGTCTTTGCAGTGTGATTCACAACAAGTAAGGAGGGCTCTGTCTTGGCACTCTGGCACATGGGGTGTCCTGTCTGTTACTTGTTTTCAACATGCAAAGCCAGCACACAGAAAGAATTTGTGACACAGCCAACTGGAGACGCAGAATAAAATGTGGTGTTACTGTGAACACCAGACTTATGTTTTGAGGCTTCTTTCAAACTTAACTGTCTGTTCATGGAGACAACATATCTATCCTTCTAGTGCAAACAACATATAGAGCTTCCAGGTCCTTGCATCCCAGACGCGACTTCCTGCCTCTTCAGCGCGTCCCATTAGCAGCAGTCTGTTCCTGTGGCTTAGCCCCACAGCCCTCCCTGGAGCAGCCATTTTTCAGAGTTAGCTGCCTTACAATTTCTTGAAGAAGATGATTTGAGTTCAACCACAGAACAAGTGTTGAATTGAAATGATTAATGGCATGCAAGAACTTAAAATAGGTGTAAACTGTAATAGTATAAATGCCAAGTATTGGCAGCAGAGAGATTGTAGGGGTGGCCTCTGTGAGGAAATACGTGGGGCTGCCCTCACAGAGGACACAGCGAGCCCCAACAGTCCCACTGCAGGACATGGCTGAGCCCATCAGCCAAGCCAGTGATGTCTCCACCAGAGAAGAGGCACAAAATGCTGCAAGACAGCTGTGAGAGGAGTGTCATTACGTGAGCGCAACAGCCCTGCAGACACCACCGAGGTCAGTGCAGAACGAGGGGCAGAAGGTGCTCCAGCCATCAGAGCACAGGTTCCCCTACAGCTCCTGGTGAAACCCATGTTGCTGTCCTGCTGTCCTGCCACCATTAGAGGACAACAGTAGAGCAAATATGCACACTACAGATACTGCCGAACCCCATGCTGCAGCAGGTGAACGTACCCTCAAGGAAGCTGCAGTTTGTGGGAAGTCCACCCTGGAGCATGTTCCTGGTGGGACCTACGGCCCCGTGGAAAGGAGCCCATGCTGGAGCAGTTTTTCTGGCAGGAACTGCAGCCCAGTGGGAACCCACGCTGGTGCAATCTGTTGCTGAAGGACTGCAGGCCATGGAATGGACCCACGTTGCAGCAGGGAGGAAAAGTGAAAAAGTGTGAATGAGGAATGAGGAGCAACAGTCTTAAACTGAAGTTTAAACAAGAAGTTCCAGCTCATGAGGAAGAACTTCTGTGCATTCTGTACACTGGAAGAGGTTGCCCTGGGAAGTCATTGAGTCTCCTTCTCTGGAGACATTCAAAACCCACTTCGATGAGCTCCTTTGTCACCTGCTCGAGGTGACCCTGCCTTGGCAGGGGGACTGGAATATTTGATCCTTTCCAACACCAGCAATTCTGACTCTGTGAAGGAGCAGCAAAAATGAAGGGTTATGAACTGATAAGAACCCACCGTTTCCAGCTCCCTGCACCAGTTGGGAAGGAGAAGGAAGAAAATTCAGTAGTGAATTGACCCTGGGAAGAGGGCTGGGAGGAAGATATTGTTGGTTTGGTCTTTATTACCTTCCTACCCTATTTGTAATTGGCCATAAATTAGTTTTCCCCAGGTTAGATCTGTCTTGCCTATGATAATATTTGATAAACACGATCCCTGTTTTTATCTCAACTGAAGACCTTTCTCAGCGCTTTTTTCTCTCCCTGTTCTGTTGGGGCAGGAGGCTGAGAGAGTAGCTGGGTGGTCTTCTGACAGTCACGCGAGGTTAACCCACCACACTAGCATAAGGGTTTATTCTACTGAACAATCACGTGTATGATTTTTTTTTTTTTCCCCGCTTGCCTAAGTTGATTTTCTATGTAATTGGAAATCAAAATCTCATAAAAGGGCTCAGGTTGGAAGAGACCTTAAAGACCATCTAGTTCCAACCCGTACCTTGGGCAGGGATGCCCATGAAAATTATATGAAAATCAAAATTAATGAGGCGCAGGCTAGCAGGTAACACTTGAGTCTTTGACATCTTTCAGTCTCCCAGATTAAATGTCATTACAGAGCTCTATAATACAGTCACTGTTTTCTTAACCAATGTTCAGCCAAGTGCAGAAGTGTTATATTCTTAGGTGTTTTGGGGTTTTTGTTTGTTAGTTTGTTCAGTTTGGTTTGGGGTTTTTTGGTGGTTTGGGTTTTTTTTTTCCCTTTGGTGGTTTTGTTTTTTTTTTTTTCCTTTGGTTGTTGTTTTGGGGGGGTTTTTTGTTTTGGTTTCTTTGTTTTGGTTTGGGGTTTTTTTAATTTGTTATTGTTTGGGTATTGGTTGTTTTTTTGTTGTTGTTTTTTTGTTTTGTTTTCATTTTTTTGGTAGTGGAGTTTTTAACCTATGATAATCTTCCAGTGGCATTGCTTTCCAGTTATTTCTCTGCTTCTAATAGTTTTAAAATTAGACCACATGATAGTATAGGCTAGGAAATATTATGTATTCTGAGTACCTCTGTGCACAGGGAAGGTCTTCAGGATTCTATAGTGGTTAGATAAAGCAAATAAATAAAAATAAAAATATTATATTTTAAAATATAAATCTCTCCATGAAAACTAATATTGTGAATGTTCCCCTGAAATCACTGGTTTGATTAAATCAATCAGTCAATCGAGCTAGAATAGAGGCTGCTAACAAGATGGGCAGGAGTAGATGCAGGCTGTCCCCCCCATGACTGAAGAATCTATCTGAGTTTTGATAGAAGAGGATGTACAGAGGCCAATTATTTTTGTATGCACCTATCAAGTTACTTAAAGCAACTGAAACTCGTATTAAAACTCCAGAGTCCCTCCTTGTGTTAGAATGCTTGTGACAATCAGGCTTTCTTCTATCAAAAGCTCTGGCAAACAAATGCAATTTGGTGGTGGCTGCTAGTGACCATGGAGCTAGATTCTGCAGGAAGACTCATGCAACCTTGCACTTCTCATAAGGCACATAAACGCAGGGTCTAATGCTGGAATACTCTGACCCTGAAAGGAATGCATCCAGTCAGAGGACTCATAACAAAAACAAAACCAAAACCCAACAAAAACCCCAAATGTCCACTCAGTTACATTAAGTGACCAAAAGGCTGGAGCAAAGTGAAAAGTAGGTCTGAACTCAAATGAACTAGACAGAGTTTTACTACAGTAAACTCTCTATTACTTGCACTTCTGCAGGTACAAATGCTGTTCCCTGTTGCCATGCAGCTGCTGCTGTGTTAGATGGCTCTGCATTGCTTCCCTGTTGTACCCGTTTGGAAGTCAGAAATACTACAGCACTGATATTTAGACTATTTAGCACTATTTGGCCGTTTGATATGCACTAACCAGGATAAAGTTAGATACAAAGGATGGTTGAATCAGGCTTTTCATACTGCAAGGAGAAATTCAAATATCTTTGCTATTTTCACAATGGTCAGCACTGCGAATTTTGAAATCAAGAAAATGAAAAGAATGTCCCCATAGTTGCTGCACTTCCTATAACAGATTTTTGGCATAGCTAGAATCTATTAATAGGTTCAGTACTTCTTGATTAAAAGCAAAAATATTCCTTGGAAGCTCTCAAATCCAGCTAACATGTAAGGATTTGTAAGGGCATTCTTTCATCCTTGCTGCATGTGCTGTTGTTTATTTACAACAGTAGCTCATATTAAACTGGGACCCAGGGCTATGTTCCAAATGTTTGTTTAGAAATCATTATCACAGAATTATAGAATCATAGAACATACTGACTTGGAAAAGACCCACAAGAACCACCTAATTCCAACTCCTGGCCCTGCACAGGACACCCACAAGAGTCACACCATGTGCCTTAGATCATTGTCCAAATGCTTCTGGAGCTGTATCAGGTAAGAATGACAAGCTACATCCTAGTATCTCTCTTATTCAGAAAAAAGTAAGATTACTTAGCTTACAGCCAGCCTTTGATGTCTGCTGCAGGATGTCATTAGGTACTAGACAGTTTGAATAACTAATATAATTGTAATTTAAAGAAACCTCATGTGCTGCTTATTTGGTTCAATTTTCCAACTTGAAAAAATGACAGTGTTATTTTTGTGTTCAGAGGTTATGTAGAGGAAGTAGATCCAAGAACAGTTGTGGATGATCCTTCACTAAGTGCAGTAATGACCCATGTGTTTGGGTCTTGTGAACCCAACTGAGATAAAAGTGTTCCAAACGTGTCAGCTCTGAGGAATGCTTTGAATATATCTAATAACTCCTTTAGTTGGCAGGTTGTGTGTGGTAAAATTTAGGGTTTTTTTGCTCAGTAATTCTTTGTGTACTGGCTTCTTTCCACAGCCCATTGTTTAAAATGTTTGACTGATACAAAGAAGCTTGTTTTTTCTCTTTTGCCACTGAACACTGTGGGAAGTAACTTTACCTGTTTTCTCATCAATAACTCTCTGCTGCAAAGCCTATTATTATCTATTATGAAAGTGAATTTAAAAACACAACTATTTTATCTAGTTGTATCAATGATTGCTACATATTTAACTCTTTAATCCACTAGTAGGTAAGAATAGCAATACTTGAAGTCAAAAATTCCAGTCTGATTTTGTACTGGAGTAAACTGAGCACAAGGTCACCTCCCACACACGTACCTTTCCTTTTGAGGTCTTTTTTGGAAAGTGTTTTTCTTCTATCCACTTGACCCAAGATTTTTGTTTATGTACAGTCACTTTCTCTCCTGATTGAGAGAAACAAGGTATCATTTTAAATACTTGAAATTGTGAGAGAAAGCCCAAAGAAGAACCTCAGAAGTAACATAGTGATGTTGTGGGGTTTTTGGTAGCATTCATCAAAACCACCTGGTTGTAGGGTCAGTTTGGATTGGGAGATGCCTTCATCTGCCCTTCTCTTGCCTGTTTTTCCTTTTATTATGCAGATATTGCTAATTAAAAGACCATTCTATTCTGGAGCAAAAGCTTACATGTTTAAAAGAAAATAGTTCAGTCATCATTATTTTCTAAGAGATATTTTATATGCAAACCTATCTTTACAAATCAGGCCCTTTAATTTATGTCCAAATACAAATTATAATTATGATATTCTAGTGGAAGAACAAGAAGAACTGCTTAGGTGTTTGAAAAGTGGGGTTTATTGAAATGCAGCCTTTCTCCATTTTCATGGACTATTGAGCTGTGCTGTTTTCAAGCCAAAGTATCTCCTTCCATTACAGGAATGATATTTGAGACAACATAATCCTACCATCTTTCATATCTCCCATCAATCTTTTCTCTGACTTTTGAGTGCTGCGTTGTGCTGTTCCCCCATTCAGGCTTCCACCTGATGTCAGAAAGAGGAGCTGTGAAGGCTGCATTTCTTACCATAGCACAAATGAGAAATTAATCTCATCCGAGTCTTTGATTTGCCATAGTCTGCCTCTGTGGGACTGCTTGTGAAGGGATGGAGTCGGAGCCCGTGAAACCTGTAGAATCACCAAAAAGCAAAAAAAAGTTTCCATGAAAGTTCAGACTACCATAGGTTCACTATTGATATTCCTACCAATTTCTCCTTCAACCAATGGAAATATATTTTCTCATTGCTTATGAACTGAAGCAATAAGGTTCATTGTACACACAGTTTGAATGTGAACTATTCTTATGCTAGCTCCATTAGACACTTTCAGTGTCCATTATAAGCACTAGAATTGGTTCTGGGGGACTCTGATAAATTTTTAAAGATGAATTCTCTGGTAATTGGGCACTGTACAATGAAAAGGAGACAGTGTACCAGGTGTGGTTATCGGTCTACCCTGATTCTTTAATTAAACTGCAACTTAATACCCCTATAGCCAAATCATCTTTAATTTCCTTTTTGCAGGTTGCTGTAGGCAGAAAAGAGATTGCATATTTGTAATACAATGTCATTTTTATTAATTTCTAACTCAGTATCAGCTGGAGGAAAAAAGCATTATTCAACCCAAGCACATGATAAATGCACTGGAATAAAACGAGAATTCCTCTAATCTGTTTGGACAGAGAATAGACACCCCCCTTTTATAGCCAGAATTCAGATGATTTTCCATGCTATGAAAAAATTCAGTGCTGGATATCCGACAAGGAAGAAGTTTAGTGCCAAAGCTGACCAAGCCCTGTGGTGAGATCTTCCCGGGAGAGACGGTGGAGACCGTGGTAAGCTGAAGGTGCCCGGCACTGGTGTGCAGGCGATTACTGCTCAAACTTATCGAAAGTTCGGCGCCCTCACCATGTCTTGAACTGTCCTTGCATCCTCAGAAAGCCGATTTGGCCCTTACAGGAGCGAGGGCAGGAGCCGGGGCGGGGCCGCTCCTCCCCGGCTGCCGGGGAGCGCCGGGCGGGTATAAAGGCAGCGCCGGCGGCCGTGGGATGACAGGGCTGGCGTGTGGCTTGGCCGGGGGCGGTGTCC
>VYXB01003972.1:33253-45978 GCA_013397135.1 Pachyramphus minor | reverse complement strand
GGGTGTCGGGCGGAGCCACTGTCCTGGGTGGGCCGAGCAGCGGGGCGGGAGGAGGGTCGGTGCCGGTGGTGGCGGGCGCTGACGGCATGGTGGATGTGTTCAGCGGGAGGCTCCTGGTCAGCAGGGATGGCCGCAGCGTGGACCCCGAGGAGGCCCTGCAGAACAAGGTCGTGGGCTTGTACTTTTCGGCCGGATGGTGCTCGCCCTGTCGCGACTTCACCCCCGTGCTCTGCGACTTCTACACGGAGCTGCTGGAGGAGACCGAGCCCCCCGCCCCCTTCGAGGTCGTCTTCATCTCCTCGGACCACAGCGCCGAGGAGATGGTGGGCTACATGCACGCCATGCACGGAGACTGGCTGGCCCTGCCCTTCCACGACCCCTACAAGCAGTGAGTACCCGCGGCCGGCGGTGCCCTCGGTCCGCATCTGTGCCGGCATCCCTGCCCCGAGGGCCGGGCGAGGGCGGGCGGTGGGACGGTATCGAGCAGGGCAGTCTCTGATAACAGAGACCTCCAGCTCTGCCCCGCGCCTGCCTTCCGGCCAAGACCCTGGAGCCTAGGGTCTCCCGGCCGTGCCAGGCTGTCCCTGGCTGTCCCTGCGCTCCCGGGAGCCGTGCCGCCGGCTGACACACACTGTGACAGCCTGTGCTCTCCGCGGAGAGGTAACTTGGCTTTAGCACGTCCCACCTGTAAAGAGCGCGGGTTTGCGTACTCAGTTTAAGGATCTAAAACATCTTCGGCGAAGAGTAAGTGAAGACCTGAAGCACTAACGAGATGGCATGGACAGTGAGTTTAAAAGAAACTAGTGGCAAATAAGGATCAGGTGACTGCTTTTCAGCACGGCAGCAGTTGTTACTAAGGTTGTCTTGCGTTGTCTAGATTAGTGCTCTGGGAAAAAGGCAAATGAAGGAGCAGCAAAACTCGTAGCTGAACAACTAGGAGGAGATCAGAGCAAACTGAAATATTGCAGACAGATACAGTAACAGCTGGAGTTTAGTGGTGGCATGTTGCACATGGTGACTCGCATGTAAAATTCCTGGGCTTATAGATTTCTAAAGGGACGTTCCTGTGAGTCGCTTGCTCGTGAAAACTACAAAAGAAAAGGACGTGACTGTGTGTAAGTAACTGGGTGAAGCATAATACCAAGAACTGTTTTGATGAACCAAGTCAAGGGCAGAGACTCATTTGAATGACTTTGAGAAATCTGCTTTAGCTCATACGAGGACGTACAGATTGGGATTATAGGGGTAGAGATAAAATGTTTAATGCCAATGAAATGCCTGTAACTGGAGACTTAAAATAAATGTAAATACTGGTTAAGAAATTCTGTGTTCCTTCTCCCCCAACCCGCACACCCCCACCCCAAAATAAGTAGGTTGTGGAAAATGTTGTTGCAGATGGCATCAAAGCCAAGGAGTTAATGTTAATTTTAAATATAGATTGGTTAATGAAACTCCCAGCCAAATTTACTCTTCTAATAAAGAACTCTAATGTAGTGCTTCTAGTAATTTCTAGTTTTCATTTAACTCCAGATCCACCCCAGTGTGCTACCGGGATAGATATACTGGGGTGTGTAACACCCCAGCTACTCACTAAATGGGGAGAGGGTTTGCTAATCCTATTTTTCGGTGCATTTTGACAACCCTCCTTGCCTCATTCCCGGGTGTCAGCTGCCAGTTAATGTTAGGCCTTTTAATAACAGTTTCCACTGACTTTAAAATAGATAGAAATGGCACTGCTATTTTCCATAACACTCCAAAGTCTTCCTAGGCAGTAATTGTCTTTGATATCTACTGATGATAATAGAACACAGGTAAGTTTCCTGATGGGAATGTAGCACTTGGAATCCCTGCACCCAGCAAGCTGTTCAGCATAGCCCATGAGAATGCGCTTACAGCTTCAGCCTCTGTGGATTAGAGGTCTATTTCTGACTGCTCTTGCTCAAGTCTTGTGGAACGGAGGTACAGAGACAGATTAATTGGCTTTTCCATGGTAGCCCATAATGTTCTTCAGAATCCTGCAGAGAAACATGGCTTGTCCTGACAGATAACTGTGAGATTGTAGCGGGTTACTGAAGAACAAAGTGCAGAGGGATAGAAAAAGGCAGTGTTTTTAAAGTTGTGTTTATTGCATGTACCAATAAAGGTCTTCGTGGAGATGTTCAGGGTGCTTAGGTTGGATTAATTGCTAATTTGGTGTCAGGAATACTGGTGAATCATTGTAGAGTTAGAGCAGATGGATGTGTATTCACTAACTCAAACTAAAATTCTGGCTAGTTACTAGTTCTAAGTAAGAAAATAATTTTAAAATTGACTAACTTGATTATTTTATTAATAATATTTATTAACGCATTAACTAACATTTAAAGAGTTCCATTGCAAATAATTTGAATTGGTTAATTTGTGAACTGTGTAAAGAAAGCATTTCAGTATCTTAAGTGAGGTTAAAATATCCTAGCTGCTTACTTCAGTGTTTAAGATACATCAGTCTCTGCAGCAGAGACTGATGTCTCTTCTAGACACAATAGAGCCAGTTTTAAGTCTGCCATCTAAAATACATTTCAAACAGAAGTGGGGAGTTTCTTGGTGATGAATTTTGCCTTGTTAAGAAATAGGCAGCATTCCTGCTCATAATAACACTGCTCATAATAACACTGTTAAGTCTGCCTTCAGAGAAGCAAAATACTGAATTCAGAGCAGGATTTTAAGGTTCTGCCATGCTGTCAGTCATGACTATTTCCCTGAGATGGGGCTGCACCTTTACTATTTCATGTGGTCTGCGGCATGACTAATAGTAAATACTGTTCTGATGCTTTGACTGTCTGCAGGTTAATGTAAACTTTTTTGCTGCCTGAGGCACAGGATTTTGATCCCTGAAGGGGAGTGTGAAGACAGTCTAGTAGGAAGTAGTGGGCTCTAGGAGGAGAAAGGGAATAGCAGAGAGGAAAAGCAAGTGTAGGACAGAACATGTCAACAACAAGTGCTAGTAAATGGGGCTGACATTTTAATTACTGTATGTGAAGACACACTGCTGTGTTTGTACTGAGCTCTGCTGTCAAAGGCACCATTCCCTGTGAGGGTGCCTAGCACATGCAGGAGTTCTTGCAGGCTTCCAGGTAGACAGCAGGTATTTACCGAGACCGTGACCAGTGCACCTCAGTGAAACTTAGAATCACATAATTCCTGTAAAAGGAGAATAAAAATGCTGTACGTATATTTTATATTAGGCAGCTTTAGGTATGAGAATGGATTGACACCTGCAGAATACTGGGAGGGGGTTGGTTGCCAAAGGCAGAAGAGGAATGTTAAGTATCTGAGCAGTTCTTAGTCTTTTCAGACTGCTCTCCCAGAATCTCAACAGACACTTTAAAATTGACTCCCAACCACATGATGTACATGCTTGTGCTTTCAACATTTAACGGTGCAGAAATTTCACTTCATTCACTTCATGCAGAAATTTCAGAAGTAAAAGAAAACACTTGCAGCTGTGCATTAGAGGGTGTACTGCTAAAAGCAGATTAGCAAGGTGGCCATCCCTGTCAAGTGACAGTGCTTCCAAGTGAAAGCTGTTAAAATTCAAATGTCATCAGATGTCACATTACGCATGCATATAATATGCACCAGTTATGTTCCCAAGATTACATTAAATTTGCTCCATGTTGTTTACATCCCAAAACCCTCTCGTGATTCCTAAACCTTTACATGAACGTGCTCACTTATGCTGAGGATCAGCCTGGTTAGGCAGTCCGGCCCCACGCAGCTGCTGGGTCACTCCCTGCCCCCGTGGGATGGAGGAGAGAAACCGAAAGGTGAAAGTGAGAGGACTTGTGGGTTGAAATAAAGACAGTTTAATAGATAAAGCAAAGGTGAATGCACAAGCAAAGCAGGACACCAAATTCATTCACTACCTGCTGTCTACTGACAGACATTTATTTAGCAATTTCCAGCTTAGCAGGGCCTCATCATGTAGTAGGCTGCTTAGGAAGACAAATGTTCTAACTCTGGATGTTAGTTCCTTCTGCCTCCTTTCTTCAACTTTTGCTGTTAATCATAGAGTTATATGGTATGGAGTATTCTTTGGGCAGTTGGGGTCAGCTGTCCAAACTTCTTGTGCACCCCCAGTCTACAGCATGAGAAACAGAAAAGGCCCTGGTGCTATGTAAGCACTGCTCAGCAATAACTGAAACCTTATTGTGTTATCAATGCTGTTTTGTAACAAATCTAAAATGCAGCACCATGCAAGCTGTTGTGAAGAAAATTAGCTCTGTCCCAGCCAATGTCAGCATCATCCAGAAATATAAAATCCACGCTCTTCGAAATTTTCATCCAGCCTTCTCATAAAAGTCAAAAGACCAAACAATTGCTATGACTTCCAGTTTGTCTCAATCTTAATGTCATGCGTGGGGCTAGGAGCTGGACTTGATGAGCCTTGTGGGTCCCTTTCAACACAGCACACTCCCTGATTCTGCAAAATGAAGGTTGCCCTTTGGTATTCAAACCTTTATGGCCAAGTTCTGACAAGGAGTTGGCTGAAAGTTGTGTCTATCCGAAGGTTATTCATTCAGGCTCTCATAGCTATTTTTTAATAGCTTTCCTTCTGCTTTGTCTATTTGGGTCTTAAGATTTTTCTAGTCAGCAAGGCACAGTATATAGCTCTACTCTGAACTGGGGATAGCCAGGCAATCTAGTAAGAACCTCATCATTTACATCACTGTATTTTACTCCCAGAGTTGAGTTTACCTTTGTAGCTCATGGTATTTCTATTTATGGTTAATGATTTCATAGGTTGTCTTTGCAGTTAGTCCCATGACACATGTGTCATTTGTGCAGGGATTTTAGATCCCTGTAGGACAAGGTGATCTTTGCAGGTTTTAAAAAGTCATTTTTGTAAGCACAAGTACACAGTGATTAAGGAGCATTGTTTGCAGAACTGTTCCTGAGCCACCTTCAGGTCCACTCTCCTGTAGGTTGCATGAAAATGTAAACAAAATCTGTGCATTCTTTGGTCTGATTTGATGCAAGGAACCTTGGTTCTGTACCAGTTCTCTGTACCAAGAATGCTTGTTACAAGCCAAGAGGCTGTGTAAACAAGATGCTATGCTGGAGTGGATCATCTATCTATGCATTCCCTTAGGAAAGAGAAGTGTAAGTTTCCAGTCTTCATAGCAAATTACCTTGAGCCTCCTACTGTTCTGTCTCTGCTACAGTTGTGATGGCCATCCCAAGTTAATTTATTGCCCACTGAACCAATAAAAACCATCTTCCACCCCACCCATCTTGTTTGTCATTCAAGTGGTATGAGGTGATGGGATTTTACATGGCTTCTACATGAACTTGCTTTAGAATGTTGTTGGTGTTTCTCCACCCATTTTAGCAGGTTTGCAAAAGGTTCTATGGAGATTCTTGGTTGGTTGCTTTTATTTCAGAATTCAATGAGAAAGCAAACATTTTTTTGTTAAGTTTTTTGTTGTTTTTTTTTTGTTAAGTTTCTGTAACTTATTATTGCTGCTTCTGTAGTATTTCCTGCATTATTGTACGGCCAATGTAATGGCAGAGCAGAGTCCTTCACCTGTTGATTTTTCTTCTCTTAAGCAAAAACACAGAAGGGAAGTCATGTTTCAGGGATGTCTTGCCTGAGTCAGCATTTCACTTAAGTCTTGTTTTCTGTACTTTGTCTCTTTCTTTTTCCCCCCAGGAAATCATGGAGAATGTCTTTATATTAGTGCCACGTGTTTTTTAACGATGTCTATGGGTTTTTTTCTACTCAAAGATCTTTGGGTTTTGAACCTTACATAGGAAATGTTCTTGCTTTTGGTGGTGGTGCTCAGGTACTCTACCTTCTAGTATTTACATTTTGTTTTGAAAGTGGTGTTCATATTTCAGAATTTGGCTGTTCTGTTATTGCTTATGTCTGTCCTCTGGTTCTTCTAAAGGAGCTTAATTTCTCTTCACTTTGATATAAGGCACTGCAGGAAGGTGATTTTCCATACAACAGGTTGCATTTGTTTTGGCAAGGTTTTTACTATTGTAGTTCACTTAATCTGTTTCTTACACCCCTTCTGAAACATGTGACTTCTTCCTCAAAAACTGGTTACATTTTTTTCTGGAAGTGACTTAGACTGCACAGCTTGTCTCAGGTGTAGATATTATGTTCCTCACTTTTCCTGTTAGATATTTGTCACCACAGGTTGCATTCCTGCCCCTAAAATTGTGGGATATTGCTTGTGAGGACTAAGAGCTAGAAGGTATTTTCTTTAACTTCTGCCTTCTAAAATGAACGTTAGGAATTCATTAGAATCCGTGTTGTTTCATTCACAGCTCTCTAGTGTGAACATCTACTACAATGAGTAGATGTGCAGAGGAGGTGGGTAATAGTTTTTCTATCTTTTAGCTTACTTTGAAAAGGGTGAGGAAACCACTGTGATGCAGTTCTGACCCTATGGCCATCAACCTGTTTCTCTGCCTTATGATTTGTACTCGGCAAAGGTTTGCTTTTCTTCTTTGGACATTCAGTGTTAGTGAAAGTAGTGGGTTTGCTATTGCCATGCCTTTGGAAAGGATTTGGTTTTGCAGTGTCCTGATAAACACAGAAGGAAGCTTCAGACATTCATTATCTGCTTTTCTTTCTGAGTTGGAGCTGGGGCCATGAGCTGGTTCTGGAGTTCCTGGAAATGCTTGAAACTCCACCTATTGACCTGTGCTCTCAGCAACTAACCGTGCTTTTATCTGATGTCCGTTGAGAAGTTTAATGAGCTCAAAGCTCACCTACACTCCTTTAAGTGTCGCAGCTGTGATTTAATGAAATTCATGGCAAAAAGTTATTCAGTCCTAGTGATTAAGTTCTAGTTTCAAAAATTCGTGTCCTGAGTTTTACTTTCCTGTCTGCACTGAAACGTCAGCCTTTCAAGTGAGGTGAATTCCTTGCATATTCCTTCCTATAAAGATAGATCCTTGTGCCTTGCTATTTACCTCTTCTTTAATTTGCCCTGTAACAAGAAAAATGGTGTTAAACTGTTTTCCTTGAGGTGTTTTTCATCTTGCCATTTCCCTGGCCTGTGTCATGCTCAACTGAGGTGGCTTCCTATGCAGTATTCTCTGATTCTCTCTCCTGTTTTTTATAATTCTTTAATTTGCATCTTACTGATATCTGCCAACTCCTCTATATAAACACTGAATTCTGTTTTACTACATGATGCTGATAGTGCACAAATATCAGATTCCTTCTCTGTCATGTGTAATTACCAGTCACGCCTCATTGTTTTTTATGTGCCAGTGTCAGCAAGTGTTCTTGTTTCTCTTTGTAGGTTTCATGTCCTCCAGATTTTTCCCCTCACAAACATTATTTTTGTTTCCTGCAGTAATTATCTATTTTCCATGTAGCTTTAAGTCTCTGAAAGCCTCTGCTTCTGTGGGAACCTCAGGCAGCAGGGAAGGGCAGTTACAAGAAGGATGCTGCAGCTCTCTGAACTCCCAGGGCTGGGTTCCACCATGCAGACTCCCAGCCCAGTGCTCTGTCCCAGGCTCTGATGAAAGCCTGGGCACTCACCACTTCTGCTCTCCCATGGCTGCTGACTGGAGTAGCCTTCATGAGAGAACAAGAGTTTTCTTAAAATACTCCTAATGGTGTGATTTATTCTTAATTCTTTTTTTTTCCCCCTCAGTGATCTGAAGAAGAAATACAACATAACAGCAATTCCTAAACTGGTGATTGTGAAACAAACTGGAGAAGTCATTACTGACAAGGGAAGAAAACAGATCAGAGACAAAGGGCGATCCTGTTTTCGGAACTGGCTTGAGAGTGCAGACATCTTTCAGAATTTTTCTAGCTAAAAATGGCAAATGAAAGCAAGAAAAGGTATCATGGAAAACTTGGTAGAGTTCTAAAAAGGCTATTGCCTTGTTCAGAATAAGAAGGGTAAAGCTTATTTGTCTTTGCTTGTAAACAAATTTTGGTTTTGGCTTGAAGATCAGCTACTCCAGTAAGTCATAAAATGCAATTATTGTTTTATTTGTATTGTTCTATTTACTGCATTCAGTATGAACCAAAGCATTCCTGATAATACTGAAGAACTTCAAAAGAATAGGCTGTTTTAGACAGTAATAATGGAAAACTGTACAATCTATGCAAACACTTACTTTGCAAAACCGGTACAGTAAAAATAACTGCAAAAAGACCTATTTTGTTAATGATAGGTTTTTTAGGGGATTAACATATTTTATTAAGTAAATGAAATTGTTTGCTTTAATAAATAACTGTTTATGAAATGTCTCATGTGTCTTCCTTATCTGTCTTAACAAGATAACCAGAAAATGTCATGATTTTTAAATAGAACATGTTTGTCAGTAATGAAGAAATATTCTTTGATTTTTTTTTTGGTGGGATTTAGTTATATGTATTTATTGGTCTCCTTAGTTTTCTTTACCCCTGGATTTTAAATCTTGTCCTCAATAACCTAAATTTGGGATTGGAGCAAGACGATCTTTAAGGTCCCTTCCAACATAGGAGTCCTGATTCCCCAGAACAAGAGAAAGAGGTTGTTCTTTTTGTCATGTCTGGGCTTGAAGGGTTTCAATTTCACTCTCATTTTGTTGATTGCTATGTCTCTTCTGCAGTCGTGGTTTACTGATCCCATGTACAGTTGTCTCCCTTGTTTGTTGACGAACATTTGCCTCACCATGAGACATCTCAACAAAGAGGGTCTGAAATTTAATGTATGTGAATAATTTTATCATTTAATAGCACAATGGTGTCATTTTCTTGTAATTGAGGGGGAAAAAATCTTCTCTGAAGAGTGAGAGGGAATATTTGTAAAAAGTCGTGTGCACCTTACAGTACGTCAAAGAGCAAGTAGGGCAGAGAAACTGAGTTTAAAATAAAAAATAATAACTCTAGAAAGTGTTCAGTAGTTGTGAGTCCTGAGTATTTTATAGCTGTTCTTAAAATAACATCTGGGCGTACCACAGACAATGTCTGATTTTTGCCATCTAACCATATAAAAAATATATGTGTTCTTTTCTAATGGATGCCAAGGTCCTTAGTGAATTTTTTGTGCCAGTGATGTGTAGGCACTGCCTTCTGTTCTGAGACCAGCTAATGGCAAACACATTTCAAATGTAAGAACAATAAAAGTGCTTCCAAAAGTTTTAAAATATGTTGCCTGAATGTGGAATAAATTACACAGCAGAAGTATCCCCTGTGACCTGTCACCAAACATCAGACACTACTTCAACCAAGTTAGCTTGTTTCATTTTTTGTCTACATGAACGTATATGGAAGGAATCAGTGCTTTACAGCTAGGATGGACTTAGATCCTTTGACTAATTGGCAACAATTCAGTAACAAGAATTCAAAGTAAAATTCAGTTAGGAAATTCATAATGATGCAACAAAGGTATACACAGCACAAAATACTTGGTTTGGTTTGAATCGAGGAGTGTTGTTTCTGCATGTCAGTGGTTGGAAACTCAGAAAATTTGTTTATCTTGTCAGTGCTGAAACAATATATGTGTGACACAGATGAAGTACAGGGTAGTGGAAAAATATGTTCTTGTGAAATTAGAGGAGCAAGTGTCGGTGGGTCTACTGTAAGGCTTGTTATTGCTTGGAATGTGTGTCCATTGGAAATGGAACTTACCAGTGTACTAATGTTTAAAGTTACAGTCTCTTTAACTTTCTTAAATTCCTTCTCAACTCGCTAACAACTTTCTAACCTCCATCTCTGGTCACAGTCACCTTGAATATCAATGAGTACTTGTACTTTTTCAGAGCAGGGAAGAAAAATGCATTTTTTAAACACAACAACAGGCAGTAGCACAGTGATATTGACTGATGTTGCAAACTAATAAGGGAATCAACTGAAAACCAGGTAAGGTTAAGAGGAGGAGCGTCTTCTCTATTCCACTGGACAAGATACTGCCCATTATTAGTAAATGGTTTATGGATCAATTCATGATAAGATTATATAAGAAGCTATGGTGTTGAATTTTTTTGCAGAATTTATGGAGGATTCATTTACTAGGAAAAAAGTGGCAAGGATTGTGAGTTGATAATTTGTGAATTGATCCATTGGGATTCACTGATTTTTGTGGGACTGACGTACTTCAGGTGAGTATTGCAGGATTTCCTTGACTGCAGAACATATCACCTGGGAAGAGTCAAAGCAGACTGGTGGCAGATTCAGATACGAAATAAACATTATCATCAGAAAGGCTATGAACACCTCTCTTTGTTAACCTTTTATTTCTGTAACTCCTCATCTTATACAGCCCTGCTATCCACAAGGCATTCCTTCTTCCTCCTGCAGAGCTGCTGTTTGAAAACTTTAATAGCCCTATTCCCGTTCAATATTGTCAAATAAGTACAGTACTTTTATAAATAGAATTTTTAAAGTCAAGATTGCTCATCAGCGCTATGTGTTTCGAAAGGAAGAATAGTGCCACATATTTAAGATGCAGAACTTCCAAGGATAATTGTTTTCACAAGAAACCTTTCACAAGAAGAACAAGGGTCACAAGAAGCACAAGGGTCACAAGAAGCCTTTCGGCCTCAATCAGCACAGCTATCTCCCTGCTGAATACTCTTTACTGAGGGGATATTTTCAATTTGCCAACACCAAACTCTTGATTTTCTATGACATATATTTTATGCACATCTTCTAATTAGCAAATTGGCTGTACCAAATGAATTCTTATTTCTGTCTTGTCCTTCAGTGTCATTGTAATAGTAGTGGTTAAAATAGAAAAATCAACATCTGAGACAAATGAAAAATAAATAAAATTACCTTGTGTGTGAACAGTGGCCTGTACAGTTATAGAGACCCTCAAATCAAAAGTTGAAATGAGGGGATTTGGAATCCACTTAAGTTTGCATTCAGCTCACTGCCATGGCCGCTGGAATTTAAGAATGTGCTTCTGAAGTTTGGAGAAAAGGTCTCTAAACTGAAACCAACTTAAAAAAATTCTCATTGTCTGTCTGCTGTTGCTTAGATGTTACTGCTGCTAATTGGCTTGTGGAACAACACAGACCAAGCAGAAGTGCTGAGTTAGTCCAGCATCTACCTCATGTTAAAACTAGTACCATGCACACGTGCATGCCTGAAGTTGTATTTCAGTCCTTTCCTCATGAAGTTAAACTTGCCTGTCACTACTGCTGCCTTAAGTTTAACAACTTGTTATGGATAAAATAGTGCTTGTTATGGTTAAAATAGTGAAACAAGTAGAAAATGCCAAGATCATCTTTTCTGTGGGTTACATGGTAAAAGAAGTTTTTTGATCTAGTTACAGAATTTCAGGTCTTTTTCAGTTGTGCTAAACATTTACCTGGTAATACAACAGCAATAGTCTGTCATTGGATCTGGCCACTAAAAGCCTGAGTGATCTGAATGCACTTTAAAAATAAAGACAATGAAACCTTTACAAACCATTACATTACAAAGGGTACCCTAATCTGGATAACGAATATTACAGAAAGCTTTCCTTTCTTTGTCCCTTCTGGTTTTATCCAAGACAAGAGTGACATGTTCTGACAAAGTATGAAAGAGTCGGATTTCTTCCACTCCAAGCCACAGTGCTGCACCCTGGGCTACCTCTTTTTCCTGTGTGATCTGCAGGGCAGTCCTTGCTCACAGAAGGTGTTGCTGTGGTTGACAGCCACGTCTCCATCCAAATGATTTCTGAAGTGTTGCAATGTCTCTGCTCACTGAGAAACTCTTCCCATTCCCTCAAAATAAGGGTTTGGAATAGAAAGTGAAGGTCTTTGACATATGTCAAGTCAGATACATGGGGTGATCAAGGCAATGCCACATTTTCATTTTGTCATTTGCGAAAAGCGTGAAGTGTGGATGCTCTTACTACGGAGCACAGTTTACAGAATGTACATTAAACCGTATAGAATAGCCAGGAAGTTTTCTGTGTTCTTTTTTCTATCTATATGTGGTTATCTCATACAAAGCACTCCTTAAAAAGACAGGGGCTGAAGAATGTATTAAAATACATGTGCATAAATGTGATTTTTTTTCTTAATCTGTGTTTCTTTTCTCATATTAATGAAATTTTCTCAAGAACTTGCAATGAAAGGAGCTGTCACACTCACATATTTTAACCTTTGGATCTGTTATATATAAGTTCCTTTTGTGAGCTCTGTTGAGAAAACTGCAAGTCTTAGGCCAGAATGTGATGTGGCCGTGACAAATACTTATGGTGTAGGTGAATAGCCAGTTATGATTGTCAAAACTCCTACACTTTCTCTGGAAGTAGAAAAATGGAAATTACCAAAGTTTTGGTCACACCCAACCTGTTTAACTTTGAGGTTTGAACTGAAGAATAAAGATCTAAACTAGGTACTTGGAAATTCCTTGAAATGCTGTAATGATATCTTGATATGCATTTTTAGTCCTAACTCAATATCTTTCACTTTGCATCTCAACTGAGAGTACATACAAAATGAAATATCAGTAGCTGTTTTTGCAGTAAGAATATAGAATCATAGAATCATAGAATTAGGTGGGCTGGAAGAGACCTCCGAGATCATCAGGTCCAACCCTTGATCCACTAATACTGTGATTCCTGGATCATGGCACTCACTGCCACATCCAACTTCATCTTAAAAACCTCCAGAGATGGTGAATCCACCACCTCTCTGGGCAGGCCATTCCAATGCCTGATCACTCTCTCTGTAAAGAACTTCTTTCTAATATCTAACCTAAACCTCCCCTGGCAGAGCTTAAGCCC
>VYXB01003972.1:22028-33210 GCA_013397135.1 Pachyramphus minor | reverse complement strand
CTGCTCCTGCTGGCCACACTGTTCCCGATACAGCCCAGGATGCCATTGGCCTTCTTGGCCACCTGGGCACACTCTGGCTCATGTCAATCAGCACCCCCAGATCCCTTTCCAGCTGGCTGCTCTCCAGCCACTCTGTACCCAACCTGTAGCGCTGCAGGGGGTTGTTGTGGCCAAAGTGCAGGACCCGGCACTTGGCCTTGTTGAACTTCATCTCATTGGAATCAGCCCAACTCTCCAGTCTGTCCAGGTCCCTCTGCAGAGCCCTCCTGCCTTCCAGCAGATCAAGACTCCCTCCCAGCTTCGTGTCGTCTGCAAATTTGCTGATGGTGGACTCAATCTCCTCATCTAAATCATCGATAAAGATGTTAAACAGGACCGGGTTCAACACTGATCCCTGGGGAACACCACTAGTGACCAGATCCCAACTGGATGCAGCCCCGTTCACCAGCACTCTCTGGGCCCGGCCCTCCAGCCAGTTCCTAACCCAGAGTAAAGACTAGACTGCAAACAGGGGTTCTTCAGAACACAAGTAATAGCTGATACATACATGATGGCATTTTTTTTGCTTTTCATACAATTTCCATCCTGTTTTTTGCCTTTTGTACAATTGATTTATTTGTTAAGACCAAACACAGGTAAGAGTCAATTCTAAATGTTATGTGTTCTCTGTGCAGGCAATATACCTAAATGGGCAACCCTAAATTTTCTTCTGTCGTTTTCCATGAAGATGGACATAGAAATGAGTAAATCCAAACAGAAATGGATTCAAGCCTTCTACCTCCTCAATGTCATTTAAATATCTCTAGATCATGTTCAAAACATGTCATGACTCTCTGATATTAAGAAATGATCTGTGCAAAAAAAGTCAGTATGAACAGTGCTGTTTCTATCAAAACCCGCATTTAAGCACAGTGGTACAGTCCCAAAGAAATATTTCAACCAGAAGCTGAAGTCATCTAGCACAGGGGTTTTCCTAGAGTCCTTCTTACTCTCTGAGTAGGAGCTGAGATGTGAGCCCTAACAGTTCAGATAGACAGAGAAACATGCGCAGGCAGGCTGTAAATAGACACAAGTACTGTCCTGGAAATGTTTGTACTATGCTGTTCCAGTAACTCTGTCTACTTATATTTGCAGGACATTGATAAATCAATAGATTCTTGGAACAATAAACAACCATTTTGCATAGGCAGTAGGTAAACCTCCTCAATCCTTCTTACACTATTAAACTTAAGACCACGCACAGGGCATTGAAGAACATGTTTTTCAGACATCACTGTTTCTTTGAGTGTCCTTTGAGTGTAACATGAAGTCATATTTGCCATGCAAATGTAAAATTTACCAGCATTGCTATGCTTGGATTAAAAAAAAGTTCCCAAAGGAAATCATTTTACTTGAGTAAGTAAGGCTTTGTCCCAAAACAAGGCTGCTTAGCAAGATTGTGTGCTTTGGCAGTAGTTCCAGTTTGGTTTTGAAAGGCAGTCAGGTTTCTAGCAGGACTGCCAGAGGCCCAAGCTCTCTTTAAAAGATAGCATGCCTGCTTTAACATACAAGAGGACATTTTTAGCTGTGTTTTATTTGTGCAGCCATCTACTGGTAATGTTTATTTCTAACTTTGAAATTAAAACCAGTATTTTGAGCCTCATTTAGTACATTGGGGTTTATAATCTCTACTTCATTGTGCAAGTGACTCTCTCACTCTGCTCCTAATTTCTCCCAGTGTAACATATAATACCATAATGATTGCCATCTCTGAAGACTGAGATGTTTGAAGGGTTCTCTGGAGCTCCAGATATTCTAATACATTATAATTTATATAGGCTGGCATGCAGCTATATCTTTCTGGCATCACCAAAGCAAAATTCCATCATCTACAGCTTGGTATCTTCTTTCTACAATGTCCTAAAGCTGCTACCACACGTAGTCCTGTATGGTGAAGAGAGCAGAGACTGAAGGCCAGACAACAAGAATGAGGTGAGAACTTGAATATACCCTGGTGTCTCAGTCCTGTTTTGCTTATCAACACTGAAAAACTATTCCCTGGATACATACTAAGTGCTGTAGTTAGTTTGTGGTTGTGAAGAGTACTGTTTTTACTGATACCTTAATTAGCACCTATCACCAGCATAATATTCACACTATCTCAATTTAGATTTGAAGTTGACAC
This sequence comes from Pachyramphus minor, assembly GCA_013397135.1. Classification (NCBI taxonomy): domain Eukaryota; kingdom Metazoa; phylum Chordata; class Aves; order Passeriformes; family Tyrannidae; genus Pachyramphus; species Pachyramphus minor. The sequence goes on along the minus strand of VYXB01003972.1, from coordinate 31,046 downwards.
ATTGTCACACTCCTCCAAGAGAAGAGATGGTCCCTTTCTAAATCTGTTTTGAAATATAAACAATTGCACGTTTAAGGTCACAGAAGAATTTGAGTATATGGAGGGTTTTACTGTGCATGGTGCGGATCAGGTGCAGAGACTAAGGCTGAAGTGCCCCACATGTGGAAGAAAGAGAGACAGAACTAACTGCTTGGTATGGAAGTAGCTGTAGCTGCCATGAAAGAAGCTTGTGAAGTTGATGGGACTCTGGGCTGAAACAGTTTGTGACAGTAAACTTCTGCTGCATTTGTTTGAGTCATCCTGCATTTGAGAGAGCATGACTTCCTTTGCAAATGAACAATATTGGCCAAGAAAACCCCTCCAAGCCCTTCAATTAGATGTTAGTAAATTACAAAACTCCAAACTTTTAAGTTTCCCCTCAGGCTTAGGTAATAAGCACCAACTTTGTCTGAATCTGATAACAAATGTCCAGAACTAAACAACTTTCTGGCAGCGATGTGGAAGCAGGCCTTGCCATGATCAAACCCATCTCTAGAACACAGCAGCACCACAAGTGAGAGGTGGAGAAGCGGTACAGAGGTGTGTGAGTTTGCAGGGCTGCAGTTTCTGGGTTGTCAGGAAGAAATGGGCACATCTGCTGAAACACAGTTCCCTTCCACACAGATGCTGCTACCCAGATGTACCAAACCCTTTCACAGACCAGTTTATATCTGCTGTAAAAGTATATAAAGCCTAGTGGTGTTGTGTTATGTTATGGTTTGTATTGACAGAGGGCTGAACCTCTTTCTCTCTCCCTTCTGTCTTAAGGCTATAGGAATAACCTTCTGCCTGACCTGAATCTGTGAAGTAGACTGTGTATTTGCACCATGACAGGAATTTTGTGTAAGAATGCACAGAAGTTTAGATCACTTCTTGGCAATTTGTGTTCAAGCCTGGGAATTTCTAACCAGATGAAGGCAACCCTGTGAATTGACACAAAATGCTTCTTGCTCAAAAATCGAGCTGTGCTTTGTAATCTGCTTACCAGATTTATTTTAAACCTTTGTTTTACCCTTTGAAGGAAGATTATTAGTTTGAAGCATCTATTTATTTTCAATCTCATCCTTGAACTGTCTTATCTAAGGGCCAGATGCTGAAACAGAATTCAGAATATAAGATCATAAGGGTCTAGAAGCTATGTTAGGAGCATCTGATCTGCTAGAGCTTAAAGGAAAGAACTTAATAGGACCATCAAGTGCAGCCTGGTTATGTCACAGTGTATTCCCAGCTGTATTTGTTGACAAACTGTACTTGTTGACAAATAATTTTTTGCTACACTGCAACTGCACTTCATGTAGATAATCCAAGGGTGCTGGGCTTTCAGAAGCGTTCCTGTGGCTTTCAGAAGGGTGGTGTAATTATCATGCTGGATGGAGCCCAGGTGATTATTGAAGTGGGACATGGATGGGTCTTTTCTATTTAAAATAGTAAGGGAGTGGGTGTTTGAGAGTTACGCAAGAGACACAGCCATCTGCAGCTGCTCCTGGCTAGAAGGAAGAGAGAAAGGAGGAATGTGTATTAACCTGGAGTTGCTATTTCCTTGGCCTTAAGATTGGTATCTGTTGCTGTGGACCCAAGGCCAAGAGTAGCTCAAGAGTAGCTCAATCTAAGGATGAGGGCAAAGAATGGACAGACCAATCACACCCCCGTGTTTGGGCTGTACTTTCTATGTGGAACAGCACAGCCAAGATCCAGCAATAGAATCCAAACTGGGATGTCCATGGAAGGGTAATAAAGAGGCAGGCTTGGTCCTTTTCTAGGCAAGGCAAGGGAGCAAAGAAATTGTAATCTGTATTTGTTACATCCTCCCTCTCCTTCCCCGTGCTATGCTCACACTGGGAGATCCTACCTGCTCAGCTGCCATAAGATGTTCATATTCCTCTCTGAACACCTGAATGTTTTATCTAAGGAAATGATTCTCAGGTCCTGAGGACTAAGGAGAAGGGTTATTTTAATCTCCCCAGGTGTCACAGCCCACTAAACACAGGGTCAGTTGATGCAGGGGTTGGTCCCAAAGCAGTGGTCACCTGCTGGTTTTCAGCATATAACCTTTACTTTTCCACTTGTCTCTCCAGTTTTTGTCATCCATATTTATCATTCTTCTATTTATCATTTTCTGCTGAAGGACACTAGCTTCTAAATTTTCATGCATTAGTAAGAGAAAATCTTCAAGCAGACATACTTAATCATATTTGTTGTAAGTTACAACGCATGTTAGAAGAAAAAATAATTTTTTTTTTTTTAAAATGAACATTCAGATCTGGACCAGTGAGTTACAGTCTGGAAGTTAAGAAGAAAGATTAAGTTAAAAATTTAAGGTCTGTGTATGTATGTGTGATTTAAATGTACAGAACTGTGACTTATATCGCTTGATATCAAGTGACCTCCCCAGAAAGAGGTCACCTTAAAGCACACAAAAACTAAGCTGTCCAAGAGTATACTACTGCACGAAGGTATTCCTCATTTTACTTTTGTAATACTTCAGGACATTTCTTTAAGACTTAAAATGCTGTTATAGGACCTTGAAAATAAACATGAAACAACTGGATAATTAAGAACTAAAAACCCCAAGAAAACAAAGAGACCTGTCAATCAGACAGGTAGGCATTTCTAGTTCATATCAGTTACCCAGCATGGAACAGTAGCTAACAAATAAAAAATTAAAAAAGAATAAATTAAAAAAATTAGTCATCTCTCTCTCTCATGCTGATTTAGTGGTGCATTTGTGATTCCATGTTTATTAATTTTTTATTAGCAAAGTTCCACTCTTACTGGTTTAATCCTGACACACACCACACTAGGAATCCTTCTATCTTTGAGCTTGACTTGAAAAAATAAACTCTTACTTCATAGTCTGTATTATTGAAAAGAGAATATGGACTCACAAAGCTTGTACATTATTATGGCTTTCTGAAGTTTAAAAAAGGCATGAAAACTATGTCACTAGATTTTAAACAGCCTTGAAACACAAAGTCTTTTTTCCAATGATTGTCCAGGATGAAACACCCTTTCCTTAAAGAAATATTTTACTTTATTCCATGAAAATTTGCATGGACATCCAAATTCTTTTGACTCTCCTAAATCTTATTGCACACTGCTACAAGAAAATTGCTTGTCAGTCTTTCATTTCTGTCTCTGGATGATAAATACTTAAGGAATGTCACTTTACCCAATGTCCCACAAGGTAACTGTAATGGTGTGAATATGTCAAGTGTTTTTTCAGCCACATGGTTTATCATAGTGGGAAATATGTTGCTGTGTGTAAAACAAAACCAACCACACATAGGGCTTCTATTTAAGATTAATTTAATATTCAATATTCTTTAGTCTCTCCCCTCTTTTCTTTTTTTGGGTTCAGAGGGCAAGATAGCACATTGTTAGTTCCAGGCATGTGTGAAACTGCAGAGAGTACTCAGGGAGTTTGCTCACCACCTCTCTGTCTCAGATAGGTGATAGGCTCCAGGGAAAAACCAAACCACATTCATAAACATCCCTGGAATGCACAAATGTCCATACGAGACCACACAGATTCTTGAAGGGAAATTCTCCCTGATGCTGGAACAGGGTCCGTTGCCCATTTAAATGAAATTTAATTCTGAAAAGAGGACTCAAGTGAGGTCTAAATAACTGAAGAAAGATTTTCAGCATAGCAATGAAATTTATATTTCTCTCCTGCTAGTGATCTCACCAGAACTATTACATGGTTTTCTCAGTTTATGACCAGTTTCTAGTTGAGAACATTCCCAGAATTTACATAAATATTAATCATAGTTTTAGAAGAAAATACATTGTAAAATAGGTTCTATTATGCAGCAAAATATCTATTATTCCCCATGTAAAACATAACAGTCTAAGCATTTTGATCAGCATGCTCAGAAATTATGATTCTTATAACTGAGTATTGCAAGTGTGGACCAGCAACATTCTTGCATTAATCTGCATCAGGTGGAATTCTTCAGCTGGGTAGCTATAGACTATAATAACAGCAAAAGCAATTCAATGGAAGTAGCAATAATGAAAAGCAGAATGCCTTTTCTCTTAGGACCCATAACTGCAAAAATAAATGGAAGGCCATTGTTTTTTGCTATGAAACCAGCAAATGCATTCGCAAATAGTAACTAGTAAGTCCAAAAAAGACAGCAGATTCCAGGTCACATTTTTAAGGTTTATTTCCCAGACTCCAGTTAAACAATGTGATTTGCCCACTAGCAAAAACATGATCTGTTATGAGAAAAAATTAAGCAGTTCTTTCTTTAATCTAGTCTTGTAAAAAAGCCTTTCCTTCCAAGTATTGGAATCTGTAAAGCTGTAAACTAGTCAGGGAAATGCTGGCTTAAAAGTTATCCCAAGCAAAAGTGGCTCAAGCATTCTGTTTTTCAAAGCATTGTGGTAAATTATGTCATTACGCAGCTTCAGGGAAGGCAAGGCAGTAACTAAAGGCAGAATTATTTTCTTCTGCTTGACTATTTGTTTGTTTTGATTTTCTTGTCTTGTAGATGAACCTACCTGTTTTCTGTGATGGTTAAACCAGGTAATTTTTTTCTCAAACTCCTATTTCAATAAAAAATGGTGAGCATTCTTTGCTATTTGGTCATTAACTGTGTTTTAAATTTTCTAGTCTGTTTTTTAAAAAATTCTGTCAAAGTCTAAACAGAAAAGTTTATTTGATGGTAAAGTTTAATAATGACACTTTGTGCCTCTCTGGTCACGTCCACCCGGATTTCACCATTATCAAAACACCAGTCGTCCCAACATCCTGGGAAGCAGCTGATATGATCTATATTAATTTTCTGAGGGAGAAAACAAGATATAATGGAAGTGTCTGGAAAGATTACCTGTGAAATTTGTAGTAATGTCAGGTCCTGAACACAAATTGTTGTGTGATTTGATTCCTAAGCTAATGGTCACCAAACTATGGCTATGGATGCATTGCACAGTAAAGGCAAATAGTCTGTATAAATTCACAAAATCACACAGCCTTTAGAATGTTTTCAGTTAGAAAAGTTGATTTAAGGGATTGCTCTCTTGATCAGAAATATTTGAAAAGCACCGTCTTTTCTTGTGAGTATGAAACAACAGAGCCAAAAGGCCTGTAGCTGTAACTGCTAAATGAGTTTGTACCTTCATGCATCTGTACTTGTTTTCTCTTCAGAGGATTATGAATGAAAACCACCATTATAGCAAAGTGTGTTACTTACATGTTCACACCACTGAATGTATGCATATACTAAAAAGGAGAGAGAATATTTACTTTAGGAAAAATGATATAGTTCTAGGATATGAAAAGAACATTTGCTTCAAGAAGAATGACAAAGTTCCACTGCACACATGGCACAAGACATAATGTAGAACACAGGGAGGATGCACCTCCTAAGACCATTTGAAGACTCAGGAATACTGCTCGGTTATCTTAACAACATCCTTAAATATTCTTGTGCTGTGGCTGCTGCATCTATTTTTCCAGGACATGTTCTCCTCTCTTGATCTCAGAGTCTTGCTCAAGCAGATTTTTGGTAAGAGCAGTTTGTGCCTGTGGTTTTTAGTCTCTGTGAAGGAAGGGAGCCAGAGCTGTTGTGTGGGAGGGAGACCAGCATTACCTGGGCCAGCAGAGCAAGAGGAGCTGAGCAGCAGGCAACTGGCTTTTGGACAGAGAGCTCAGGCTGGGGTGAGAAGACAGCAGCAGCTCAAAATGAGGAATCTAGAGAGACTTTTGAAAGGAATGGGATGATGCAGAGTGAGAGAAATTGAATTTTTTTCTTGTAGCGATATAATTCTGAAGTGGGATACACAGGCAGTGTCAGGACAAGCAGGGACTGGAGCAGAAGGAGGTGGGGCTGAGTGTTATGTGAGGGTCCAGGATGGATGGGGTTACATTGGAACAGCTCCACTCTATTCCCACTTAGACACCCATGCATTCTAAGGTTTGTGGACTAGAGAAAATCCCATGACTTGACGAAATAAAACCAGGCAGACAGGTACCACCTTCACTTCTTTTTTGATACTGGAAACTGTACTTTCAACAGCAGATGTGTCCGGAAGGAGCCACAAGGTAATTGCAGTGCCAATGAACAGCCAATGAGTACACAAAGGGTATTTTTCTGTCTGTCTGGATGTACCCTGTGGACTCTGCTGCCCAGAAGAGACACTGTGGCCACTGGAGAGCTTGCAGGGCAACTTGGGTTTGACAGCTTGGGTGCTGCTCTGGTCACCTGCTCTGCAGGGCTGATCTGGGGCAATGCAAGGGTGTGCAGGGGACTCAGGTGCTCTCCTGGTTGTTGTCCATCCCCAGGGTTATCACCACACCAAACCCAGGCATTACTTCACTTTCTTCAGTGTGACATCATTCTTTTAGCTGAGCTCTGGCAATTGTATAGAAGTGGACCTGAAACAGTGTCTTTTGCTCATAACTTTAACCAAACTAGGTCCACCTACAGATACACTATTGCTACCTTCTTTCTCTCTTTAAACACTCCACATGAGCAATATCCAGCACAATGAAGTTAGCTATTTTTAAAAAGTGCTTACATTCTCCTCTGTCGTGTTATCCTGAAAGACAAGCTGCCTGAATGGTTTCTTCTTGTGTGCATTGATCAGTTAAAGAGTCCTCCTGCTGCCCATCTCACCTTTCCAACAGTCAGTTCAATCTTCAAAGCACTATTTGTTGTATGGACAAGTTATGGCTTGTTCTCTCAGCATGTGTCCTCCATCCCAAATAAGTTGAAATTGAGAGTTTAAACAAGGACTTTGACAGAGTAAGGTTTTACTTAGTCACTGCAGTTTCCTACCAGGATTTATACACATACACACACACACATGTATCTATATATATATATGGAGAAGAGGAGGAAAACAAGCCATTCTAAAACCAGAACATTTCTAGGTTAATGCATTCTTGTGTAGTTTTGCTGTGGCTGCTAACAGCTGCTCTTCACAGTGAATGGCAAGAGCTGGGAATATTTTTCTTGTGTTGAGAAGAGAATGTTTATTAATGGTTAACCTCCTAGCAACCATGCCTACTGCAACAATCCTGTGTACACCACAGTGACCCACCTGTAGTCCAGTGTGCCTCCCTCACAAAGATATCCTGAGACTATCCTGCATTTTTGTCATTGCATCCATGTGGACTTCAGAAGCAGCACAGGTAACATGCTGCTTCCCTTAAGGCAAAAACACGATAGGTTGTCCTCAGCGTTTCTGATCTCAAAGTGTCCTCTCCTGCTTTTTTTTTTTTGGTCCCTCTTCTTCACCCCCAGTTTACAAGTTGAATAGTCCATCTTTTGCAAGAAGGTTCTCTGAAAATATCTAGGCAAAAATCAAAATCAGCTGTCTTTATAAAATGAAACTCCTCAGAACAGCCCATTTTTAATGCCTACAGTCATCGCAGCAGGTCAGTCACTCACTCTAACACATATTTTCAACACAGTCAATAAATAGCTCGTAAGTCCTCTGAAATTAATCCTAACTTTCCTCCATCCCCCCACTGTGTACAGTATGAATTCCTCTTTTAGGAGACATGATCTGAACTGCTTAGTTAAATGCTTCGTGACAAACAGAACAGAATGGACATTTTCAAAGCAAAGCAGTCCTAGGCAGATTTGACTCTCAGTAGCATAGCTCTGTGTCATAGATCTTAGGCTAAAACACTAAAAAGTGGTGCTTTTCCCTGTCGTCCTTGAGTAAAGAGAATCCTGACCTCAAATATCTGGCATTCACAGAGATGCTTTGGAGCCACAGCCTCAGAGTTATAGCCTCAGCCAACACACTGAATTTTTTTATGAAGACTAAATTTCGGTCCTGCAGCAAGCCACAAATTCTCAGCTCTGAATGTCCTGAGCGCACAGAATGAAAACATCAGGAGGCTGAAGTGCCTGCCTTGAGACTCACAGGAGTAACAAGCCTGGCCGGCTTCAGGACTGGAGTTTTCCAGCTTTCCACTTCGGCGTTTTCCCACGAGAGGGCAATGTCATCCCTACTTTCAGTAGCAGAACACAACCAGAGCTTTGACACCCGATACACTGCCCCCTCCACTGACAGCTCCATACTCTGTTTACTGAGTTGCTCTCACGTAAAGAGATCTGTTTAACATTGTGGTTATTAATCTTCAATAACTGATCTATCTTTTTTAAAAAAAAAGGTACTGAAACATTAGTAAATGGGAGGCTGTTCACTGGCAAAGGCTTTGTAACAGCAAAAGTTGTCCATATTCATGTGAGCCTTGAATTAGTGTGTTCCTCTCAAATCTTGTCATTTACTTTCCGTATATATTTATAAGAGGAAAGCAGCTTCAGACTTCAGTGCTATACTTAAGCAATACAATTATCAAGCAGCTGAAAGGAACATGATCCCAACTTGTAATTTTTGCTGATGGGAAGATGTGTGTGGGGAAAGTCAAGAAGAGGAGGATGAGAATTACTCTCCGGTCATTTGGCAAGACATTAGTGCACTGGTACACACTTATATAAGTTGTCCTGTAAACCAACCTCATGTTTTGTTACTCTGCTGTAAGAGTTCTTCATATATAACAGAAGCAAATTGTGTGTTTGTTTTTTTGGACCCAAGGTGAGTTGATCGTGCCCCACCCCCCACCCCTCAAACCTGCCCGGTTAAAGAGTGCAGTTTTTGCAGCTGGTTTTTGTTCTTTTTACCTTTAGAGGCAGACAAGACAAGATAGCTACATCATCCAATCCCGTGATACCAGGTTTTTTGCCATCTGGCATGTCAGCAGTGCAAGCACAATATTGCAACATCCAACTCCTCCACATCATTCTCTCCTCACCACAGCAGCAGGAAAGATAAGTGGTATTCCCAAAGAAACACCTCAGCAGAAATCCATGCCAGGCCCACATCTCTGCATCTCACAGGAGGCCTTTAATATCTTTCAGGACTGAGTCTGCATGAATTACCAAAAGGAGTGTGTGTCATGTCCAGGGCTAGGTATCAGGGCATCCTGGTTCCAGGCTTTCTGTTTTGACACAGCCC
>VYXB01003972.1:5691-20885 GCA_013397135.1 Pachyramphus minor | reverse complement strand
CTGGTTCCAGGCTTTCTGTTTTGACACAGCCCTTTGGAAAGTAAACTGTGGACCTACCCAGATGGTAAACCTGCAGTATTGCAACTGGTAAAGCTTACACAACACTTTTCTTTCCTCAAAACATGCATGCTGAAAGTTTTAAAATCCTAATATCAAGGNTGGTTTCCGTTGTCTGAACATCCATCTACATCAGTCCAAAGCCTCTTCTGCTACCTGAATGGTGTAAAAGAATTAGAAGAGGGTCATAAACATCCATAAGGTTCATGTTACATTTGCTGCATATCTCCTCTCTTGTTTTATCTAGAGATTGTTTATTTCATTCTCCAGTACATTAAAAGAGCCCAAACGTATTTACAGAGCCATTTTTTTCTGCCATCACCTGCTTTGTTTAAGTTTTGTTTGTTTGTTTGTGGTTTTTTTTTGCTTTTGAGGGTTATATTTCATAGAAAAGGTAAAGGTCATTTTTTTCCTGCTTAGGTGCAGTTCCTCAGTTGTTTATTAATTTCATGTTTTTTCTAGGTACAGCCTTAAAAAAGTAGTAATTAAATGTTAACTGAAGAAGCTAAACAGTCTCTCAGCAGCTGTGCCTATGGAATACAGCAAAATTGAAGCAGGGAGTGTGTGATTTGGCCACTGGGCTGAGCTCAACTGTACTGCACGGCAGCAGCAGGGTACCTGTGGCAGAAATGCCATTCTGGATGCACTGGCCCTCATCTGCTGTATTTAGGGCAGGTTTGATGGGGAAGAACAGGCAGCACATTCCTGTGTCCAACTGAAATGAATCAGGTCTCTTACATGACTTAACTCACTGCCCTGTGCAGTCTTGCAACTTTAACTTAAAAGTGCATATTTAGGGATTAGAGCAAGTTGTTCTCACAGAGACAGTACTTTAGTTTTTGGGACCCTGGCTTAGAGATTTGGGACGTGTGAGATATCAGGAACAGATTTTGTTTTCCCCCAGATGGTTCGTTTTCATAAATGTTAGATTGCATTGCCAGTGGCATGAAAATATAGACCATGGCACACAGGATAATGAGAACCTCTCAGCTAGATCTGGCAAGTCATACTAGAGTAAAAACACTTAAACAAGAGAGATGACTAGTGCCAATAGTGACACTGTGGTTTTGTTGAATATTTGTAAGCCTACATCATTTTTCTAGACTACCTGGATATGCTTGGAAACTGAACCCTTTGAAATGAACCCTAAATACACTTTGTTGAAAATAAGGCAGCTGGAATAATTAGGTGGGTTTTTTGGTGGTTTTTTGGTTTTTGGTTTTTAATTGGCTCCTATGATCACTACCTTCTTCGTTACCAGGAAAGAAATCTAGATAAAGGCATCAGTCGCTCTTATTTGCACTCAGCTGATAGAAGCTGACATGTTTTCATTTTGTCTTTCATGGATTTCAGCAGAGGAATTCAAATGTGTACTTTGTTCTGTTCTTTAAACAGAGCACAATACTGACCTGGGAGATACTCAGATTGAAAATAATGATTTAAAAAGAGAGGCATACGTACCAAAAAGGCAAACACTTTTCACAGAAAGTCAAAATGCAAATGTAGCACACTGTCAGATTTCTTTGAAGTCTTTGAATTTTATGTTTCTTTTAATTACATCAGTATTTGTCTGAGGGTTTGAAACAGAAAATTTGTGCATAGAAAGAGACAATATATAAAAAGAGGATTTTTTAACATATCTGCAGTAAAAAGAAGACAAAAGGTCTGTGCAACAGATCATTCAGCCTGCAATGATAACCTGGTTGCTATTGGTGCAATGGTCCCTACAAATGCTGCCGTTATCCTTCAAAAGCAGAATACTGAAATATTAAAGCCTTGTGATACTGTCATAAGCCACTGCTTTCCTATCACGACAAGTAAGAGCCACAAGTCTTTCTTGCCAAATCCCATCCCTGCCCATCTTCTGTTTATCATGTCATCTCCTAGAACACCAGTGACAGTTCCTCCCCATTGTTTTTTGCCCACTACTGACTTCCCCACCTTACCACAGGTGGGTGTTGCTGTACTAGAGGATATGTTCATGATGCTCTTTTTCAGAGGAAGCTGGTAAGTGTTTACCTCTGGAGTGATTCAGAAGACATGGCAGTGTCCTCCTACTTCACTGGGAGCTGGAATTGTGCAAGTCTGAGTATTTCTTTTCCTCTAGGTGTCAGATGTAAAGGGTGGTATTCCTCAAGATGACAAGTCACAGCGCAACACTGGACAAAAGTGGATTGAGCACAACAGGCAGTGGCTGTAAGTGCAAATTAAAAAGCAATTTCCAACGACTTTTGTATTGACAGTAACAAGAAGATGTTTGGTCACCTCAGGAGTGGTCTTCTGACACACGGTGCCAGAGGTTTCACTTCAGTGGGTAGGCCCATATGAGTCCCTATCATTTGCTGGAGCCTTGCTTGAATCATGAACACAAGGCTGCTCCTCTTCTGCTCTCTACATGGTGAATACTCCTCCCGGTGAAGCATAACAGATTAATTCTCCCCCAGAGAGATCAGAATTTGATGAGTGGATGGTGGGAGCAGGCATCAGGTTGCTGGGGAAAACGAAGCCCGGCAATATCAGGTGGGGTAAAGGAGCTCTGTGCTTCAGGGGTTTTTTTGATGAGGACATCAGTGCAGTAGGTTTGGCATGCAAGAGTGCACTCAAGACCCCCACATTCTGCAGTTCTTAAAAAAAGTCAGTGTTTGGGAAAGTACATTTCTTTGTTGTGTGCTTCCTGCACCAAGGATCAGTTCTCTGCTTGGAGCTTGCAGTGAAAAAGGCAATATGATGAGCCACCCTAATTTTTTTGCTAGCTTTTGGAATTTGAATCAGTTGGATTACAGTTAACAATGAAAATCAACAGTTGATTGAGACTGTGATTACTGTGACTCAGAGAACCTTAACAATGTAAACTCCCTGCAAGACGAAGCCTCAGCATTCCCAAGGAGATTTGTTATTTTTGTGATCCGGGCTGTGAGAGCTTCTAAAAATATAGTGTGAATATAAGAAAGCTGTGTCATGACCTTTATTATAGCAATAAAGTGCTCTTTTTCTCAGAGAGTTTTTTTATAGTAAGCAATGAGTTCATCCTATTGTATGTTCTGCAGTCTGCCTGGCACTGTCAGGGACATTACCCTGGAAAGAATAGGTGGGGCTTAAAAAACTATACCTGAAGTGGGTTGAAAATGGAAGACAGTCTCCATTATAAATATTATATATACTGTATATATATTAATCCTTTATATGCAGATTTTTTCTGTGACTGAAGAGACAATGAGAGCTACTCTGTCCTAAGGGAAAGCTGCATGGACCAGTGATCAGGGGAAGATACCCAAAATCAAACTGGCTTATTTTCTTTCCAGTTTCTGAAATTTGCTTGGTCTGTGACCTTCCAACTGTGTTTCCCATGGATTAAATGAGGATGAAGGTTTTTTTCAACCGAAAAACTCTTTGCGAAGATTCCCAAAAAGGTGGAAATCACCTCAGGAAGCAAAGGTGACCTGTTTTGCTCAGGTAGGTGCAGTAGAAGTACACAGTACCTTTTCCCTTAGTTTTACATTACTAAACATTCATAATAGAGTTGTGAGGGGTTTCCTTATTTTTGTTTCCCAGAGTTTAACCCCTTTTATTCCTCTCACTCCCCCAGACCTTGTTTGAAGCTTCTGGAATAGATATGTCACAGTACCATAGTTTAAAAATAAAATAAGAAAAGCATAAGAAAAAACAGTTTTGAAATGCACTCAATGATACTTGTACCTCATTGCCTTCTCTCCAACGAGAAATAAATGAGGATGAGTCTGGGCAGTAAATGTTTTTCTTAGAGATGGATTCCCTTGTCAGTCACAGCCATACTGTGTCATCCCAACCCTGGTAAAATGGGATTTCCTTGTTGCACAGCAGGGAGATGATGGCTCTGTGCTCTGCTCTTGTTTCCGGGTTCCTGTGGAAATGATGAACTGTGGCCTGTGAGCTGTGGGGATGGTGCTGACGGCTGCTTATGGCAGGAGTGACACTGACACTTCTTCCCCCTCTCTGCTCTCACTGATGCAGATGATCAGGTGGTGGCAGCTGCTCCGTTGACCACCAGCCACAGCAGTGAGTCCAGCCCACAGTAAGAACAGGATTTGTGTTTCCTCCACTCAATTATCTGATACATGGAGAGGTGACAAGATGACAGGTCTTCTCCTGTGGCTGATTTGGAACTTGCACAGCTGCTGATAAAGATCTGTGTTGTGTCCCATGTTAGAAGTTCCTACTGGATCAAATTATATCTTAGGATCTGTCAGATCTTATACACACAGAATCAGCAGAAATAAGTGAAATGACCTCCCCTTATGCTATGCAAGCAGGCTGAAGTATCCACTTCAGCCTGTAATGAAGCTTGCATCATGCTGACAACACTGACCATCTCACTTCTATTGACCTCACCTTAAAACTTGTTTAATTGTCTGTTCTTTCCTGAATTCCAATGAAGTGAGTACACTGATTACGCTCTAAAAGAGAAATCTGTGGCTCAAATGAAGTGCAGAGTCTGTAATAATACTTTTGGTTGTCCTCTCTAGCTGACCAGAGCTTTCTTCCTTTGATGGGAAGTTTGAGCAGTTATTACATTCCATGGTTGTCATCTCACCCTCCCCAATCCCTGCTCCAGTTTTCCCTGGTAAGGGTAGTCTGGTCTACACTGTGGCAGATACAGTGTGGAGCTGCACACACACAGACAGACTTCCACTAGAGACCCTAAGAGAACTGAAAAGCAGCATCTTTGATGGAAAGGATGATTTCAGATGATCTCCATACCTCCACTAGAGCCCAAACCCTACTGACATGAAGAAAGTGAAGGGAACCTTCCTCCCTGCTCCAGGCTGGGCACCATGTGGTATTGCTTTAGGGGAAAAGAAATGGGTAAGATGTTATTTCTTGCTGTTTCTTTAAGGAAGAATGAAAAAAGCATTTCATTCATCAGTTGTGATGCTTGATATTGCAAACATTCCTTTCTTGTCAGTGCATTTTTATCATATATTAATATTATCTGTGGCACTTTTTTTTCCCCCCACAATGGCAGCATGTGGACTGTACTTTCAAGAAATGTACTCTGACTAAAAGAATTGTAGCATACATGTTGAACCACTGCCTGAGAGAATGCTCTAGGCTTGTGGCAAAATCAGGATAAGGAGATTAATAAGCCATCACAGAAAACCTAGTTCTGCTGCATTCTCTTATGTTCTGGGTGTGAAACAGCACACAAAATGGCAGCTGCTGTTTGAAGGAGTTTGAAGGATTCATGAATCAATAATATCTCCATGACACTGCCTCTACTCTACAGAGCATGATTCAATCATTTTTCTTCATGGTGTGATTTTTGAGACAGACGATTCTCAGAAACAATAGAGTGCAAGTGCGACTGTGCTGAACATGCCTTTATTGCATGGTGGGATGATGGGGCTCTTAAAGTGTCCCATGTCTCTAAACTTTCATGGTTCAGCTCTGAGGAAAAGAGCTTCAGTTGAAGTCAACAGGCTGAAAGTCCTAATCCTTGAGAATTCAGGTAATTCTGAGAAAAATAAAAGCCACAACCAAACCCACGCAAGCTCTAGTGGCTTTCAAGAATTGCCGGCAAGCCTACATGTAAGGTTTGTGTATTAATAGCTCTGTGCATGTTTTGGATGACTCACAATAGGCAACTCATTTATTTCCGATATTTCCGTGTTGTTTTTGGCATTGTACAAAATGTTCCACACTTAGATAATTCTTCTGAAAGCAGACATAAATTTGACAAAAAAATCACATCTCAAGTGGTATATTTGGCTCTTGAAGTACTCTTATTTAAAAAAAAAAAAAATCTATAAGGCAATAGAGACTTAGGGCTTTGCATAGGTCACACAGTGAATCAGTGATTCAACTGAGATAAGATGATTAACTACGCTTTCCCATTTTTACCCCAACTATTAGATCCTCCTGCCAGTACAAACAGTCTGCATAACTGGGTAAGGAGGTTAAAATGTCAGGTCGAGTTCATTTTAAACTGCTTGAGCCATTTGTGGAATGTGAACTCTACGATGAAGTTTGTATTTAACCATGAATCTTCAAAACAGTTCAATACTGAGATAAAACCTGATTGGGACAGCAAGCTGTGGCTGCCTGACAGATACAGGCCAACAGCAGAGGTGGATCTTCTAATCTTCTGCTGGAACTTCTAAACTGATTTACTATCTCCATATAACAGAAGTACTCCATTCTCACTAGCAAAGTTAAACCTAATTAGCTACATCAGGATTAGCTAACACTCAGGCCTGCAAAGCAGGATTTGTTGGAGTATGTAAAAATAAAACCACCTAATCAGCTATTAAGAATGGTGAAGAAACACTCGTGATGTTTATGCAATTTAGCATAATAATGAAGCAACATTCTGTGAAGAAGACAAAGGGACACAGGGCATGCCCTGCTCTTACCGGTAGGATTTATTGCACTTTGTGCAAGCATTTTGGATCAATGCAACTTGTGTTCAGAGCAGCTAAGGTGGTGTGGCATTGACTTCAGTGCACACTAGCTCCCCCAGGTAAGCTCCCTCCAAGATAAGCATGTTGCAAAAAAAGGAACTAAATGCCTTAATTTCTGCCCCTATTTTTTGCATTGTACTTTCTTTCAAAAGAAAACATGAAGGTTTGTGTTAAGAACTAGTCTCTGCCATCAAGCTCCCAATATGACAAGCAACAGGAGCAGACAAATAGCTGGAAAAGGAAGTCCACTTGGGACTTCTGGGAACTACAGGCAAAAAGCCTGGCTATGCTCTCTTGTCAGTTAAGGATAAATCCTGCATTCGTGGTCCTAGTTCCTCCTATCCTCACTAACTAGTTTCCTATGGTGAAGCTCAGAGCAGGAGAACTGTGGCAAAAGGCAAACCTGGTTTAAAGCTCATACAAACTATGCGGATGTAGCAAACTCAAACCTTTTGATCACAGCTGTTGAAAGCTGCCTAGCCTGTCAAAGGCTGTTGAACCAGCAAAGACACCTGGGGTTACTTGGCCAAATCCAGCACTTGGAGCAGGATTGTCCCTGTTTGCTGCCTACTCATTTCTTGAGATGCCTGCAGTCCTACAGCAGCTACGTATCAGGAAAAGACATCCTGCAAACACTTGTGCCTCTCTGAAGACATGTCTGGAGCTGCCCAGGCCTGCCAGGCAGCTGGGTAGTCATCTCTTCCTTCAGACCTGCCCGGGGACCCTGCTGCTCTCCTTGTGGGTATCACACTGCATAAATGTCCCAGAATCCTGCTCCAGCTCACTGTGGAGAGGAGGAGAGAGGCTGTCACAGCTTTCATGGGGTTTTGGGTTACTCTTCTGTGTCCAGAGTGGTGCTGCAACACACCCTGAGTGTCAACTGCTGCTGCAAGAGACATGTAACAGACAATCCCTGAGCATACATTTTATTAAAAACTCAGGGTTTTTTTCCATAAAGCATCAGGTGTAATGACAAAAACTCACATTATCCTGTTCAATAAGAGACCTAGGGGCAAAGACAGCTCTCTGTCTTGAACTTTTTTCCCCCTCCCCTGACACGAAAAAGCATAAATAATTTTTTTTTTTCTTCACAAGATTTCCAAAAGGAGATTTTAAAACTCTTCTGACTGTCCCTCTTGTCCTCCAGTAAGTTATCCTTGCCTGAGTTTCCTCATCATCTTGACTACATTTCTTACAGAAATTTTACATTTACATTTCCTACAGCAATCTTCTAATCTCATCCCTGCGTCAGCCTGGTTGGCCTTTTAGATTTAGAAAAGAGAATGGTAAAAACTCCAAGCAGCTCTCAAAATGGAAGCGAACAGGAAGAATCCCATAAAATTTACATGTAAGGAAGAGGAAGTCAATTTGATATGTAAACTAGAGCAGCAGCTTACACTCCCACTCCTCTACTTTCCCCTCTCAGGACACTCTGGGAGAGTGGAAGCTATTCTTCTTTTACTTTTCTGTCTTTCCCCTTCCTCTGCACAGACAGATTGTTTTCCATTGCTTAGCTGGAATGGTAATCTTTTTCCTTCTGTTATTTTTACCTCTCTCCCTCAGGTCTGGCCCAAGAAACATTTAAATTAAGATAATTAATAAAGTCTTCTGTATCTGACATAGTGAGTCTATGTCAGCAAAATTCAGTCTCCGGCAGGAATTGCAAGAGATGTTGTGACATCAGGAGTAAATTACTGCTTGAAACACTTCTGAGAAAAATAGACTGCCAATTTATGACTGGTTTACAGTTAAGGCTTTGATTTGGAAGTTTCAAAGTATTTTTTATTTCCGAAAAAATACAATCATTTCCAAGCAGCAGGACTATTTCTTACTAATATAGTTAAAAATAATCACAGGCATTTAAACCTTCAGTTAGACCCCAGTAAATAAACTAATGAGGAATTGGAATTTTCCACCATTGCAAGCATCAAGGCACCTTTCACAGCTTGTTCCACATCCAAAAGTTAACCTAAACATTACCGAAAAAGGACAGTGAGGGAGTAGGGTGGTTCTAGACATGAAACAGCACTCCTGCCATTGTGAGGGTTGTTTCTTTAGTGAAATTAAAGATTTCTTCTCTTTAATGATGAGAAATAGCCAGAAATACAGAAGCACCATGCACAAACTGAGGAAGAGGGACTGAATTTACTAGTATTTCAAGAAAGTAATAACCTGCTGAAACACCAATGAGTCATATGGGCTGGATGTTAAAAGACTGTTGTGGCATGAAAAATATATAAACTTGCCTCAGTGTTTTGCTGTAGCACACACACTACTTGAAACGATTTATTCTGACCTTGATTTAATCAAGAAGTAGTCAAGAAGAAATCCTGGTAGAGTTACATCAGACCAACAGTTTACCTACAGAAGGGGGGGAAAAAAAAAGTTGTTTTTCCTTTTGTTTTTCAAAATACACTCTATAGCTTTTCATAAAATCTGAAGTCAAATAAAAAAGATAAAATGGACAGCAGTGTACAAAATACACAACCATCTAAGTATTTAAGGTCTAGTTAAGGGAGGAAAAGGCAGACTGGATGATTCTGTGGGTAGAGCAGATCTATCCAGCAGTATCTGAGTGCAGGACCTGGCCCTCAGCCACAAGCTACAAAATTCCTCTTACGAAGATGAGGCAAGACTGCACAGGAAGCAATGCAGCTCAGCGTGCTGGGACGTACTGGTGCTAAATTAACCCAGGCACCATTTATTTAAGCAGATGTAAATTAACCATGAAGTTACGGCTTTCAGCACCTATTAGCACAGATCACAGCTTTATTTGGTGGCAAGAAACAGCTACGGACCTGAAATTGGGGATAAAGTAGGCCAGCAATTTGCACGCTTGCCTGGGAGTTAGTCATGACAGGCTGTCTCTGGGCAAGCCACATCTGCCTGTGCCTCATGGGATGATATGTTCTTACCTCACCTCAACAAGACACCAAAGATTTGCTCCCAGACAATGCTCAAACACCTGAGAAAAGGTGTCTAAATACAGGTCAAGCCATTCTGTGGATGATTTTATATACCAGACAGAAAGTCCCAACCCTGGTATGCTTCGCTGTACCAGAAACATTCCTTTGGCAAGCTCTATCCATTTTAAAAATCCAATAAATACTCAGCCATCATCAGCCTAAAGAACTTGCAGTTGCTCTGCACAGGACATGAATACAAATACAATCAAAACCAGCCCTGTTTTTATTCCCCTCCCTTAAACAAGGTGCCTCCAGCTTCATGCTTGCATATCTGACTCTACTTCCCAGTGCTGTGAATTCCTGGCATTTCTCCTCCTTCCCAAATCATGACACCTGGCACTTCTACACAGTAACACTGTGGTTATTTTGCTGCTGCCTCTCTGTCTCCCTGCTTTTCCTGCATGATTTGAAATGTTGTGCTTTCAACGGTGGGAGATCTTCTGTGCTGATGTGTAACTTCTTTTTCTCTCTGAGGGCAGGCAATTAATGAGATGATGACTGCAGTCCTTTCTTGTGCAGTTCTTACCCTCAGTGACATGATGGCGGGTTGTCTCAAACCTCTATTATGGCATTTCCTGACGACATGTTTTTTGCTTGACAGATTAGGCCTATTTCCAGCAAGGCAATGAAGACGTAACACTTAGCAGCTTCTTATTTCATTACCTTAAGTGCAAAATTACTTTGTAGCTGAAAGCAAAAAACTTCATTTCGCAAGCCAGGCTATTGTAGAGGAAGATTATAAAAATACATTCTGGAAGGAGACAGGGAAAGAACAATATAAACAATAATACAGGGAAGTGTTCAGTTTTTAACTCTGTCACTGCCTCGAAGTCCATGGTACAGAGGGACAAAGGAGAAAGTCACACAGCCCAAGGGTGACATAGCCCTTGGGAAGGGCAAGGAGGTCTTCTTGGGGAGCTGACTGCCAGCCTAAGCAGGTTGGTGGTAGGAGAGGGATGCCACACTGCAAAAATATTCCTTGCTGTGCCTTTTGTTTTCATTCCTTCCTCCTCAAGATGCCCTCAAAGAAACTAGAATGTGGAGAAACTTCTACCCTTGCAAGGGAGCTGTAGCTTTACTAGTCCATCTCCTCCTCCACATCCTGCAAAGCATGAGGTCTTCGTGGATGACTAAGCCTATGTTTTCAAGAAATCAAGCAAGTAAAATACATATAAACTCAGAGTTACCTCAGTCAGAGCATGGGAGAATACAGGAGTGACCATGGGCTGGACTCTGCTGAAACTGGCGCATGGGCTCCAGACCAATGCCATTCTTCCAAGACGCCACAAATTTTTAGGAAATAACAAGGACTTGAGAATGAGCATATTGCTTTCAAAGACAGAAAGAGCTGATCATTTGCTAAGCGGCTTCTTCAGTGGTAAGTGACAGGTAAATTATAAACTCAGAGACTCCAAAGGCACTGGGGAGGTGGGAGACGGAAGTGGGGGAGTGACAAGAATAGATGCATAAACCAACATATTTTGAGTTGATACAGCTGGGTGAATATCAGGTTTATAAAAATGACAGATTTTAAACTCTGGCTTTTTGTATCACAGTAAGAATACATTTAAGGATAGCACTGAGACATTCAGTATTGTAAACAGTTCCTGATTTAGACGGAGATACCAATGGAGCTGATTAATCTTTCTATTGCATGTTTGCAGGTGAGGACAATCTGACCGAATTCAGGCCACTGGTTGTTTACATTTGGAAGCTGAGACCTGAATAATATGCATTATACTCATAAAATATAGTGTTAATCTGGACATACAGATTTCTTTCTGTTTTCAACTGCGGGCAATTTCTGTCCATATTTCTGAATCACACAAAGACTTTGAATTTAAAAAAAAAAACACCTAGCTTTGTTTACTAAGAAGGAATGGCATTTTTTCCATTTTGCATTTCCTCTCCAGCATGTGCATGATCATAGCTCGATCTAATGTGCTCTAAGCAGAACAATCATCAGTGATATCCTTGCAAAATGCTTCTTACATTGCAAGAGTATTTTTTTTTAATGCACTCCTATTCAGAGGGGAGAGAAAGATGTTAATCTTGTCCATTCATAGTCCTGAGAAATGTAAAGGAGAATCATTGGGCACAAGGTTATAAAACAGCTTAAAAGTAGCACTTTTTCCTGATATTGTTACTGGCAGCTGCTTACATGTTGTATGGCATGTAATCTTCTAACTGATAAACCTAAAACATCGTCTTGGGAATTTTGACAAAGGATACCCAGGAGCCTCTTTCCTTGCAACTGAAGTGATAATTCCAATGGGTGGATGGCATGGCTTCATATCAGAGGTGGGAAGCAGAGTGGGTATAGTGTTAAAAACAGACATAGACCTTCATTTTGTGTCAGCGGAGATTTCTTTTTAGCAGAATGTTTTTAGCTGGAGTAATAACAAAGTACTGTATTTGAGTCTGTATTGACTGTTTTGTTACATCGGATGATTATGGTTTTCATAATTTTGCATCAGTTTAGGTCGTGAATGTACTTTTGCTGCTGTGTTTTACAAAGCAACAGTTTAATTCTTGATCAAATTAATGGTTTAAACTTGCTAGTAATGATCAGAGTTATCAATATTAACAGAAATTGATAATTTATTTTCATTAATATTTTGCAAAAGCATACTAACCAAACACAATTCTAACTGGGGGGAGGGGGGGGAAGTAAATATTATAATTTTAACCCAATATGCTGAAAGATAAACCAGCAGTAGATAAACATACAGCTTGGTGTTCTGACAGGAATGTGCATCTGTTTCCCATTAACTTTGCTTGAGACAAGCAAGGAATCAAGGTTTCCCGTGATTTAATTTGAAGAGCAATTTAGATTTCCTGTGCCTTCGCTGGAGGTATTATTGGTATGAAACCAGGAATGCCCTGACTGTTCCTAGGAGTTTCATGTTTCTCAAAGAATAATACCTACAGAAATTCAAACAGGATGTCAAGTGTTCCATGCAGGCTCTCAGCGCTCTTCAGTGTTTCTAATATAAGTTCATAGAATCACAAGTCCAAACAATGTTAAGCCATGAGTTTCATTCTCTCTTTTTGCCAGGTAAAGGGACCAACTTGGAAAAGATAATAAGCTAATGAATGCTGTTCGGTTCAGCTCACAGTGGAATTCTGTCCAGCAGAGAAGATCAGATGCCCTGAAAATGACATTACTGACCCAAGTAGCCAAGACTGTTGTTCACAGAGGTGATATAGAGCCTGGATAGATGTCCATCAAGCTGTGGTTGTGCATGGTGCTTAGAAAGGGCTGAACACATTACCTGTGACATGGAGGTCCTGTGATGTTTTTCAAGCTGTGCACACAGAAGTACAGACATTCCAGAGATTTACTTGCTTATTTAAACCACTGCCTTGTCTCCCATGACCCCACGCTGATGGTATATTTGCATAAATAATTAAATATTTAGGGAGATAATGACCATCCTTCTAATGGATTTTTTTACAAAGTATACTTCACTATCTTTTGCTTCTGAACAAGGTGAGCAATTATTTTGAACCACTCAGATTGTCGGGGGGGTTAATACATCAACGATTTTATGGCTCTGTCTCTTCTTCAGGTGAAATTTCAGTCTCATTGGAGTAAACTCCAGATGACTGAGAGAGGATATATGGAGAGAGGAGAACCTGGGATTTTTAAAACATCCTGTGCTCAGGAAAATTTGATTTTGTGCATTCTTGTGTACAAGCAGACTTGTGTCTAAGATACTTTCCACTTACATTTCCTCCTATGCAGAATAATCTGCAAGACACAGAGTTTTAACTCAGCTGCCTCAAAAGGGGCAATGCCAGTTTATTACTTACAGTCTTCTTCTTTTCAACTTGTGCTGTTCTTTAGAACTTGTAAAAAAATAATTTAAAATTCAGTCACTGTCAGTTGTAAGGGAAAAGTTGCTCCGTTTCTTTGACAGTGTAAACTGTCTTCATTGCCTGTTTCTTCTATTTATAGTTAAACTGTACTGGATTTTGTAAGATCATACCACTACTGGATATTTAAGAAGATTTATGTCATTCTGCTGTTAAATTTTCCAGAAAAAGAAATTAGTCTAAAAATTAATGAAAACCTATTTGCCTGGTCATGACTGCAGTATGTAATTCTTCATAATGAGTAAAAAAAACCACAAAAAGACTTAATTAGGCTATGAAGATGCAAACTTAGATTTCCTGAAAATTCACAATTTTTTTGTGGGTTTTTGTTGTTGTGTCTTTTAAATCTTTACTTGGTATCCAGACAGTTTTCTAAGTGAAGGTCAAAAGAGTTTCAGGAGAGCAATTTGCCCCATATCTCACATTTTGAAGGTCCTGTTGATCTCGAAAAGCAAGAAAGCAAACAAAGCATGCTACTCTGCTACACTACTGAACTTGTTTTAGGCAATTCCAGGCTATTCCTGGAAAGTACATTTTATAGTGTTTTTTTCCTGCTATTAGCATTTTTTAGTATATGAGATTTTCATTTTTCACAGTACGATTCTTCAGTGTTACTGATCCCACAGCTAAGACAACTTATGATTTATTAGTCTATATTTGTAGCTGATATATGACATTTTGTCAGATCCTTCAACATATTCTCTCAACACAGCAACAACATTATGTAATAAAAACATGTTTCATGATGAACAGAAATTCTATGCAGCCTCCATGATTTTTTACTAAAATTGGGGCCACATGCTTACACATTTCTAGCCAGACAGCTGAAAATTTGACCTATGACATTCAATAATGAGTAATAATTATTCATATAGAGATAGAATTTTATTGTTATATATTGGCTGTAGTGGTCTACTGGGTGTAGTAGCTCTATTATCAGGTATGGAAAATTTCACTAAGAGGTTTATTTACAGTTAATAGCTATTGTATCATGTATGATCTTCAGTTAGCAAAATAAAACAAGTTTTTTGGAGTTTTTTCCCCATCAGACACTATATCTCAATTTCAGGCTTCAGGGATCTGTAACAACTGGTGCAATGTTATCCCTGACTGGAGCTCAAAACAATTCTGCCACTAACATGAGAAGATCCTCTTTAATGATATAACCTCCAGGTCCCAGTAGGATGAAGCAGTGTTGAGATGGAACATGATTTTAGTTCTGTATGAACAACCCCTCATTTCTCCAGATCCAGATCAAGATATCTGGTAATTAAATGCTGAAACAACAGCTAGAAGTGTGACCTGACCTATTTTGATCATATTCCCTCAATAGTCTGCAAGTTTGCCATATTTCTCTCAGGTGGTACAGCATCCTACATTTGAAATATGTAGAAATCCTCAACAATTTGCTTTGTGCATGTAACATTTAACTTTCCAAATACTGGCTTGGTTTGGAACAGAAGAAATTTTTTGTTTGTTTGGTTTTTTTGGCTGGTACTAGCGCATACTTTCTTGATGTCTCCATAAAGCCCTGGCTATGCCAGGTTCTGAGAACTTCCTTGGTGACACGGAACATCTGCTGCTGTCCATGGAAACCTGGACCTTGTGTGTTCTGTGTGACCCAAGAGCCATATGGATAACGTTTACACAAAGTCATTTTTAATACTGCTGATAGCACAAGTGAGAGCTGCTTTTTCACATGTGTTGGTACATTTTTTTGAGAAGTCAGAGGGGCGCATCTCTGCCCAACCCATACTTTGGAAGCACAGCATGCCTGACTTCAGCCAAACCTTTTCCTTTCCTGGAATGTTTCCAAGGCTTACATATGTTAAATCAGTGTTTTCCCTAACTAAAA
>VYXB01003970.1:23199-44778 GCA_013397135.1 Pachyramphus minor | reverse complement strand
TATAAATACAAGGAGGCCTGGCAGGTTGACTACATCATGTTGCCACAGACCCACCAAGGCAAACGCTCTGTGCTTCCCATGGTGGAAGCAACCACTGGGTGGTTAGAGACATATTTGGTACCACATGCAATGGTCCAAAATACCATTCCGGGTCTACAGAAGCAAGTCCTGTGGAGACATGGCACTCCAGCATGTATTGAATCAGATAATGGGACTCATTTCAGGAATAACCTAGTAGCCACTTGGGCACGAGAGCATGGTATTGTATGGGTATATCACATTCCATATCATGCATCTGCTGCTGTGAAAGTTGAAAGGTGTAATAGACTGTTAAAAACTCTGAAGGTGCTAGGTGGGGGAAGTTTCAAAAATTGGGATAAGAACTTAGCCCAGGCCACCTGGCTAGTTAACACTAGAGACTCTGTCAATCAAGCTGGCCCTGCCCAAGCAGAATCCCTCCACACGGTAGATGGAGACAAAGTTCCAGCGATTCACCTGAGAGGTATGCTAGGTAAGGCTGTGTGGGTTNCCTGCAGATATATGATCTTGGGGGTCTGGGGACTGCTAGTTCCACTTGTGGGATCCAGAGGAAGACCAGAGTCTCGACCGGACTGGGACCACCACTCTCAGCTGGATTGCAGCCACCCTTCTCAGCTGGACTGCAGCCACCGCTCTCAGTCAGACTGTGACCACCACTTCCAGCCAGACTGCAACCATCGCTGGCATTGGCAGGTTTTTCTCCTCTCTTTTTGCTTTTTGGACTCAGAGGGGCCCATGTGGGGTTCAACACCATTCTGTTCGTGCCCCAGGGTGCCGGGTTTTGTGGGTTAAAATCAATTGTTTACCTATTAAATTGTATTTATTATATTATTGTTATTAAAATTGTCATTCTGACTTTTAATCTCCTTTGAGCTGGGTTTATTTCTCCCGCCGGTTTACCTTTAAACCAGCACAACCTCAAAGAAGCCTAGCCTTGGGGAAAAACTAATTATGTGCTTTAAGTTGTATTTTGCAGGAAACCAGACACCAGATGGAAAAAACCCGAACAAAACTGATACCAGTATCCAATGATGTCCAATGATGAGACAGCCCAGACCAGTAAACCAGTCCTAAACCCAGAACAGTGACAGTTACCAAGGAGGCAAAAGATCCAAACTGAACTGATGTTGATACTGATCTTCAACAACAGACAACAGCCTTGGAAAAATAAACAAGGACTATATATATACATGTATTAACACGTGCAAGATATAGGTGTTGCATTAAAGAAATTGTATGGAATAAGGGGTGGAGAATGTAGTGGGTTGGCTTTTGGAGTTTTTAGGCCTTCCTAAGCAATAGGGGTCAGGAATCTAAGGAAGTATTCCATATCATCCTTTAATGTAACGCAGCATATAAATAAGGCATAGATAGGAGCGCTGGCTCTCATCTTTCTTCCGGTGGCTGAGGACGACAGGTCTCTCCACAGATGGTCTTTGCTTGTGTGGGCCAAGGCCTGTTTGCTTGGACCTGTCGTTATCTCCAGTCCCTCCAGGAGACGCAGGGAGTTGGTCGGTGCTCTGTACACTTCTGCTGTCTAGTTCAGGGAAGTATTTAATTCAGTTTTTTTGTTTATTCACTAGCACTCTACTAACGGTGTGTATTTGGAGGGTGCTTGTCTTAGTTTTTGTCCCTGTTTTTCCCCCTCCCTTTTCCTCTGGGAGCTCTGTGTTGCATGTACAAATTGTATATATAATTGTAAATATATGTAAATATATATTTTTTTTATATAATCTAGTTTTGTTTGGACTTCTTTCGGGTTTTCGGTAGTTCGTGTTTTTTTTCCCTCGCTTGAAAGAGTGGGAGGGGGAAGGGAGGTGGCTTGGACTTGGCGAGAGAGCCAGGCCAAACTAATACAGCAGGATAAAGTAAGTTTAGAGGAATATAGTCCTGACCAAATCTTTAAAAACTGCCATCCAGAATTCAAGAAGAGTATCAGAATATAACATTAAATTTGGGCACATGTTGACTATACACTGAAAAAAAGGTTAACAGTAACATCCCTCAGGTTGGGCTTAAAAGAAAGTATCCAAGGTCTACAGCATAGAATAATTAGGTCACAAAATATTAATGAAGGCAGATACAGTTGAATTCAGTGGTGACAGCCCAGCAGAACTGTATGTCCTTTTCCAAAGGCTACAGGAGCAGCTTCAGCTTCCTCATAGACCAATACACACTGAAATCCTGGCCTCATCTGAGCACAGAGCGACCCTTTCAAGAACTGCTGTCACAAATCTATTTAGCTTTTCAGAATCTGACCTACATCATTAAGAGCGCAGACTTTCTAACAGGGAAGTCAAATACAGCATTTTTCTACTAAGAAATATTTGTTATTCTCACTTACTATAGAGATAAACATCTAGTCTAGGAATCATCTGAATTTTCACTGTGTTTTAAGACATCACTAATTAGAGCCTAAGGAAAGCACTAAAAATACCCCAACATGCAGCTGACATCTCCCTGATTCAACGTGAGAACCTTCTGTACTGACTGAGAGCAGTGACTAAGACAACTGCCTTCAGTGTGTGCTCTTCCATGAACACTGGCACGTACAAGAACTACTTTTTCCCAAATTAGATGGATAACTAAGGTAAGAAGATTTTCTTTCCCCTCCTGAAGACAAGTAGTCAGTATGTTATTCAGGTATTCAGTGAACAGAGCAAACATCCAAAATTTTATATATCCAGAAAGCCGTAGTTGCTGGGAAAAAACAACTCCTGATTTATATTCTAGGTCCATCAACTGTAAGTGATTTTTTAAGAAAAAGATTTTTAGTATTTCCAGGCTTCTGGTAAAAGTCTGTGTTTTGCTCTGACAAAACAGCAATGAAAGAAATAAACCCCAGAAAATTTCATGAACACTACCAGCTCAGAAACCACAGTACTTTTTGCTCTTTGGGCATCATACAACACTTCAATATTGTAGCTACTTCAGATTAAACTGAAATATTATCCCAAGACTTCAGAGGGTTTACTGGACACAGGATTCATATGCCTGTATCACAGGCATTATTCTTTAGTTTTCTCTAATTCTACGACCACCTATACTCACAGACAGTAACTAAAAATGTCCATCAAGAGAAAATTCTGGAGGAATCAAATCTGAGTAAAGTATCCCTTTTGATTTCTGACAAGTGAGATTTGTTAGAATGGTATGACGCTATTTTCCCAATTTTGACTAACACATCAAAGAAAGGAATCCAGAACATTCCAGTTTACTGAACAATTTTTGGACATTCAAATATGTAGTTAGAACAAAGAGATGCATTAGAAAAAGAATTAATGACAAGTTACTGGACAAAACTATTTAAAGTACCACTCCAGCAAGAAAAGGTGCATTATAATCTTGTGGAAAATTTGCTTCCAAATCTGTTATTTGTTTAGCTAACAAGAGTAGTCCTAAAACTGACTCATAGAAATAGATAATGTAAACTATATCTAGGACCAAAAAAAAGTCTAAGTAATACAGTATATATTCACTAAAAATGGCAACTTTAATAAGCTTGTATTTAAGTAACTACGAATTATGTCACAGAAAATGTCAGAAAAAGCATTTTATGTGCATCAGAATAGACTACGCTAATGGCCACTGTGAATCCTTCCTAATTTTCAAAATTCTTTATTTTCTAATGTCAAGAAGAAGTATAGTTTCCTACTAAGCTTAAATAGAGCATCATGCAAGTGGTACTCACATGCAATTCATCCAGTTCAAAAACTGTGGCTTTAGAGCTGAGAAAAAAAATTAAAACCATTTTAAGCTCCTTTAATAATCTTTTATTTTGTTTTGAAACTAATTGCTTATCTACATTTTGCTTCTTTTTACTGGATTTCCTTATGTAGTTCTCAGCCTTGGAACACAGAATTTTTGCAAAATAAACAAGAATTTAAGAACTAAAAGCAAGCGAGACATTGCTGCTAACAGACTGATCATCTTTATGCGCCTCCAGCTGTACAGTAGCTTGGTGGAATTTGCACATTGACCATGGTCATGTCACAGTGGGCAAAGAATAACACCAGTACTTCAGTTTAGAGAAGCTCTGACAATCAGGACTTATTTTTCTCAGTTTTAATACTTAAAAAGAATATATCTGTTGTTTTCTCCCCAGCTGCATGTTGGCATTCAAACACGTTAACCTTAAGAAAACTGGACTGTGATTTATTCACAAGGCCTATGATACCAGGCCAAATTTCAGATTTTCTTGTAAGAGGTGCATTTCTCTCCCAAGGATTCTTTGTCCCCTCCTGTTCATCTAATGCCTTGTCCAATATAATTCCAAATGTTGAAAGCAATACTCCTTCTACTGTTTCTTTGAGTAGGCCTACAATCAATAATTTATCTTGAAATGCATTCAGTTCTCTATTCCTAATTTCAATTCACCATTGCTAAATCCCCCAACCACCTACTTGAACTAAAACTCTATCTGTCCATACCATTTGATACCATTTCCTTCATAAAATGCTAATTAGATTTTGTGAAACATTCTGATTTAAAACATTGTGCCAGCTAATTTAACACTCCCATCTAGAGCATCTCAAAGATACAGGATGAATTCTTAAAATTAAGGTTCCTATGGAACTATCATTTTTACTGTAATAAAAAGGTTTCTCCAGATTTAACTCTCTGTTAGTACTATTACTTTTGGGTATGACACCAACATTTAGGGTGCATTTTACAGATCTATACTATTAATTTCTTGCTTAAGTATTTCACCTATGTGCAAGACTGGTTTCATCAGTTTAACAGAAATTCTTCAAAGAAATTCAACAGTAATATCCTATTTTTTTTGGAATCTAAAATAGACTTGAAATCCAAAGACTATTTTCCACAAAACATATGCATAAACAGAGACATACAGCAAAGTGGCTATTGAGGATCTTACAGTACTAACAAGGCCAAGAACTCATCCTCTGGCACCAACAGATCTTACACATCTATAATACCGTTTTATCAACCACACTGAGGCATTCACTGGTCCATATCTAGAAGCTACTGTTGGTACAGCACCAAAATATTTAAAAAGTAAATAAATTCCAATAA
Source organism: Pachyramphus minor (assembly GCA_013397135.1). Taxonomy (NCBI): domain Eukaryota; kingdom Metazoa; phylum Chordata; class Aves; order Passeriformes; family Tyrannidae; genus Pachyramphus; species Pachyramphus minor. The sequence goes on along the minus strand of VYXB01003970.1, from coordinate 39,702 downwards.
GTAATAGAAACTTAATACTCTAAGAAAAATAACAATAGTCTGATTCAACTTTCTTGACTGATAGGAGTGATCATTTCAGCACTGAAGTATCCCCTAATTGAAGATAATTAACCTGGGTGGATTGAATGAGCAAAGCCAGGCACAGACAATACACCTGAATAGAACAGACTGTGAATTTCTCAAGGGCCAAGGAGAGAAGGGTTCACACAGCAGTCAAAGTCCTGATTGTTTATGAAACTGTTGAGTGAGACTGGACTTGGCTGTGTCCCCCGAAGAACTGTACTTGCGACCACCTGCCAGTTCAGCATGGACACAGTAACTGCTACCCTTAGAGCCTGGCAGTTCAGTGTCCAGCTCCGGTTCAACCCTGGCCCTCACCAGTTTGTTTATAAAGATGTTGCGGCAGCTCAAGGGAATTTAACTATTTGCAACATACATGAAATATGCAAAACATTTATGAATGGCTAATTATGTTCATTCTGTATCATGCTTTTTATACATCAGATTAACTATGAGATTAATGCAATTTTTAACAATTACAGTCCATGAGCTCCACAACACCAGTCAAAATTTAAACTATTTTCTTGCGCAGCTGTACTAACGAAATATCATAGAAGATACACAAACAAGGTAGCAAACCATCAAGGCAGCTTATAATGCTGTGGCAAAATATGTTTGTCATCAGGATTTTTGCAATAGTTTTGAACCTCTGAGTGAAAGGAAAGATAAACACAGATATCTTCAACAGAAGATAAAATTCAACTGTTTATCTTCTCTGTTTATCCAATTATGAGTGCACTGAAGTTTCAAGAAGTTTGCTGAACAAAGTATGTTAAAGATTTTATAACTGCAAGAGAGACCAAAAGAAAAAGATCTAGGTTAGAACTGCTGCTCTGCAACATAGTTAACATCATCCAAGATTCTTCTAAATAAGGAAAACAAAGTCTTACGGAATTAAAGGCAGAATAGGAAAGTAAATATAACCTCAGGTGAACTGTAAATGTGAACTGAAGAAATTTCAGACAGAACAACTTAGGCACTTCAAGGAGCAGCATCTATGATGAAAGAAATGAAACATCAAATCCTGTAAGATTGACTAGCTGCATGAAAATGCCCTTTTGAATATTTTTCATTTCCACTAGAGATATTGAAGTTCACATGTAATGCAGATAAGCACAGTAATTTCTAAATTATTATACAAAACACCAAAAAAATACACATTCTCGGTTTTCATTAACATGATGCAGTATTGCCATGACATTATATTCAATATTAAAAGCTCCAATTTTCACAGAATATTAATTTTATTGATTATATCTCCCACTATAACAATTTCAAATAAATCAGCTTAAGGAATGGAAGGGCAGCCAGGTTTCCACTGACAACAATAATAAGTGAATATTTTCATGAATGAGGAACTAGAATGACAGTTTGCTCTTTCATCTGTGGAATGGGGCTGTTTCTTGGGACATAGAGCCTTTGGTTGAAGTAGAACTTAGAAAGAATAAAGTGTACAAATTAAGACTTTTTGAAGGACAAAAAATTCCTCCTGATTAAGATCAACCCCTTTATGAAAATGAGAGAAGTTATCTTATAATGGCATTGTGAAAAAATGGTCATTAATGGTGTGCCAGTCATTTTCTAGGTCAACACCTTCACTCATCTTTATTCCATTTGCACTCCTCTCACCTTGCTCTCCTCCTTCTCTTGCTTCAGCACATAAAGGGCCTTACACAGCCTGCCCAGGTAAAGGAAAGCAGCAGTACAAACTACTTGTTTAGTATCAGAACTGCAAAAAGGATTGTAGGAGATAAACTCTTTGTGCTTTCACACAGCCCACACAAGCATTAGCTTAAAATATCACTGTAATGTATTTTTCAGTGTCACTTGTTGTTTATTCCACTTAATGATCCTTTTAATTTTCTCTTGTGTCTGCACAGACTTACAACACTGCTTTAGTAACTGATGATGATGAGAATATGCAGTCTGGTGGCTACAATTATTAGGCTAATAAATAATGTCCTGTATTGAAGTTAGAACTGCCTTCCTTATGAATAGATTTAAAGATATTACTATATTAGTAATTATATAGGCAGTTAAATACACTGAAATCCAAACTGTTGTTCAATAAAATTTGTCCAATAAATCATACAAACAAACTATGAGATCTCACTTTGTCCTAGTTTGAATAGCTGGGACCAGTTCAACACTGTGGGAGTGTAACCTAAACAGTGTATTCTACACCCTCTCTGCCATTTCCCAGAAGCTACAGACCATTTGCAGCAGCTGCCCAGAGCACACCTGACCCCTCAGGCTGTGAGCTGGGTGTTAAGAGGCCTGTGAGATAAGAAGATGTTCCTGTCCTCAGACCCAGCACAACCATTCACTCATTGTGGAACTCCCCGCCCTGGGAAGGGGATTCAGGCATTGCTGCCTGAGCCTGCAGATATATGATCTTGGGGGTCTGGGGACTGCTAGTTCCACTTGTGGGATCGAGGGGAGGACCAGAGCCTCAGTCAGACTGGGACCACCACTTCCAGTTGGATTGCAGCCACTACTTCCAGCCGGACTGCAGCCACCAGTTCCCGCCGGGCTGTGACCACCACTTCCAGCCGGACTGCAACCATCACTGACATCAGCAGGTTTTTCTCCTCTCTTTTTTTGCCTTTTGGACTCAGAGGGGTCCACGGTGGCTCAGGGCAGGGGCTGACAAACACCATTCTGTTTGTGCCCCAGGGTGCCGGCTTTGTGGGTTAAAATCAATTGTTCACTTGTAAAATTGTATTTATTATATTAGTGTCATTAAAATTGTCATTCTGACTTTTAATCTCCTTTGTTGTTAAGATAACTCTGTGAAGATCCAATGCTAGAAGATATGATATATGTCTTGGAATTCAGACACTGAATATAGTCAGGCTCTGTGAGCCTCCTTCACTCTAAGGAACTGGAGAACACAGAGGCAAGGTAGAAACAAAAACCACACTTGCAGATAAGCTTTCTAGTTATGTGGGGGCTATTCAAAGTACGTATTTTATTGCCAAAAAATGATGCTCTCTCATGAGAAACATACTGCAGTAAATATTAGAATTTACCTGGCTGAAAATTAATGATAAAAGTAAAAGATGACTCTGCAACATACAGAACATTGTGCCCTTCCAAACACAACTTTAATGCATGGGCTCCATCCCAGCCAAGATTCTACATGTGAAAATTTTGTTTAAAAAAAAACCACAAGTACTTGTTTCTTTTGAACCAGCACTGTCAACAGAAGAAATCTTATCATCTCCCCTGCTTGTACCAGCACAAACATGTGTGGTAAAGAACAGTGGTGACTTGCTTAAAACTAGACTGGTTTGAAAATCCCAACAACCCAAAACAGTTGGTTTTAACCCACATCAATTCCCCAGTCTGTTCTGATATGCAGCCACACAAACACCTACACTGATACAAGCAGATAGAAGAAAACCGCTCCCCTCAACAGCAGTGCTGGCTAAAACTATAAATCCAACTGAAGAGCTTCTGGTGTTTGCAGACTTTCTTACCAAAGTCAGCAAAGCAAAAGTTCCACTGAAAAATAGATTAGAAGTCAAGTTCAAAAGCAGTACAACACATAACTCCACATAAACTTTCAGATCAGCCCTGAATTTTGTCCCAGATCATAAGGTATTAGTCTCAAAAACTAACTGTGTTATTGGAAACAAAACCAATTTAAATGTTAGTAGTAGATGCAAGAAACAAACTTTAAATTTAGTCTACAATACATAAAAGACAGTCAAGAAAGAACAGCAAAGAACAGAGCTGTAGGAAAGTTGGAAAATAAGAGTTTTCAATTATATGAATAAAATCCACCTTGGAAGCCCCAAGGACAGGATTTGAGCTGGCAAGGTCAAGGTGGAGATGGACAATTGTGCAATACTCAATTAACCTTTTCCCCAGATATTTTCTAACACACAAATATTCAAGAAAAAATGTATACGCTCTCAAGAATTTGCTTTGTTACCTTAATTTTTAATACTAGTCAATGGTATAACTTCACTGAAAGGTTACCAGTCTGTTAATTTTCAAATAAGCTTCCCCTTTTTTACTTAGTCATTAGAATAAGTGCATTCTATACCATTCATAACAGTATCTATAAAGACCTCTAGCTTCTATTTTGATTTAATGGAATTAGAATTCTTCATAGTAGCAAAGAAGGTATTTTGAAAACCATAAAACATAGGAAGATAAAAAGTGATCTTTGAGAACTAGATTCAGGGAAGCATAAAATCATGAGGGAACAAGACACGCTTCAGTTTCCTGAGCCACTTTTATGCATTTTACACTCTCATCGAGTTCAGACAAGTTTATTATGTAAGACTTGAACATTCAAACTAAGCCAGGCTCAGCATGAGGAGAGCGTGAGACAACACTGAGCACAACCAGGATGATTAAATGCTGTGGGCTTTGTGTTTGTGTTCCACGTGGGATGTGTGAAGAAATGCAAAGCTGCTGATAATTTCTGAGGAAAGCCTTGGAACAGTATAAAATATGAATAAAAAAGATAAATCATAATAAAAAAGGAAAGAGGAGGAAAATTAATCAAAGAATATGCACAAAATTGCGACTACCTAAGAAATTAAACTGAAAAAAGGGGTGGAAGACTAAATGTGAAACCCACATGAGCTCGCTCTGCCAGGGCCGCTTGGTTCGACGGGACAGCACAACTCCGGGAGAACCCTGAGTGGAACCCAGAGGAAGCATTGACGGAAGCGCTGAGGGGACCCCTGAGAAGACCCGGAAGGAAGCTCTGGCCGTGTGCCTGTCAGGAGCCCGGGCCGTGTCCCTTTCAGGAGCCACGGCCGCAGCCCCTGAGCGCCGCCCGGGGCGGGCCTGTCTCTGCGCGGGGCCGAGCCCGCCATGCCCCCGCCGGGCTGCAGAGGGCGCTGTGCAGCACAGCTCTCGCCCGGCCGCGGCCTCTCCTCTCGCTGGCAATCCGGCGGGTCCCAGGCCGCTGCCATGGCGCTGCCAGTGCTGTCGAGCTCGGCCGTGAAGTTCCGGCGGGTTCTGGCACACTTCCCGCAGGAGCTCAGCCTGGCCTTCGCGTACGGCTCGGGGGTGTTCCGGCAGGCGGGGGCCGCGGCCGAGCACGGCGAGGTGAGCGCTCGGGCCCCGCGGCCCTGTGCTGGGCATTCCGGGCACCGCAATACCTTACGGGGTATTGCCTGGTCCGTCCCCCAAGCTGCCCGGGAGGGCCCGGGGTGGTCCCGGCAGTGGGTTTGTCATTGTGACGGGCTCGGGGTCCCCTTCAGTCCTGTGTGTGCACACTGTGTGTCAGGTTATTTACTGCTGTTTTTAAAGAGAATTACAGTTTGTGCAACCTGCTATGCACCGTATGAGGGGAATTGAAAATATTTTGCCACACTGAAGTGGCAGTCTCAGGGCTTCCTCATCGCTAGGGGGTCAACTGCTTGGAAATAATGTTTCTTTTTATTTATTTTTTGTGTCCAACCTTTCAAAAATTGTTAATCAACAGTATTGCTCGTTATTGGCTTGACTTACTACGCACTCTCCACAGATGTGACTTTAAATGTGCCTCGTTTTCTTTAAACGGGGATAATAAGAATTTCAGAGCTCTAACAGCATCTCATCATCACACAAAAGAATAGGAAAAAAAGGTAGCTAACAGGTTACCTTTTAGTACTGTTAATGGGTTAGCTGAGATGCTGCCCACAATTAATAAGCCACAGAGGGGCAGTCCTAGTGAATTTGAAGCAACATTACTCCAGATAGTGGTGTGTTGCAGGTGTGAGTTCTGAGCTTTCGTGCTGTCTGTGTGCAGGCACTGTGTGCACTGGTTTCTCCAGTAGAGCAGTACGTACACTGCACACTGGAAGTCTTTGGAGTTTGGATTGTTTTGTTGTCAAAAACAAAGGGATATGCTAGAAATGCACTTTTTGCCAGCTCTCAGGTGCCTTTGTCTGCCCACATCCCCCAATTCTCAGCTTTGCAGATTGCCAAAAGTCCTGTTCATTCGCAGTGTCAGCTGTTCCACTGACTTGTGTATTAAGATGGTAGAGAACTTACACTTGCTCTTCTGTTTTGGAGGGTTGAAGTTTGGTCATGACCAGGACAGGAAAATTTTAAGTAGTCTCTGATAAACAGATGAAGAAACACAACTTTATCTGAATCTTTAAAACTGTATCTGACATTAATACTTGTGGTTTAGGCTTTATTATTATATTTTTCTTGTGAAAAATTATTAGCTGGAAGTTTGATACTATGTATATCTTAAATTAATTATGATTATGTATATCTTAGGTTATTATGATTAACATTGGCTGCTTCTTGACATATAAACCCCAGCACTCTTCTCCTCATCCACAGAACAATATGCTGGATTTCATATTTGCTGTTGATGATTCTGTGACCTGGCATATGATGAACTTGTTACAGAACAGGAGTCATTATTCCTTCTTAAAATTTTTTGGGCCAAATCAGATAACCAGTATACAGAGCTACGGAGCAGGAATTTATTACAACACTTTAGTGCCATGTAATGGTAGGGTAAGTACAAGTAGTATTTGTACAAGTACAAATTAAGAAAAATATTTGTCTGTGTGAAGTATTGAAATGATTAGCTTAAAGCAAATTTCAGGAAGCCGGTCTTGAAGATTGTAGCTGTAGATTAACTCATGATATCTTCAATATTTCTGTCTCAAAACTGCTTCACAAACAGCATTTTAATTAAAAAGCAAACAGAGCAGCTGCTCTTGCACCTTAAAAGTGTGAGCAATGTTTGGAACTTAGAGCCAAAGCACTTCAGAAACTGGATTTATATTCCTTATTATTCATTGTCTGCCAGCTTTGGTGGTGGTACAGTGTATTCTGGGAAAACAGGCTATTACATGTAGTAATAGCAAAGTGGATTCTTACTGTTTGTTTGGCATAAAATGTAAATTGCAACATAGCAAGTTGGAATTGACACCTGTGTTCTTTAGTGTTGACAATCCTGACCTGCAAGGCTTGGGTGTAATAGATAATTCTAGGTAAGTGGTCCCACAAGTGTCCAGCAAGTTGTAGATCTCTGACAAACTATTTCTTGAGTATTTTCAATATCGTAAAGGATACTGTGGATTAATCAAAATATTTTAACATTTGGCCAGAGACTTCATTGCAGCTTTGATTCTAGAAAAGATCTTAGAGTTCCAGGCATTCCATTTTTTCCCAGAAGTTTGCATGTAAGTAGGAAATTTTTCTTTTACCTCCTGTGTTAATTAAAACATGAAAATGTTTTACTGGTATGCATCCAGTTTTTTATTGGAGGTGTGTGTTCTTTAGAAGGAATGACAGTTATGTCAGTTATGTTTCATGTAGTGAAAAGGGTATAGGTATGTTTTTTCAAAGCCTTTATTTTGCTTTTTTCCCAGATGATAAAATATGGTGTCATTAGCACTGATACCCTGATTGATGATTTATTTCACTGGAAAACCCTCTATGTCGCTGGGCGCCTACAAAAGCCGGTAACTATCCACCTTTTCAGTTTTCTGTCTTGAAATGCAGGAAGTTATCAGTTGTAGTTTTAACTTTATCTGTTAAGGATATATCAATACTGAACAAATAATGTGCCCCAATTCAGAGGTGTAGCCCTGGAGGGATAGTCTTTCAGAAAGGAAATGTAATCCTTAATGACATTCTGTGTGATGTGGAAAACCTGCAAGGTAAGTATATTAATAAAAGTTTTCTGCCCATAGTAAATCTTTGGTAACTGAACTATATTAATGCAAAGTGCTTAAATGTATTCTATGCCTTTCATAACAGACTATAGGGATCACCAAAATCTAATGCAGTTAAATAATGGAAATCTTTAAAGATGGAAGCTGCTTTGCTGTGCAGTTACCTATCTAGTGCATTGGATTGTTAAAGTATTTATAACTGAATGAACTATGGGTTAAACACGAGTGTTTTTCTCCTCCATGTTTGTGTCAGAAAAAATAGGAGGTGTTTGCTTTCCTCAAGTGCTCGGTGTAGTTTCAGCAGATGGCAGCAGTGCTGAGGAAAAATTTGTAAAGACAGGAAGGTGAGAAGGAGAGGAGAACTCTTCAGGTCTTAGAACAGAAGTTAATTATGCTTTTAACTAAAAATTTGGAGTGAAAGTTTGAATAGATTGTCTCAGCTCTACTGGCTTTTCTCTATCTCCAGAGATGTATTGTAGCATGATACAGGTCAGAGCAGCTGTTATCTCCGTAAAGAGTGAAACTTAATACATTGAGAAAAATATCTGAAGGAGGAATCCTGAATGTCACATTAACAATGAATAGTGAATAGCTATTTTCAGTGTCACTGCATTTGCTGCTACTTTGATTTGTGATATGGTACAGTGAATAGTTCCAGTTATAAGTTCTCTGTACTGTGAAAAAGCCTTCCTTAACTTCGGTGCTCTTTCAGATTTAGTCCAAGAATCAACATCCATCCTTTTTGTACCAGGGTGATAACTATTGCACTCTGACTTCCTGGAAGATTTTTAGCTCTCTGAACTCTTTAAAATTTGTTCATAAATTAGTTTATCACCACTGCAGTTTTTCCAAAGCCAGCAGATTTTGAAGCCTAGCATATTGTTTTCCTTGGAAAAAATTCCTTTGGTCTTCCATAAGAAGGAGTAAGATCTCTCTGGAGTTTCAGATTTTAGAAGGTTGTAACTGTGGTTCCAGGTCCATAACATGGTGCTATTTCCAGGGCTATCCTAAGGTATAAGCACCTCTATGAGTGCTTGCGGTGCCACAGACTTCTCTCTTCTGACTTTCCTTAAAGATTCTCTGTAGCAGCAAGTTATGAACATACATTTATTAGTTCATCTCCCTGACTAGCATTAGTTACTGAAACTACTTAAGCGGGTCTGTTATGCATTCAGTAACCTTCGCCTGGGGCTTTCAAGGAAATAAATAAATAGTGCAGAATGATTGAAACAAGTAACTTCTGTACTGTTGCATTCACCATCGTATCAAAATCAGATATTATTCCAGTTTTATGCCTCTTAAAGATTTTGCCATAATTAAAAAGTATGTTCTGAATGTCAGCAATGTCACCCATGACATTGCTTTGGCTGTGTCCTTTCTATAGTAAGAATTGTGTGTAGCAGATATGTCTGATTGTCATACTTTATTGAATCTGGGTTTGGTTTGGGGTTCTTCCCCCCCTTGATTAACAGGGTATTCACATTCCTGAAGAAAAATATTTACTTGAAAGGGGTCCCTTAGCTGTTTCAGGTTACACGTGGGAGCAGAATTTCAGGTAATACTGCAACTCATCTGTGTATGAATGGGCTTTTGGGGAGAAAGAACAAATGGGATACCTTTGTTCATAACTGCCAGTGTGTTTGCATTTTAAGGTATTGTAGGTAAACAAATATTACAAAAAGCCGCCTTTTATAAGCAAGACACTTGAAAAAGACAGAGACTGACAACAAGCAGGTATTCCTGGGAGAGTTGTCTCTGGAAGAGCATAGTTATAGAGCCATCTTGTAAACTAGGATGACTTCATGTGTCTGATGTTCTGTAATGGTGTGTTTCTATATTCCGTTCTTGTCAAAGATCTGCTTTTTATTCCGGTATATTTCCATATCCTAGGTGACTGGTTTCTCTAGTTGGTCTTGAACAGTTTAAATGTTTCCTAAAAACAAATACTTCTTGTGGCACGTAGAAGCACTAAAGTCATCTGTTTTTTATGTGTATGTGAAGATTCTGTTGAGTTCACATTCTTCTCATGCAAAGTGCAAAAATAAAACCCTGCTTCTTCTAGGAGGACAACTAATGTCTGAAAAACCACTCAAAGCATTTGATAGGGGAGTCCTCTATTAAAAAGAAAGAATGAAGATGAACATGAAAACTTACCTCTTTGGTGTTCCATTCCCTTTCAGTGTGACAGTGGTCTTTTTTCTTACTGCATAGTCATGTATGAAGTATTTCTGTTGATGCATTCATATTTATTGTTTTGGTCAGTCTTAAATTTATGAATCTGAAAAGGTGAATAGCTCTTCAGAGATTGGCTAATGGCTGTAACATGTGGCAGTTCCAAGCCTTTTTGTAAAAACAGCCTTTTCTAGCAGACTGTTAATTCTTAAAAAAATGTTCCTCTTTCTCACATGGTGTAAACAAAAGGGGACACTAGTCCTTATTATACCATACTAGTAAGCTCTAATCTGAAATAAATTTCTTATTTATTTTTCATGCTGGATTGAGTAACATTTCTAGTTCCGTCTTCAGTAGCACTTTCCTGAAGTCTTTCTTCCAATGACTCTGCTTTTTCAGGTGAAAATACTGACACAGAATGAGAATAGCAAGCTGCAAGCTGCTCTTGTTAGCAACCTGAAGAGTGCAGTCACAGCAGCCTTTCTCATGTTACCAGAAAGTTTCTCTGAAGAAGACCTCTATATGCAGATTGCAGGACTGTCCTACTCTGGTTAGTATGTGGTGTCTAAAGTCACTGAGGAGAAAAGCTGTTGTACCACAGCTGGAAGTCTCATGTGTAATAAATCATTTCCCTCTTGCTTTGGGCCCACACTGCTGCATGCTCCAAAAATTATATCTGAAGGCTGTGTTACGAAACAGTTCCAAAAGACTAATTGGGCTTATTCTTGGGAAATAGGTGTAGGTACCTAAATAAAGCTTCTTTTACCTGCTTGATTTATGAACAGCTAACTATGAGTGACTGAATATGATGAAATAATGTGGGTTTTTTTCTGTTTGTATGGATTGTACTTTGGTTTAGTGTTTCAAAACCTGGGAAAAAAGTTTCTTTCCACTCCCAGTGTAGTGTTGAGTCATCTGATAGTCTGACTCATACCTTGTCATCTCTTACTTTTTGCATGTGGTGTGTTTAAGGTTCTTATTTAGTTAACTTAAGGATGCAGATTATGATTTTTCACTGTATATTTAACATTCACCTCCTGGTTAGTATTTGTTGACCTTTTTCTTTTTTATTTGCTAAGAGAATTTCCTCCTTTCTTTAGTTAGGAAATGGGTATGGAAAACAATTGAGGAAGCTACTGCAAATGATCAATGTAAGATTTAGTTGTTACAATTTAATTCAGCATTGCTTTTTAAATGTTGATATCCTTATTGAAATCACTATGAACAAGTTTGATTCCTTTATGCAGCACTTCCTTTGCTTGTGTAGAAATGCAAGTTTGGCTTTAAAAAATCATAGGTGGGCAGATGGGGGTTATAAGCTGCAGCTTGGCTGTACTGAGGAGTGTTACTGTTCTTTATGTAATACTTCCCTGGGCAGTTTAGAATGCAACTTTTTCAGCATTTCCATTGTAGTTTTTTTCTGAATTGTTGCCTGTTTTAAAGTGACAGTAAGAGGGTGCTTGCTGACAATGGGATTGCCAGGTAAGGCTGTTTGCTGTGGGGCTGCAGACCTGAAACCTGCCCAGCAATGACGTGACATTCTTGGTGGGCACTAGTGACCACCAAGATACTTTTTTAAATAGTTTTTGAAACAGTGCAATTAATGGGAGATCAGTTACTTTGCTGTAAGATGTTGGAATTAGCTCTGCTGTGTGAACAAAGCTAAAGCAGTAAGATTCCCTTTTGGGAATGTTCAAGGAAAAGGCTTTTGAAAATATGTTTGTGGATATTTTATTTTGCTGCCATTTTGTTAAGTCTTTCAGAGGGTATACTAGTAGACAAAATTTATTTTATATGTTACTGTAATTAGTCTCCCTGGAGGCTGCTGAAAAGGGTTGTTCATGCTTGAATTTATAAAATGTTTATCCTTTATTTTTTTATGCATTTTTTGAGAGCAGTGAGTCAGTACGAGCTAAATGCAAAGGGTTTGTTTTGTGGCTTGGCATAAATTGAAGTAAACTAAGTAAGGCTAGTGAGTTGCCATTTTTCAATAACATTTATCTCCTGAATGTGGGAAGTGGGAAAGTAAATTGATTCAGAATTTTGTTTGCCAATACATGCTGCACTGAGCCTCTAACTCCTGGTTAGAAACCCAGGAAGTTACCAGGCTAGTACCTAACTGAGGTAGTGGAATGCTTTATTACATACTAGCCATCTTTTCACTTAATCTCTCTGAAACTTTTCAGTCATGTATCAGAAAAGAAAGTGTAAAGGTCAGTGATGTAACAGTGGTATTAAAAGCAGTTGCTTTTTGAGACTAATAACAAAATACATGGCTAAGAGGAAAAGGTAATACAGTGATCTTACCATGGCTGCCATTAGGTGAACTTCAGGTACTGCTCTTGAAGTGCAGAGACAATGCAAATTATTTTCTCTCAATATTGGAAATTTAAGTTGTTTGTAGATACAAAGTATTAGAGCTGGTCAGTTTGTTTAGTAATCTGTTGAAATGGATGTATCATTGCAAAAAATGTAACTGCTACTGCCACTTGACAGCTGGACTTACTTTGTTGTCCAAGTGAAAATGTGGACATATGGGCTGATGACATTACACCATATCAGAGGCCACATAACAATATTTGACTCCAAACAGATATTTTCTGCACTTGAAGATATTTTAATAGCTTTTTGACTACTAGAAGGTGAACCTTATTGTCAATTATATAGGCATTGGTAGAACTGGAGAATAAAGTTTTAGATTACAGAGAGTCATCTAGAGCTTTTTACTATACTGATTTCTGTTATATTTTCCTTCTTTGAGTTTTTCATTTTTTCCTAATGAATTAACTGTTTTTCTTTACTTGACTAGGTGATTTCAGAATGATAATAGGAGAAGACAGATCAAAAGTGCAGAACTTAGTGAAACCCAACATTCCCCATTTTCAGAAGCTGTACAGTAACATATTACAGGACTGCCCTCAAGTGGTATATAAGCACCATCTGGGAAGGCTAGAGGCAAGTGTTCTTCAAAACATTTTTAAAACAAGCAGGTGGAAGTGCTTTATCACATTGACAGAAGGCAGGAATTATGCCATGCACTAAAGAGGGCAGTTGTAGTCACTGTACTTGCTATTTGTTATGTTTCTGTTGTTTAGTTAATTCTGCAACCAGAAGATTTGCCTTAAATACCAGTCTCTGCATATGTAGTAACTACTGCTCATTTTCTTTGAGTATGGGCACAGAACTAGAGTCCTAGCAAGGGAACAAGAAAAGATTGCTGTAAAACGTGTGTTCTGATGACTACCACGTGGAAACAACAGTCTAGGAAGTGATGAATGAACATATGGTTTGTGTTGAAAAGATTAGGCTGTAACTCAGAGGTGCAACTTTCCTGCATCTCACAAAAAAAAAAAATCAAAAACTGCATCTCACAAAAAAACTCATGAAGTGCGAGTTGTGAAGATTAGCTGACTAAACCCAAGTGAAATCCTGGCATTATGTTTGAATACCCTAAAACATTTTTATCTTTAGTATTTGGGAAATCCAAAATGACCAGTATCTTGAATTCCACCTTTCTGGTATAGCAATGGAATTACGGGAGAGATGCCGCGGTCAGGGGTCCAGAAGCAGTTTTTGCTCTTGTAGTTTGCATGTCCGTGTGTGAATATACAAGCGTGATATAAACTTCAACATGAAGTTACAAATAGCATGGGTTGTCTCATGGACTCTTTATCCTCAAGTCACCTTGGTAATTATCTCCCAAATGCCTCCTTTTAGGATGTGTCTTTGTTAGAAACTGATATAAGTACAGTTTTAAGCAGACTTGAGTACTGTAAAAAATTGTACTGCAGCTCTTTAAAGTACAGCATAGGCAGATCTGTCTTACACTGCAGCTGTCTCCATGTTTTCTTATCGGTGTGCTCTTCAACAGTTTAGTGGAAGAAATATTTAAATTAATTTTGAAAAGAATCAGTAATGCTTTCTTCAAGAAAAAGACTAGTTACAATAATGCTTCCTGTTGTTTTACCTTTAAACAAATCCCGATAGCGTACTGCAAATATGCTGTTGGATAATAAATCTGTCCCTAATTCCACAATTGTCATCAAGGCTGTTGATTAAATGCCATTATTTCACTGTTGATTTGAAGCAAGGTGCTTTAATATTCTATTGCTCACACCTTGATGTGATTATTGGCAGTTATTCCCCAGAGTAAGGTTGATGTCTGCTCTCAGGAGTGCAGTTTAATGCAGAATAGAACCCCCTTCTCCAAGTATATGTCTTCAGACCTACAGAGAAAATTCTTTCTTAAAAGATTCCTCCAAACCAATTGAAGACAGACACTCGTTCTCACAGTTTTGGTTCAGACATGGATTACTCCCACATAATGTTCAGAGCCTGCTCATCGTCGTCTGCCTCTGTAGTGATTCATCTGGAGATCATTTTCTCCACACTGACAAAAGGGAGTATATAGGGGAACTAGACTGATGTCTCCATGAAATGTCTGAAATGTTGTGTGGGAGGAATTGAGCTCTTCATATTTTCCTCCAGTTTTGGAGAGATCTGCTCCATCATGCATTTTTCAGTGTTTGTGCTTACAGTGTGTATAAATATGCACATGCTTGTATGTTGGTATTGTTGTATTCAAAAAAGGGTCCTTGAATTTCTCATTTAGATTGGAAAATGTGGAGTGAATGTTTTCTTCAAATTATACAAACCAGATGTAGTTTGGGTTTAATGTAGAGAAAATGGTTTTCAAAGTAAACTTCAAATGTGTGTGTGTCTGCAGTTTGATGATATTCAGGCAGAAGAAAATGAGCTAAGTGGTCTTTTGGGAACTTTTTTTTAATTGTAGTGTACTTATGTTTCCAGAGGTAATTGGATATAACAGAAATGATACAGTTTCAATGAAAAGTTACTTACAGAGACAGGAAGGTCATGTGTTTCTTTTACAAAAATTAACGTGTTTGCATTGAGTTATTCTTCAGGTTCAGAACTGAGATAACTGCACCTCCCCATGCTTGGGAAGTTTTCATTAGCAATGTCCATTACTTGTACTAGTGAAATAGATTGGATTCTGAGAGATATTTATCAGAGGACAAAGATAGCCAGAAGAATTTTTGGACTTCTTTAAGAAAGAGAATTGAATTATTTTTTCTGTCTTATTTTTTATAACATTCAGATTGATAAAAGTCCAGAAGGTCAATTTACACAACTAATGGCTTTGCCAAAGACTCTGCAACAAAAGATAACTTCTCTGGTAAACCCTCCTGGAAAAAACAGAGATGTGGAAGAAATTTTACTGCAAGTTGCCCATGACCCTGACTGTGGATTTGTGGTGCATCAAGGTAGGCCTAACCAGTGTCTAATCTTTTTTTAAGACATGATAGACATACAAATCTGTTGTATATGTTTTTCTATTTCAGAAGGATGGTTTAAAGAGAAGGGTGGAAAAAAACAAGAGATTAATCATGAGATCCCTTCTTAAAAACATGGGTTTGAATTTCTTTGATTGCAAGCAGGTTATCTGAAAAACTAGCAAATAGCATTCCTACTGATATAGGAAGATATACTTTTGTTTTGGGTCCTGAAAAAGGCAGTCTTTAGGGATTAGTGTGGCCTGCTTAGACTATCTGACTCTGGGGTCCTTACATGTTTAGGCATAACTTCATCGAATACTGAGCTATGTATCCTGCCAGTCACACATTGCAAAGATAAGCTCATTTTCTGTCTTGCTGACATTACCCTTCCCAATCACGTTGGTTAGTCCAGACATGTGAGCTCTAGCAGAGAACTCAAGCTTTAAGGAAAAGATTGAGGTGCGTCTCATCATCACAGCTGCTCTGAGGCAAGGTTATATTATACGAGCAAGTTAAAGCTAATGCTGCAGACATCAATGTTTTTATTATGCTGCAGAAAAAGGAAAATGTTTAGTACTTGGAGTCTTTTACATATTTAAAGAACTTGACACATTTCTAGTTCCAGGTAGCAAATTTTGCAAGCTCCTTGAGCACAGCAAAAGTTCCCTATATGCCTGGGAGTCACTAGACACTCTCCAACTGCTGAGGGAGCTTTCAGACTGTTTTCTGTTTGGGAAAATAAAACTCCTGAGAGTTGCAGTTCTCCATTGGCAGTATAGAATGAATTGCATCTGGACATTGAGGTGTCCACCTTTTTTGTGACAGTCTCTGGCACCTACTGTGCTGGCCTGCAACAGAAACAGGATAAAAGCTGAACCCAGGAGCAGTGTTGTGAGCTGCACATGATTTTAGAGCTCCAAGTTTAGGAATATAGTTAGGTCCTGCTGAAAGAAAATCAGAGAGATTAAGGCAAAACTTGAACTCGATCTTGCCATTTCTGTTAGGGATAACAAAAAGTCCTTCTGTAGATACATTAATAGCAAAAGGAGGGACAAGGAAAACCTCCATTCTTTGTTGGATATGGGGGCGAGGACAAGGCTGAGGTATTTAACACCTTCTTTACCTCAGTCTTCAACAGTAAGACAGCTTGTCTGGAGGACAGCTGGCTTCTGGAGCTTGTAGGCAGGGATAAGAAGCTGAAGAGCCCCCCTGTAATCAAGGCGGAAACAGTTTGAGACCTGCTGAGCCACTTGAATCCTCACAAGTCGATGGGACCGGATGGGATCCATCCTAGGGTGATGAGGGAGCTGGCGGAAGAGCTC
>VYXB01003970.1:0-22970 GCA_013397135.1 Pachyramphus minor | reverse complement strand
AGTTCTGTTTCACACACTTATTGATGATTTGGATGAGGGGATTGAGTCCACCATTAGTAAGTTTGCAGATGACACCAAGCTGCGGGGAGTGTTGATCAGCTGGAAGGCAGGAGGCCTCTGCAGAGGGACCTGGACAGACTGGAGAGTTGGGCTGATTCCAATGGGATGAGGTTCAACCAGGCCAAGTGCCGGGTCCTGCACTTTGGCCACAACAACCCCCGGCAGCCCCACGGGCTGGGGACAGGGTGGCTGGAAAGCAGCCAGGCAGGAAGGGAGCTGGGAGTCTGGAGTGACAGGAAGCTGAACATGAGCCAGAGTGTGCCCAGGTGGCCAAGAAGGCCAATGACATCCTGGCCTGGCTCAGGAACAGTGTGGCAGCAGGAGCAGGGATTCTTCCCCTGGACTCAGCGCTGGTGAGGACACCTCTGGAGTGCTGTGTCCAGCTCTGGGCCCTCAGCTCAGGAAGGACATGGAGGGGCTGGAGCGGGTCCAGAGAAGAGCGACCAGGCTGGGGAAGGGACTTGAACACAAGCCCTACAAGAAGAGGCTGAGGGAGTTGGGGTTGTTCAGCCTGGAGAAGAGAAGGCTCAGGGGAGACCTCATCACTCGCTACAACTACCTGACAGGAGGTTGTAGCCAGGTGGGGTTGGTCTCTTCTCCCAGGCAACCAACAGTAGGACAAGAGGGCACAGTCTCAAGCTCTGCCAGGGGAGGTTTAGGTTAGGTATCAGGAGAAAGTTCTTTACAGAGAGGGTGGTCAGGCACTGGAATGGGCTGCCCAGGGAGGTGGTGGATTCTCCGTCCTTGGAGGTATTCAAGAAAAGACTGGATGTGGCACTTAGTACCATAGTCCAGTAACTGCAGTGGTGGTGGATCAAGGGTTGGACTTGATGATCTCAGAGGTCCTTTCCAACCTATCTTATTCTATGAGTCTAAGTTATCCACCCTGAGTTCATTATCTTTGTGGTTGTATTTATGTAGGTCTTGCAGGCTGTGACTGTTTACAGTGGTGCAGCAGTTCAGTATCAACACACTGAATAGATCTGGTCTTCTCAGGCCAAGCAGTTTAAACTCTTAGGAGAACAAATCAAAGTGCCTCTGTCACTTTTGTGGCCAAAAGATTTTCCTAATTCATCACTCTGGGTGCAAAGGCCAGGACAAGCCATTTGGGAATCCTACAAGACAAAGCTGATTACTCAATCTGAATTGCATTATCCCTAAATATTTTGCTAGATCAATATGATTTCTTCCTTTCCCCTCCCTACCCCTCAAATTATTTTCAGTGGAACATTGTCTCCCTCTTACTTATTAATGAATTACACGAAATTTTGTTCTTCATTATGGAAGTAGCTTTGAAAGAAGGGTTTAAAAATGTTTGAAATTATATTCTAGGTTGTTAATGCAGAATAATATCTTTCAGTTTGGAAGCCTAACTCTGAGATTACTGCATTCCTACATTTTTTTTAAAGTATTTAGTAATGTGCAGTACTTTTTTACATATCAGTATGCTTTTTTGTGTTAGAACGAATATAACAATACTTCTGGAAAAAAAAAGTTTTTAAGTTTTCTATACTATTCCATTAATACCTAAGAACCATGGGACAATAAGAACTGAATGTGGCACAGTGCAAAGTGGCAAATGAGCCTTATGTTTAAAAGCTGATAATTCAGAAAAGCCAGACAAACACTGCACAATAGTGACATCTCTACTTGATCAGACACATGCAAAATCCCAATTTCATATTGAAGTTTATCATGAAGTATAATTTGTTCTGCTCTAGAATGTTCATAGACCAGCACTTAGATGAAACAACTCTGAATCCTTTGTCACTAAACACCTTAGTAGAGATGTAATGGGACCCTAAATACTTTTATTTGATCAATTCCCACTGGTTGTTGTCTGTTTTAATATTGATTTGTGGGGTTTTTTCCTGTAATATATAAAATAAAATAGCTCAGGGAATATTTTCAATTAATATGACAAAGCAACACACGCGGGATCACTCTCGAGGAGAAAAGACAATGCAGAAAGAATCATGCCCAGTTGGTACCACCTGGGGAGTCTTTCTGCTGTGCCTTTTGCAACCAGACTTGTCTGTCCCACATTGGCCTTTTCAGTCATCAGCACCTGCAGCAAGCGTGGGTAGAGCCCTTCGAAATCTTTGTTCGCGAAGCCAAGCCATGAATGAATGAATGACAAAGCAGAGCAGAAACAAAACATTCTCAGCATAAATGTATGTTTTACTTTCAGGCTGGCTTGATTGTATAACTGGAATAATATTTGACTTGTGTATGTTGGGGGGTAAGGATAAAAACGCTCACAAAACTGCTAAGATGGGTAACATCTGTGTGCTTTTGTCTCTGCAGGCATTTCAGGAATTGTGAGATCTTCCAGTATAGTGCAGAGTGCTAAAACCATACTGACAGCTGGTAAGAATGTGTGTGATTTCCATCAACATAGGTCTTCTGATTTCACAAAGGAAAAATTACAGGGCCCCAAGACTATCTTTTTACGGGAGTTTATTCTTTAAACTTTTTGTGCGTTTAATTGAAAGCCCCTGGAAAATAAAAGTAATATTTAAATCAGCAGATTTATTGTAACTGTTGCAAAATTGTAAAATGCTAAAAGGAACTGGAGTCTGTGCGACTTGTAAACAAATAAACAAACCCCCCAACAACCCAAAAGTAAGAAAAAAAACGACTTCTGAGTTCAGTTTAATTTTCTATGCAGGTGAGATCTGACTGATTGCACTAGTTCTGCACTTTTTGTATTAAAAGAGCTTCATGCTTTCTTGAAGTTGCTTAAATAGTTTTCTGAACTCATTCATACCTGTTCCTAGTTCTTCCACAAAAGCAATTATATACAAATGATGCCAGTACTGGTTTTAAAAGCAGCTATAGTGGTTCCTACTGAGCAATCCTTATCCAGACTTCCACAGCAGCTGTTCCCCTCCATTCGTGTTGGTGACTCCATGTTGCATCTCCTACCCCTTGTAAAGAAACAGAGGTTTCAGTGTTCGTTACAGGTCTGCTGAGTAAAATAAGTAGGAACGCTTTTACTTTTTATATGCATCTGTTATTAGTTTAGTTCTATTAACTGGAAGAAGTCTGACAAAACTATTGCCTAACTTTTAGTAGCTTGAGGAGACATAACTCCATCTAAGTAAAGCAATTTTGTTATATATCAATTAAGCACATGGCAGATGTTAGTTTCTAATGTAAGGTTACCAACCAAATAGGTACATTTTTCTTCTAGGGTTTGTTGTCAAAATTACCTGCTAGTGGTCAAGAATTCTGGTATTATAACATGCCTTTGTTAGAGATGTCAACATGCATCCTATCTGTTTCTAAATCCATGGAGCGTAGATTTTTTAGTGAAATAATTGTAGGAGAGGGGTCAAAGACAGTGTTATCCTGTTGAATCCAGTGCTTGGGAAAGTTATCCTGACTGCCCAGTAGTGCTAAGCTGTTTGTGTATAACTTAATGAGCAGGGATAGAGATAGTTGAGCTTTCTAGATTATTTATGCTCTCCTTCTCTCCGTTCTGAAAATCACCTCTGGGAGTTGTTAGCTCCTTTTGAGTGTCATGCAGTAAATCACTTACAGCCTGTGTTGGTAGGGGGACTTTTGTGGGGTCCTAATGCATCTTCTAGTGGGACTTGTGATTCTTACCATGTTTTCTGCTTGTGCACCTGAAACCAGTTATTTGGGAAATGCCTTTACTTTCCTTTGTCTTAACTGCTTTTTGCTTTATATATGGTGGCTTTTTTCCCATTTAAAACAAACTCTAGTTGTCTCCTAACCAGCCAGTTACATGGTTTTAAATATGAGTGTTACTCTATGTATTTTCTGCTAGTGGTTTTAGTGTTGAAAACATATTTTGTGGTTTGATTCAGGTAAAGCAAAGAAATTTTGATCTTTTGCCTCAAGCAGAAGCCAAATTTGAGCAAGGAGGTCATGGGGGAGTTGATTTTTCTTTCTTTTAGCATAATTTAGTTCCTATTTTTTAAACATATTTACACTATTCTGCCAGATTCTGGCCAAAACCCATTTGCAACAGAATTCAGGATTTTTGAATTTTTCAGATGTGAGGTTTGTATGATCTTAAGTGATTTTCCCTTGAATTCAGGAGGGATGGGTGTCCGTGGGTTTAGGAGTTAATTAGTAAAAGCTTTTTCCTTGTGGTTTTTTTGTTGCCCTTTTTTTTAAATATTTCTCTCCAAACACTTATGATTATGTTAAATCTTGCTGTATCTTCTAATGAAGATTTTCTCTCAATTACAGTTTCTTAATTTAAAAATGCATTCCTGGGGGCAGCATTACTGCTGCTGCCATGGCTGTGCCAGTCCTTGGGGCTCTCCATGTTCCTAGAGATACAGAATGTACACAGCACAGTGTGGCTCCTACATTGGAGTAGTTGCTTGACTCATGCAAGGAATGTGTCTTACAGGAAGGTGTGGAGCTTTAAATTCAGTCCCTAAGGATGCCATATTTCTTTCTTCATTCTTTGTCCAAATCTTGTCTAATATTCTGTTCCCCTAAAACCTATTTTCACACTTTCTAGTAGAGACTTTAGGAAAAGTATATGGCTCTAACCTTCTGCAATGCTTATGTCAAGAATAGTAGATTAAAATAAGAGAATTATTAAAGAGATTCATTAAATCTGTGGCTTCATTAAATAAGCTCTGCCTTTTTTTTTTTTTTTTTCCTTGTAACTGTACAAATACTTTGTTTGAGGAAGCATTAGTTTTCACTACCTGGCCTTCGTTCTTTTTGGAATGTAAGGGAGGACACAATATCTTTTCCTTAGCTGATTGTTTTACCTTAAAAACAAAAAAGGTGAAATGCCTACTCTGGTCCATAGCATGGCTGTCCAATGTACAGCATATTTCTAAACTGAATGCTAAATGTTAAATCAGCAATAGTTGTGCTGAGATGGCATGCTGGGTATTAACATTATTGGCAAGAAGCACAAGCAAAATAAAGAATTTCAACCCATTTAAGAGAACTTTTTTCATCTTTCTCTGCCAATGTGGTTTTGAAGTTGAGCTCCAGCTCTATGTTTTTGTTTGTTGTTAAATGGCCTATTTAGTTTTTGAAAATGCGCCTGTGCATTTCTTTGAGTCTGTGGTGAGGTTGCCTCTCTGTTTCTCATTAGAGATGCACCATGGTTTGTTTTGTTTTCCCACATAGCCAGAGTTTGCATGGTCTTTGGGAACTAACTCTGCAGCTCTTATATTTAGCTCCTCTGAAGGAGATGTTGATACTTATTTAGCTTGGATTTCTCCTTTATATTTCACTCGAGGAATGCTGCAAGCCTTGAAATTTTTTCAATAAATACAATACTATGAATTAAATCATCAGTTGAAGCATTTGTTCAAGATACTTTTAAGTTAACACAAATGCTCTGAATAACATTTGTTTTCTTACAATTGAGGTATTAGTATACTAAGCCTTGTGTATTCAAGGATTCTTTTAAACTTAAAGGATCAGCTTTACATGTAAAATACTCTGTAGAGTTCAGATAACTGATATCTTCATCAGTTGCCTGAGCAGATACTGCATTGCCACCAATTTCACTGTGAAAATGTGTACAAAGTTTGCATGTGTCTGTGCATGACACACTATCAATATGTAACTATTTGCCTCTACATTACAGCTCTTCAGCAGTACCTACATCAGTCTTTCTTTTTGAAAGGAAGTAAAGAATACTACAGCCAGGCATATCTACCAGGAAACTTTGGGGGACTTAAAGCCAAATTGCTGTCTTACAACACTAACACTTCCAAAAAACTCAGTGTGGATTGTTAAGTAAAACCAGATACAGCTTGTGTGTACACTGAGATGCTGTGGTCTTGGTCCCATGTGCATTAGGCCTTTGTTCTGCATCCTATAGTGGAAAAATTTGAAGGGGAGGTGGAACCACCAAGTCATAGATTCATAGTTGAAGTAGAAAGACATTTTAATGTGGGTAAACTGCTTCAGATTCTGAGACTGAGCCATAATTACAACCATTAACTTTTACTACAGATGTGACTCATCACCCTGAGGGCTGCTTTAAGAAACCAGCTGTATGTATAAACGTGCATTTTACTTTGCAGGCTGATGTGCTGGGGCAGAAATGTAAGCATCTCAATTCATAAGCCTCTGGTGAGTGGAGTTCAGTGGAGTGCTCCCTGCAGGGGGAAAATAGGAAAGAGAAAAATCTCTATGTTGAGCTGCTTCAGGAGGCAGGGTAAGTTGGCAGGCTGGTAGAACAAGCTGACTTGCAGGCTGCAGTGCCAGTGCAGTTAATTCCAGTCCTGCAGGGCTGAATCAGCTGTGTTGCTGTTGATCTGCCACGTTATACTGCGCTTCCACAAGTCCTCTAACTTCATTGGAATGGCACAACTGCATCAATCCTGTCAGAGCAATTCCTGTATTAGTGGGGCTGGATCCTGCATGTAACAGCACCTAGGAGACTGAACAGTCATTTGCAAAGCCATACACAGAGTTTTAACTTTGGAGATTGGAATCACTTCTTTCATTTATGTGCTATGCCCGAGCTCAGCCTGGCCTTGTTCTGCAACTGGAATTCTTACTCTGTCTGCAATTCCAATGTGGATATGTGAGTTGCCTCAGAATGTACATGATTATTCACTTGTTGTTTGAGATGCTGCAAAGAAAAACCCATCATGACTTCAGTAGTGTGCTCGTTTTTACAAAAACCTATTAATTGCAGAAAAGTTTGAGCATACATATGGGATACAGTGGGCTTGTAAATTCAAAATACAGGTATGGATTATTTCTTACAAAATATAAAGCTGAGCTTATTTAAATTGCAGTTAGAGGCACAAGAAGTGCAAAACCGATTCTGTACAGCATATTTGTTATGATAGGATTTTTACCCTGTCACATTCCTTCAGAAACAGAGCACGTACCTTTCCTTGTTACTGCATACTCGTTTGACTTCTTGCTACTCTAGACTGTCAATACGGAATGTATCTTTTCACTTGAAATATTTTATCTTCATTTGATTGCTTTCTAAGGTCTTTTTCAAATTAAAAATTATCATACCCTCGTCTTCTCCCTCTCCCCCCAAAAAATCAGTGCAGTAGATGGCTAAACCTGGGGTGCTTGTTCCAGAATATCTTTCCTTGCACTCTGTCATGCTGTGTGACTTCTGGCTAAATTGCTTTTGTGTATTTTTAGTCAGTCTTGTCAGATGTTCAATTAGATAAACATAAGAAAGACTGTAGTAAGTATAACGTACCATACTTTTGATCTCAGCATTTAAGTGTCAAAATTAAAGCTTCTTGTGAAGCATTAAAAACTTGGCTTTTCAGTTTTGAATTTGTAAGGGTGTGATTGAACTGTGTTGTAAGCTGAAAAGTCACTGTGTCTTATGTTGGT
The DNA here is from genome assembly GCA_013397135.1 of Pachyramphus minor. Lineage (NCBI taxonomy): Eukaryota > Metazoa > Chordata > Aves > Passeriformes > Tyrannidae > Pachyramphus > Pachyramphus minor. The sequence goes on along the minus strand of VYXB01003970.1, from coordinate 15,578 downwards.
TTTTTGTTTGTTTTGGGGAGTTTTTTAAACAAAAAAAGCTGGGAGATGGAAAAATAAGGAGCTTGCTAGGATCTCAGGACCCCACTAAAATGCCAAAAGTAACAGTGTTTTGGTTTTAAGTTCATAAATACTAGATGACAAAGCTCAGCAAAAGGCCGTGTCTTTTGTTTATTCTAGGTCTGCAAGAGACTGCTCATCTCTGGTAGAACTTAAGTGTTTAAGGGTGCACTTCACAAATTTTGTGGGAGCCGTCCTCAGTCTCTTCATATCTAAAACTCATAAATGCTTAGAGGCAACGACTGCTGCTGTATTGTTATGAAAACTGAGACATGCCTGCCTTCATTGTAGGCCCAGTGCGATGGTGTGGTATTTACCAGAGTTCACTACTTGTGGGCAGGAGAGTGCTAGAGTATGGCAGCTATTCTGGCATCATATGAGGTTTGTTATAAACAAGTGACAGCAGTTTATTCTGAAGCAAAATTGGTCCAGACAACATCCCTGTGACACTTTTCACACTGAGGTCCATGGTACACCTCTGATATTGGCAGTGTCTCCAAAGTATAGCTGCTTGTCATCATCTCATTATTTTTGCTGCTTCCAGTTCAGCTGGGTATGTGCCTTACCTGGTGTTCCAGACCCATCATTTCAGTATCATCTCCTAAGCATATAGGTTGAGCAGTTTTATTCTCTTGCAGATGTGCCATTCTTTGAAAGTTATGAAATTGTACCTGCCGTTAGTTGGCATGAGGCAATAACAAAATATTCAAGGAAATTACAGTGTACTTTACAACTTGTTGATACCAGAACAGATTTGCACCTTAACAGTCAGCAACACAGTTCCTGTGAAAAACCTAGATCTCTGTTTTCACTTTTAATTCACAAACCTTTGCATAGCAGTGCCTGGGCTGCTGATGTTCTGCATGGTGTGATTAAACATGTAGTCGAGGTGGGCATCAGCATGATGCTTCTCAGTTCTAGCTGTAGAATTGGTCTCCCACAAGGCAGGCAGGTGCCCAGTGTATGGCACTAAGCATGGCTGTCTAAAATCTGCTTGGCACCAGGAATTGGCCCAGGAGGGGGTGGAAGTATAGAGCTTGTTTTCTAGCAGTCACGGGGAGTTTACGTGTCCTACTTGAGCAGGATGTTCTTTTGTCCTGATTCAGCCCTTTACTCCTTCCCCTTTATCCCTTCAGTAAAATTGTGGCTCCATAGCTTGAGGTTCTTCATCCAGAATCTGGGAGCTGGGCTCCTGTCTCGAGAGCCAAACTGCTTTGACAACTAGATTCTTTGCACAGACATGGCCAGCTAAGTAACCTGCATGGCTAACAAACAGCCTGGAATTCTCCAAACAGTCCTGCTTAGGTGTCCTGTTGCAGAATGGAATCTGGCAGGTTGCTGGTGTCCATTACCAGGCCAGAGTGGAATCCTACTCAGCTGGACATACCTTGCAGTAGATGAGAAAGGGCTTGAAAAAGCACAAAACCAATGTATTAGTTCAGTGAGGATCTGCAGTACGCACAGGTGGGTTAAAAGCCTTCCTGTATGTAGCATTTAGAAACAGTGATGTGAGTGAGAAGTTTCCCTCTGTGCCAGTTAATTGTTTTAGCAGGAATCTCTACATTTGCTATCCCTTCGTTATCATCTGTACAATATGCTTGTATACAACATTATCAGGCCTTTAGAATGAACCTGTTTATTGTACATGCTTTGATACTATTAAAAGGGTTTCTTTGTGTCATTATCTACTGTGTTATGAAGGTTATTTGCATATCTGCCTAGTGGATTAGTTTGTCTTTCTTCCAGGGAAATACTTCACTTGGTGTATTAAAAACCTATTATCTCAGTCAGCCTTCCTAAAAATTATATTTTTCATTTTGTCTTTTTTTTTCCTTTTTTTTTTAGGGGCAAAAAAATCTGTAACTTACAGTATGAAGAAATTATATAAAATGACAAAGGGATGGTTAAGGAAGACATCTTGAGTCTTGACATAGTATGTATGGGTAAATAAATGGTACTTTTTCTCTAAATATTTGCAGATGCCATTTTCATACTTGAGAAGATTACAATGCATTTTAAAAGTCTGTTCTAATGATTTGCCCAATTTTATGAATGAGAAGGTTTGCTGGTAATAGGACAAAGGAATTCTGCTCTGTAAATACTGACATGTATTTTCCTGTATATTAGAGCTTGGATTTTCAGAAACCCCTAGTAAAAAGAATTGGTTGTACATATGAATTAAAACCCACAGCCACTCATTTTCTGTGTATTGCTAGCTTTATTTTCCAAAATACCCTCAGGCTCTTTCAAAATAATCAAGTTCTTTCAGGGACTTATGGAACTGGAGAGCCCACTGAGTTTTATGTAAATATGAAACTGTCCTTTCACAATTCTGCACTGACAAGTTCATCCTTAGAATTCTTCTGAGGGTGCTTACTGGATGCTTCTGCAGGGCAGACCTCATGGAAAGTACATTTTTTTCTCATGTGTGCGACATTCTGAATCCAAAAAACTTCCACAGTGACTTTCAGTGTGGGAAAGAGAAATGAGCAGCTTGTCAGGTGTCAGGTTTCAATTCTTTCATAAAAATCCTTTTATGAGCCTGAGATGAAAACTGCCCAACTCATGGCTCAGTCTTGTCAGAAGAGCCACAGTTGGAGGGAAAATCATAATTCCATGGGCCTATTTGTGCAGACTTATGAAAGATATATTGTTTGGCAAAAGACTCTATCAAAGCACTTTGAAGTTGGGAATATTATGAACAAAAGCACATATTGTTTGATTCTTTGATTTCCCCCCTCCTCCCCCCTGAAAATACTGTCCACAAAGGTGAAACTTGTTTTCCCTTTAAATTAGCTAAACTAAAGAAAACTGGAGTTTCACATAACATGTCAATCATGCCATGGACATTTCTGGCAGTTTTCATGTGTGGTGCAATAAATTTGAAGGATCTTTTGTAAAAAGAGTATTTTTCACACTCAGGTGGGTTTCCTACTTCGGGAAGTTTTGTGAAAATGTCTGAAATAATTTAATGTCTAAAAATAATTTAATGGTAAAAAATGGAAATAAAATTTGTCTTTCCTGATTAGTATGTATTTTTTTTTCTTGTGTATTATCTGATCGGTAGGGTTATCTCAAGCTACATTTAATTTGGTGATCTCACTTAAATTATTGGAATGAAGTTGTCCACTAATAGTTTCCAGGGAGCAGTTCAAAGCAAGAATTTAAAAAAGACAACAGATAATATATTAGTGTATGTAATATGACTCATGCAGGCTACTTTAATAATAGGAAAACTTTAAAATATTGATTATTTTTAAATATTTGAGTTCGAAATTTTAAACCAGAGTCAGGAAATAAATGTGTCCCCTTTTTAAAATTATTATCTTAAAAATTATTATTACTGTGAAATAGTAAAGAAATTACTGTGAAAATGTCTAAGGCCGTAGGTGGATTCCTAACACTTTGCATTATCCATTGGTGATAGATCTAGAATGTGTGAGCCAAATCCCCTCAACTGTCCCTTTGCTGATATTAGAAGGCTCACAAGCCTTTTTATGGTGATGAAGAATGTTTGTATGTGTGGTATTAGCATTCTCTGTCCCCCCTTACTAATGGAAGAGGCCAAATTCCCCAATTTGAAAAGTTCACCATATAAGAAATGTAACCAGGGGGTTTAAGCCACTGCTTAAATAGACTTAGCTTGGATTTTGGCTGGATTTTTTTGTTTGCATTAAGAGGTTCCTTTGTAGATAATCTAGAAGTCTTTTATATATAATGCACCCAATCCACCTTTAAAATTAACCTCATATGTAGTGAGGACTTAGAGTAGCCATACCATTTTTAACGTTTCAACATAAGCTCTAGTAAAAGAAATCTGAAATCAGACGTTGACTTGCTTAGGTGTGCTCAGTGGGAAGCTCTTAAGAACAGAGAACACTGATCCCAGTGCTAGAAAAAGATCCCGAGAGATACAAAGCTTTTGGACAAATGAACAGCCTGAGAAAAGATTCAGGATGGAACCATGACCTGAATGAAATAGTTACCAGGTAAGAAGTGAGAACTGCCTGGTTTAGTCATCTAACGAGGTGACAGCTTTGATTAGTTGGCCCCAAATGAAATATTCTGTCAGGGAACACATGGGCACATGTGCAGCAGCAGAGACAGAACACTGATTTTTACAGCAGTGATCTGGTGTTAGAAAATTTTTAGTAGGGTCCAGGGTAGTATCTGGGGAGCGAAGGAGGGAGGGAAGTCCTCATCTGTGAAAGTCTTAGGATACAAAAAAATTGGAAAACTGAAAGTGACAGCACATAAATTATCCTTATAGTAAACAGGACAATTATAAACATATCCCTCTGCATAAGTAGTTAGCAAAAGTATTTATTGTATTTATCCTTTGTAGTTTTGTTCATTTTCTTTTAAGGTTGGGTGGGAAGGGGTCTAAGAGAGCCTTCACTCCTTCCAAAGAAGAGGATGCTGACCACTGGTGAGGATTTGCCCTTGACAAATTCAGAAAGAGCATTCCTAGTGAACCTGTATTTTTCTGTGTGAATTCTATTCCTCTAGTCAACTTTTGGAAAATGAATACTGTAAGCAGAAAAAGGAGTTGCTTTTGTGTTTTTAAGAAGTGCCAGTTGCTGCACACTGGACTGTTAGAAATCTATTCCATGTACTGAATACATTACCAGATAATTAAGGCTAACAACTAAAATGTTATTCCTAATTTTTCCTCATTTATTTCCTCTTTGTGTCTGTAAATGAAAATGTAACTATTGCATTTCTGGTTCCCATAATTCCCTCAAGGATGCAGGCTTTACTAGGTATTGCATACAAATCTACAGGCTGACAGAAAACAAAAGGACATTTATGGTGCGCAGATGGAGCTCAAAGTTTTCCATAGAATAAGCAATATGACCAAATTAAAAAAAAAAGAGGCAGTGGCAAAACTAGACACATTTTAATAAGCTCATTCCTTCCTCCTATAATAGTGGAATGTATTGAAGTTTTACATCATGAGCCATTCTGGGCAGTAATATTGACCAAAACCATCCTGATGAACCTGTGCACTTTTTTCTTTTGTTTCCTTAACACAGAAGGGTGAGATTGGGGCTTTTAAACCTAGTTAAATAACAGCACCACAGGATAGGAAACCGCTAGATCATAAATTGTAACTTCTTCAAGCACTGGTTGAGAGGGGTCATGTGTCATAAGATTGCTCACCATCTGGTTGAGAATTCCTATTAGCAGCATTTAATCACATGCTTGACTTAAAATGCATAGGTTAGCACTGTTGAACAGGGATGTCATTCCTTTTCGAGATAATGGCAACATATAGCTTGGCCTTGAATCTACAGGAGTAAAAAAAAAAATTGTACAAATCTGTGATGTAGAGAGTTGTACAGTACAGCTGGATATGGCTGAGCCCTTCCTGGGATACAGCTGCCACATAAGTAAAGTCTGTATTCTAACAGCTCATTCACTCTGGTGATTTTAATTTGTTACCTTCAAGTTGTGGCTGTTTTCCCTTCTGTTGAGAGAAGATGCCTTGGAGATATGTGTGCACCAGAACTTTAAATAGAATATCTTGTCGGGATATCTTGTATCCTGAGAGGCTCAGTGTTTCTCCTCTGCAGTTCCTCACTATTAGTAAGTTTGGGGATGAGCAGCAGTTAAATCTGGAATTTTTTAATGATGAAATGCAGTTGTAACTCTAGGGAAGCATTTGAAAGAGCAGCTCTCTTTAAAAACCCTTAGTAATACAGTCAAAGATAATGTCCTGAATATTAAAGTAAGACACATTTAAAAGTGGTTTTATTGTTTCAGAAGCTTCTTGCTCCTGAAATAGTGGTTCAAAACATTAGAAGGCAAAGACAAGTCTGTGATGTGAGAATGAGTGGGCCTCATTCCTGCAGTGAAACAGCAGTCTTCATCCTGCACCTTGCTAGCTGAGCAAGGGCATTTATTCAAGCAATAAGGTTCTCCTAGAAAAAAAAAAGTAACATACTGCTTCTGTCAGGCAGCTAATTAACCATTTTTATGTGCAGCAGATGCTGTGTGGTTCAGGCCCTCCCAACCCTTACACTGTTTGTCCTGCCATGGATTGCTCTGCCCCTCTACAGGTGTTACTTTACTGCAGTTTGCCTCTAACCTGAGCTGGCCATGTTTGTCTTACATTGCTGGATACCCACTGCATATCTTGATTTGGCTTTATGAACTTCCTTTGTGTACAGCACTATGATAGGTCACTTCTTGCTCTTTGGAGAGAGCTTGCAAATCCCAGTTTAATAGTTCCTAGTTCACTCCATCTGTTGATATGTTGCCAGCATCTAAGTCTGTCCACTAAATCTTTTTGAGACTTAAGTCCTTCCTCGTCATCCATGTAGGCTGAAATCTTCAACTGTATTCTGTTCTGTAAATCATTTATCTCTGTGCCTTTTAAGAAGTGGCCTACCTTTCCCCTTGAGGCCATTGGTCTTGAATGTATTTATTATTTTGGCAGAGCGCCACAAATGAATTATAGCCCTGAGCAGCTCAGTCTGGGCTCCTCTCAATTGTTAATAACTGGGGCAGTTTTTACAACACCTTGCTATGTGAGACTTTAAGAGAAGAGAGATTGATTTCAGACTTGTTAGTTGCTTTTGAAGTTCCTCAACAGTATGTGGAAATGATTTCTTATGGTTGTACAGCTGTAATCCACTAAATAACTCGTGATTGTTGAACGGGAAATTGGTATATTGGGAATTTGTTACTAACTCTTTGTCCTAAAGAGATGTGTTTGCTCTTTCACAAAAAATAGCCACTTTAGCTTTTCATTCCATTAGTAAATTTCCTGTTTATACCTTCCTGCTCCATTTCCATACTGCTTTATTGTTTCTCTTCTTGATTTAATTCTCAAGTCCTTCATTCTGTTCTTCAGACATCCCTCTTTTCTGGTTTGGCTGTCCCACCGTGGATATTGTTTCATACTCCTTCCCTCTTTTTCCTGTGTAACAATGCTTTCGTTAAAGGCAACCAGGCAGGTGATTTATTTCTGATGTCTTAAAAGGCTTCTTTGTAATGAAGAGCCTGGAGCCAATCAAACTACTAAGGATTTCCGTAGGTGAGTCAGCAGGCTGGGCCTGGCTGGCTCTGAGACCCACAGTGCCAGTGAAGTATGGAACTGTCTCATGCTTCAGAGGGAATGAAATAAATGACAATGGGAAATCAAAATTTGACTGGATACATCACCATAGATTCTGGTTTCCACTTCTTTGTTAACTTGTCCACTGTTGTGAGCAGCCCATTTGGCTAGCAGTGGGATGTTTGGCTGCTCCTAAACTTTGGATTTGGGCAGTGCAGAAAGCTGTAGGACACAGTACGCTGACCTCCTCCATCAGCATTTGTGGGATGTGTTCTTTATCACTTGCACATTTCCTGTTTTCCAAGTGTTTGAGCAGTGAGTTTCTCCAGCTGGTTGGCTGTAGGAGCCCTCAAATACTGCCTATATTGAGTGCACCTGACTTTGTTTTAACTCCAGAGCCTGTATTTCTCACCTGTGCTTCAGTGAGGCTTCTCTTTACATTTGGTTGACCTTCACTATGAGGGAATTGGACCAGCAGATGGGAAGTAACAGCTGCAACCTGATCATAAACAAGGTGCCTGTAGGTTAGCACACAGCTGAGCAAGTGGGATCCCTTGCTGTTAGAAGGATGCACTTTGGAGTATTCCAGAGCTACCTGATGTTTGCAACAAAAAATCTTTGCCAAATTGGGAAGATAAAGATGGATACAGAGGCCAGTATCCCTGGGTGGCGTAGGGAACTGAACTGTGAGGTCCTTGTTCTGCACATTGTTCTGACTTGAGAAACTTCAGAATAAACATAGCCCTTGGTGAATGTCCAGTGGAGGGGGATCCAAGCAGGGTTGTGATTCATGCCTTTTCCCAGGAATTAATTTAAGAATAGAATTGACATTGAAATATGCTTTGAAGGTCAGAATGTCAGGTCAGTGTGTGTCTGATAGTTTTGGTCTGATAGTAAGGTATTGACAGAGGACATAGTATTCTTCATTTTCAAATTCAGTTCTGCTGGCCCTATATTCTATGTAGAAAACAAATTTTGTTTGTATTATCTACACAGGAAGAAGAGACGTTACCTCTACATAGGTATTTTCTGGTATATTTTTTGAGTGAACAGGTGCTCTGTCACTTTTGATACTGTGGTTTCATAAAAGTTTGCAGTGACCTTATTTACCTATTTTTCAGTATAAAAGTCTACATCACAGTTGCTAACTGATCCTGAACTTAATGACTGCCTTAGGGAGAGGCAGTAATCACTTTACTCTTGCACGTTTTAACCTCTTACTCAGACTGGGTAAATGAGAGATGTTAAGAAATGGGTTAAATTTTAGTACATGAACAGGAAGCTTCAGACTATACATTCTGAAAGTATTCATGAAAGCTGCAAATATTTTAGTTACATATTTAGTAGAACTTTCATGTAATTTTTGCCTTCACAATTCAGCATTCTGCCAAAACCTTTTCATTAGTGGTGGGTGGCTATTTTGACAATTATGCACGGGTTTTTTTGAGAAATTGAAGGTATTGCAGCTGCAAAGACAATATTCTTAACTGACTGAAATTTCATGCAAGTGTCATGGCTCTACAGAATTCCTCCTGCTTTTGAATTTGAATAGAATTTGATTCTTGGGAGTTTGCAACCACAAGGGACTGTCTTTAAAAACAAAACAAACCAAAAATCAGTCATAACACTGTGTCTTTGGGTTCCTTCACATGGCTTTGTTGTACTGAGAGACCTTCTTTGAAAGACTTGAGCCTGATGTTTAAGATAGGTCCTGTACTAGTTAAACAGGCTATGTAAATGGTAAAATATCTCATTTACTTTATTAATTCTTATTACCTCTCTACGTGTTATCTATCTAGCTCTATGAAATACTTGGTAAATTTGAAAGGTTCTGCTCCGACACAGAAGATTATTTTTTTAATCTCTGCCTTCTGCCAAAGCTTCTCCAAACCTTAGTTGCGAAGCATGAAGGGAGGGGGAAGGAGCATTCAGTGGGGCTTTTTTGGGGTTTTTTTTGTGATTTTGGTTTGTTCTTCTAATGTTGCCATCCTCAAGTTGTCTTGTTCTTAGCAGTGGTGAAATGTTTGGCTCACTCCATGTACGAGACAGTAGTGAAAGCCAAGAAGTTTGGCTCCTTAGAATTTTTAAAAAGTGTGCAGGACAGGGGGCAAGCTGACGTAAAGCAGCCTACCAATGTGTGTCTCATCATACTGTCACAGTGCTTTGGCATTACAGCCTGGGGCAAGGCTTTTTAAAACCAAATTATTTTCACAGTAAATTCTAGATTCTTTTTTCTTTTTTTTTTTCCTCTGTTTTTTTCCCCTCATTGTCTCCGAAGTCTGGTGTTGGGGCACAAATCCTAGATGGGGAGATTGTACACATTCTGCACACTCCTGGTTAACTTTGAGCCTGCATCCTTGGATTAGACTTGCCAAGCAGAAGACTGAGTCAGTAGCAATTTCATAATTTGAAGGTGAGTCTGTACAGAGAACAGTAAATGATCACTGTGCTTTACATTCTTACATTTTAAAGTGCATTATATTTAAGGGTTGTAACTTGCACAGATGCTTTCAAAGTAAAGTTCTGGTTTTTTCTGCTTTTCTTTTTGTTGTTTATAGAATGTCTCCTCTTCCTTGTCTATACTTCATTTGTGACTAATTTTCAGTTTAAAATTGAAAATGTGTTACTTGTATTGTAGAATCATATAGATTGAAAAAGACCTCCAAGATCCTCGAGTGCAACCTTTGACCAATATGGTGTGATTCCATGACACATCTTTGAGCTGATAGATGGATATTCCCAAGGGCCTAGACAGTCTCCTGGTGCCCAGTTCCTTTAGGCAGGCGTGTTACTCTTACCCAGTCACCTACTGCTGGTTTAGAAGAAATTCAGGTGACTAAAGAACCTTTCCTTATAGCTTGTAAATGTATGGAAATTATGTAGCTTTCAATAAGTTAGTTTGGAAACTCAGAAAATAGGGTTGCATCTTATCATGAATTGCAACCTGTCCATGATTTTAATGATCTCAGTGGCACTGAAGTTCCTCTTGACCTATGTGAAAGGATACAAATCTAATAGGGAGTTAAAGCTATTATATGTACGTGTTTGTTGCTCAAGAAAAATGTGTACAATAAAGAGGTTGCTTTGAATATTTAGCTACATCTGTGTATCATGGTTATACTGACCTTTCTTTTACACTGAGTTTGTCATTCAGTCTTTCTGTGAACCATTTGTGGTCTTTTTATCAGTGTTTAACAAAACTTTGACAAATTAAAACCAGTGGGTGTGACCAAAGGTTGCTTTTAATTTGTTAATCTGACACTCCTTTATTTTTAACTTTTTTTTTCTCAGCTATCTTGACTGTCTTCATCTTATGGGAACCTCCATAGGGTGGAATCTTTTCTAGAACAAAGCAAGCAAAAAGTACCTGTGGTTAAATGTTCTGAAAGAACAGAGTTGGTGGTGTTCATATTTCTGTTCAAGTCTGAAAGTATCTCATTGTTTGCTTGAAGATTATGCTGCTGTTATGACCCTGTTCCAACTGAAATTATACTGTCTCTTTTAATCTGCCTTTGGATGATGGCAGACAATTACGAAGAGGACAAGCTTTGTCTTGAAGCAGGTAATAAATAACCATCTCCGTCAACTTACAGTTTGGATCAACTTGTCTGTCTGGAATAACTGCAATTTAACACATTGTGGTCTAATGAAATAATAAACTATCTTCAAAAAAATTTAAAGTGTCTTTTTAAATCTTATGTTCCACAGCGTTTGGGATTTTGGGTATGTTTTTGTATAAGGTAGCTTTGAGATGCAGTGCAAATGAATCCAGATTTTTGCAGGGAAGAGTTTTAGGTTCAGAGCTTAGAAGGGTTAACATGGAAGATAAGGTGTTTGTTTCAGACCCTGCATAATTTCTGTGTGATAAAATTTGTGTTTTGAGGTATGATTTTAAAAGGTACTGTCATTTGGTGTAAAATCAACCTGTTTTATTAAAAGAACGTGTGGATGGATGGAAGTATGGATTGTAGTTGTACTGACTGAGATTGTGAAGCAATGACATGCCTTATCAAGCTGACAAGTAATGGTGTTTATGTGATAGCTTTGGGAAAAGTGCTTGCTTTTGGCACCAACTTAATCATCTTTGTGCAAAGGTTAGTATGTCTTGGGCTTCTCTTCAGACTCAAGGTAACTTCATGCATTCCTCTCTGTTGTAACAGAAATAACTGTATTGTTGCTGTTTGAAAAACTAAATGAGATTGCAGTAAGAAACTGGAAGAACTTTCATAAATTCCTCTCTTACATGCAGTGATACCAGCTGGCAAATTACTTCCTTAGATGGGCACCTAAAGAAAAAGAAACAATCTCTTTGTAGCTCTACACTTGTATTGTTGATTGAAGCAACACACAATACGTGCCCCCTGCTGCTACTCTTAGAAGCTGAAATCACTCAAAAATAGTTTACCAAACCAGGCTGGAGTCCCTTTGCCCACGGAGCGCCTGTGGCTGGTGAACACTGCAGACTTTCACAATAGTGATGCTGTTGCTGCTGGGACCCATATGGAGGGAGATACTTGCCCAAGGCATTTTTAACCAACTCTTAGTATGGTGAAAATGTTTTATTTTCTTGGTTGGTCATGGAACAGATGTCAGGCTGAATTTCAGTAGTAATTACAAGATTAATGTTTGAGTAGGCTCTGTAGAACTGGGCCATCAGGTCTCCCTGCAGACTGCAACTGCACTTGCTAGTATACAGTTTTCCCCCTCTGGTTTCAGGTCCTTTCCTTCTATCCTAAAAAGAAGAAAAAAGTGTTAAAACAATTTGTGAAACAGTGGTAACTCTCAAAACATACTTAGAAATTACTTGGCAGCTTTTGGTGCTTGTGAAATACTGGTGTCTTTCTGTGACACTGTGCTAACACATTGTTTGAGGAGTCTAGTGGGCCTGGGGGATGTGGCAAATACCTGTGTGAATACCACATCCACAGCAGGAAAAGTTAGGAGATATTGATCCTGCAGCACCTGACATGCACCATCAGTAACAATCCTGGCTCCCTCACGCACGGTTTAAATCTTCTGTTGCAGTGGCCATACTGTATGTAGAATGTGACTAATTTTTGGTGATTAGTACACATTTGGAACAGGAGTAGCAGCTGGAGTCTGTACCAGGATTTGCATCATACCTTAGGTGCCTTATGTAAGGCTGAAGCACTACTTTTGTTTTAGTTCACTTAGGAACGCTCAACTGTCTCAATCACTTTTTGGGTTTCAGTGAAGTATATTTTTGCTGGTATCTGAGTCAGCAAAGAGCCTTTGATATCATTCAGTTAGAAAGTGCACGCAAAATGGAAAACATACTTTAATACCCAACCAAATTAAAATCCCGTTCATCACCCAAGACTGGTTTGTGAATTTGCCTTTTGAGCGCTTTTGCTGAGCATTAGCCTGTGTTGAACTCAGCAGCTTCAACAAGGCTTTCTTATGCTGTTTTCAAAGATTTCCAGCATTTGACAACTTGCACTTCATTCTTTTGGCTTTAACAAGTATTTACACCTCACTTCAGGGGCGAAGTCTGTCTGTCTGCGCCAGCAGTGTCTGTACGGGAATGCTCAGGGTCACTGTTCCCAGCAAGCTGATGTTCCTCAGACTGTTCAGATGCTTAATAAATATCCTGTTGTAAAACTTTTGCTGGGAGCTGTAATAGCATATCCAAAGGATGAAAGGTGGTTTTTGACCTCTCCTTTTTCAAGCTCCTCCTCATCCCAGGAGCTCTGTGTCATTAAACAAAGAAACTCTTCCTACCTATTCCCTCCAGCAGTTATATACAGGAGTGGCAGACTTTTTTCTTAAAGATGCATATTAAAAAGTGTTGTAATTACTCTGCAGCAATTAATTCTCATGATGTGTATCAATGTCTAGTTCAGATCTTTTCCAGTGCCTGTGGTTTTGTTTTCCATATTTCATGAATTTTTTTCTGATATCTTTTTTTCTCAAGTTTTAGACTTGTATTACTGTATTATGCATATATGTATACATGTATGTATATATATACATATGTATTACATATATGTAATATATGTATTCTTGTATTATGACTAGTATTTTTCCAAATATTAGATCATCAAACTTCTGTTCTTGTTAGCTGGTAATCAAAATATTCTCCAGTAGTCTATTAATACAATATCAATTTTTTAAAAATATAAATATTACCCTATATTGCTATAAATGTCATAGACAAAGGTTTAAAAATATTTATAAAATTATGTTTATGAATATTATGAAACTATATGCCTTTTGGTTTTTTAGCAACTGAAATGTTTCTATTAGATATACTGAGTGTGTGGAGTCTAAATCTGGATTTCATTTAATGTTTGGAATGCATTTTTTGCTAGCTTTTGGTGGCCCAGAGATCTCATGACCTGTCCTTGCAAGGGTATGAAAATACTTCAGCGTCAGCTATTCTTGCATGATTTTAATAGACTTTTAAATGGGAACTGGACAGCACAAACCCTTCATGGGATCTGAATCTTTCAAGGAATCCAAGTGCAGGGTGTGTTGGTTCATCCCTGGCTGTTCCCTTTTGTGCAGCCTCCTACACCTCTTGGCTAGGTTGCTACTTTGGCTGCATCTTTGTCTACATGCAGGAGCTGTGCTCCCTACACCATTTCATGCACCAATCCCAGTTTCAGGATCTAAAATAAACCTTGCTGTGCCTTAATACTCTTTTTTTTTTCCTTGAGAAAACACAGACAGTTGTGCTGCCATTTATATACTTATGCATTTATTATAATAGTGTGTGTGTCTGTCACATTGAGGGGAGGAGGAGCTGGTATTTCTCCTACCATGAGCAGAATTCCACCGAGACACTGCATGTCTGTTGCCTTGTGCTCTTTTTGGGTTCCACTACAGATCTGCAGCCCTAAGGCTCTTAGTGGGGCTCAGGCTGATTTGAAGTTGTGTCAGGGCAGGGTCAGGTTGGATCTCAGGAAAACGTTCTTCCCCCAGAGGGTGGTTGGCACTGAACAGGCTCCCCAGGGCAGTGGGCACAGCACCAAGGCTGCCAGAGCTCCAGGAGGGTTCTGGCACAGGGTGGGACTCTTGGGGATGGGTCTGTGCAGGGCTAAAGGTTGGACTTGATGATCCCTGTGGTTCCCTTCCAGCTCAGCATGGTCTGGGATTTTTTCCCTTTGCAGTGCACTCCAAGAGCTGCCCAAAGCACCCTCAGATCCTTGTGAAGGTAAAATGCAGCATTATTGGACTTGTTTCTCTACATGACGACTGATGTTCAATCAGTCGAAGTCAGTACAGCATTTTCCCCTTACAGTTCTGTAATTAATTTCTGCAAGCTAAATGCCTGTAGCACAAACAGCATTCCCAGGTTCTTCAGCATGCATTGGAAAAGTCTTAGTTTGGCTTCTGAGAAGTGGCTCTTTCAAAAACACAAGCTGTTCCAAACCAGTTTGATTTTGATAACATTACTCAAAACAGGCAAGATGTGCTCCTGAATTGCTTGAGTCTTGGAAACGGCAAACTTGGAATGAGTGCTGCTGCAAGGCAATGGAAATGACTGAGGATGTGCTGGTGTTTGAGGAGTGCTGGGATGATGAGAACAGGTGCGTTCCTTGCTTTTCCCACTAATCCAGTGCTGAGGGACTGGATCGTTTTGGCTCCTGGCAGACATTCAGACTTTTTGCAGTTGCACGTGGGAGCTCCTGCTCTGGAGATGGAAGAGTATGAGAGCGATTTGTTGACTATGGCAATTGCTTAGCTTTAGTTTCACAAAAGTCTGACTGTTGGCAGTTCCTTCGGTGGTTGAATGAGTCATATCAAGTGCAAGAAATGATTCTGTAAAAATCTCCTGCGGTACAAGCAGTAAACAGGAAACAAAGTGACGGATCTATTCAGACCAATTATCGTCAAATAGTGTGGAATACGTGGACGTTAGCCCCTCATCCTTCAGCCTGGCTGTAATACGTTACCTCAGGCTCTGAAACGCTTGTTCCACGTCATTTGTGCGTGTGGCTACTCAGCCTGTTTGTGAGATGTTGAGTGACGATGTGTTTCAATTTGATACGCAGTGGCGCACTTCTGCTTTTAAAAAGTGCTTTGTGAAGAGCAACTTTTTGTTGTTTTCCTGTAGTTTTAGAAAAGCTTTTTAAAGCAGGGTCGGAGTCAAGCAGGCATAGACTGGCAGCGTTGTCCCCGCTCCCCGTTCTCTTGTTCCTCGGTGCGGCATTCCCGGCTTTCTCGGGGCTCGAACCGGCGGCCCTTCGACCCCAGCCCCGCGAGCCCCTCCCCGGGGCGGGGCCTGGCGCGCGCGCTCACTACCTGCGAGGATGTGACGCCAGCGCCTTATTACCCTAAATTGTGACGTCATAGAGGGCTCGGCCAATGGGACCGCCCCGCGCTCCCCACCTGCTCGGCGCAGAATTCCCTCATTCCTGGGATTCCTCCCGGGCCCGCGACCGAGCGGGGCCAGCGGGGCTGGGCTCGCCGCGCCTGCTCTGCTGTCGGACCG
>VYXB01003969.1:0-36671 GCA_013397135.1 Pachyramphus minor | reverse complement strand
ATTCAGTCTGAAAGTCACAAACAGTATTTATATATTCATTCTTCAATTTACACTATATTCTACTCATTATATGGGTGCTGTCATCCACTATCAAAGGTACAAGTACAAATAAGCTGGTGTAGATGACAGAATTGAAAACTTGCAGGGACATCTGTAAGCTTTATTCCTACTCATCCACTCATTAGAAGTAAAAAACTTCATAAAGAAATAGGGAAACAGCTATTTCTTTCTTCTAGATACTATGGTTGCACCTATACAATGAAACAAATCCCTTTGGCTGCCACAAATATGCAGCCAATGTGGAAGGTAGGAAAGTAAACTGAAGTCATTGTACAATACATTCATCTGAATGAACCCAAAGAATCTCTAGAGGTCTCTGTAAATAAGATATTCTCCTTGGACGTAACCAGGCTGGTGTTCCTAATCATATAGTGTAAAAATACTCTTTTATTATTATTATTATCATTATTATTTTCTATCCTCATCTGTAAATGTGGTTCTGGTACACTGCTTCTAGCTTCCTTTTTTTAGTATCTTTGGCATATATATCTTTCTGGATTTTCAGTTCATCGTGTTATCTTCCAGTCAGTCTATTTCTACCTAATGGAATTAAAAATATCTTAAAAGCTCAAAACCAGAGAGCTTTCTGCAACTTCTGCATTAGATTTAAGTGTTTAGGCTTTCCATCTCTGTGCTCAAATCTGTATATAACTCCACATCCACAAATATTTTTCCCCAACATTTTTTTTTTTGCCATTAGTGACAAAGCCTACTCAGAAAAGAGTCTGAACTAGAAATAGAATCTCTGTGAAACAAAAATTGTAACGCGTAAACTCCCCAAAAGACTTGTTATTTTGTTTAGGAAACATGAAATTCATAAAAAATGTCCCGAAAACTAACGATTTGCTTGCTATCCTCCCGAAGAGATGTTCTGCTAAGTGCTGACAAAAGCAAACCCCTTCTATTTGCTCATCTTGGAGGGAAGAAAGGAGAAAAGTAAAGACAACTTTTTTACCTTTCTTCTCCAAGCTTTCATTCCAGATGACTTTCAGCTGCTGCAGCCTTGCTAGCCACAAATAATGCACATTGTGGGGCACTTATTCCGTTGACTTTGCTCCTTTGCATCTCAGCTGCTGCTTGCTGTCCCTTAGAGTAAAACTTCCTCCAAGCACAGTCTGTCTTTCCTCCCTGTGTCATATACACTTGAAAGTGCATTCCCAGTGCTCAGTAACTAAGCTAAATGATCTGCTCCTCGTTTTGATTACCAGTTAAGTAAGAATGAGGTATATCTGTGGATGTGATGCCTGGCTTCTCTTGCCTTGGTTTTCAATCATGCAGAATCATCTAATTTCACTGGTGCGTGTCATGGGGATCATTTTTCTTTGACTCATTGCAAAAGCCTTAGTATTGTGCCACTACCCTATATGTAGATATTGTATTGTATGTGTGCTTGCACACACATGCTTATTTAAATAAGAGATTTAAAGATGCCTTATTGTACTCAAAGTCTCATTGAGCCCATTGTGCAACCAAAGGACATAGTAGGTAGATACTTCCAGGGCAGTCTTCTGAGTCTGGATAAAGGTGGATTTGAAAGGAAAACAAATGACAACATTCAGTGGTTTAAACAGTCCAAGGCACATCACACTGAAAGGAATCACTGTACAAAGCAAAGTGCCATTATTATTACTTTTTATCTTTTATTCAAGGTGTCATCTTCCAAAAATCTAGTTTGTTGACTTTAATGGCTGAAATTTAATGTGACTGGAGCCACCAGAGTAAAGGGTTGCACTCAGTTCACTCCTAAGCACACAGTTAACTAATAGTTAGCAATGTCCCAAAATAAAATCCCAAAACCCAAACGGCTTCAGCTTCTGCGAAAAGAGTGTCAGATTTTGTCAGATGATAATGTCACTGGAAGGTGGGCCCTACAACCTGAGCTGTAGATACAGCTTAACCAAAGCTCAGAGAATATTTTTAATGATATTATATTTAACTGCTTTTCTGTTCCCTCTGATTCTGAGATTGCTCACTTAAACTGTTAAGCTACATATCCAAGAGTCTTCATGGATGCTCTAAAATTTCACTGGTTTAGGATCTGCACAAAAAGAGGATGTGCTGGTCAGGTGATTATAGCTGAGGATCAAGGTTCGGTGTTAAACTCCACTAATCATAATGCAACTTTTATCCAAATGGGGGAAGAAGTGTTTTCTATAATTCTCACAATAAATACATTAATACATATATTATTATGTCTTTTCCCAGAAACAATGTGTGAAAAAAATCCATTTAAGTGTCCTGGATTTACAGAGGTGTCCAAGATTTCAATGTGATACTCAGGGTCAAAACCCTGGCCGTTTCTGCATGCTTATTCCCTAGAAAATAATGTGATATGGTTATGCTGTTAGTGCTGCCCCAGGTATGCTGGATAATCTTCTAGTTTACAGAGGAGTCAAATATGAATATGTTTTACCCCAAACAAGCAATTTAAGTGTGGCCCAGCATGTGGCACATACTGATTATGAATACATGAAACGCAAATTTCCAAGGTGAATATATAAGTATGCCTCTCCTAAATATGCATCTTAATCACAATCCTAAAAGAACTCTTTCAAGGAATTAAACCCTCTTAAGAAAAATAACATCCTGTAACAAATTATTTTTAAGAAATTAAAATGAATTAATCTCAAAAGGCAATTACATGCAAATACAGTAGAAGGAGAATAATTTGCACTAATGACTGGGATACCCATTGCAAATTACTGAGTTTCACAAATTACCAAGTGAATAAGCAAAACAAATCCAGGCCAAGAATAATGCATCAAAAAATGTCCAGCATTTTGTTTTTCCAGATGCAATTTAGTTTTAAT
The DNA here is from genome assembly GCA_013397135.1 of Pachyramphus minor. Taxonomy (NCBI): domain Eukaryota; kingdom Metazoa; phylum Chordata; class Aves; order Passeriformes; family Tyrannidae; genus Pachyramphus; species Pachyramphus minor. Next base: position 33,801 of record VYXB01003969.1, on the reverse strand, counting down.
TATGATATAGTAAAGCAATGAAGGGGCCACCCCAGGGAAAAATGTTTCTAAATGCATGAGAGACCTATGGCCCAAATACTGTAATCTCAATGTAGACTCCCAGCCAATAAAGATCCCTTTGAGCTACTTAATTGTTTTTTGGTATTTCCTATAATAATGTAGAGGGTAATAGAAATGCGAAATTACTGATATTAATCATAAGGTATAAATGGGATAAGTCTAAAAGAGCAAGGACTATGAATGCTGCAGAAGCAGAGGTCAGCTTTTAAAATGAAGTATCACTGTCTATGTGCTTGTAAGTTCCCCCTCACCGTGATAGCTGAGTATTTCACAATTCTTGATGGATTCTCTCCTCTCATCATTTTGAAGCAGGGAATTTTTCCATTTCACAGCTGGGAAATAGTACTGTGGAATAGATTAAGGAGGTCACATACAGAGTCTGCTGATGAGGTGAGAATTGACCTGAATCTCCTGAGTTTAGTGTGTTACCTGTCAGAACAGGCTTTCATCTGGTAAAGCATCTTAAGTAAGGCAGAAGAATTATTTTGTTTGCACTCAAATTAAAGCATTACTCAGTTCTGCAACCTGTTTTTCAGGGAGGGTTCACTGCAGCTGAACCTGGAAACCAGAAATGCCCATGGGGGGGTCTGTACATACTGAGTGGTGGCACAGAAAACCTGCAGATGTGTATATAGACCAGTGTAGTCATCAGGGAATCAGATGAGTCTCGCCTTCAACTTTCTGATCATTTGCTCAGAAAATCCTACCTTAGTGGGAGCAGGAAGAGGCTGAATGATGAAATCATAAAACACAGTGGAGTAAAGTAAAAGTTGAGATGGTATCAACAGATAGATTAAAGTTCAACCCATATATATTTACACAGGTATTCACACAATGTATACTGTTATAAATCTTTCAGCTGCTATAAATGAACCAAAGCTGTTAATTCCTCAACTTATGCTCTTGCTTCATCCTCTTTTTCAAAGTTACTGACACTTCCTTTTTCTCTGTGGTTTGACTGGGAATCAGTCACTGCCGAAGAATTCCAGAAACTACATATTTCCCTCATGGGCAGAACTTCTCAAGGTACAGCAAAGCTGTTATAATGCCTTTCTCTATGTCAGTACAAAGAGGTTTCCTGGACTTGGTATTTAAAAAGAGAGAAACTTAGAAAGTAAATTAAATAATTGTGTTGTGTTTTGGGGTGTTTGTTTGTTTTCATTTGTCAGTTTGTTTTGCTTGGCTTGTTTTAAGACTGAGGGAAATTAAAGATGAGGAAAAATGACACACCACTATGTCTGAAAAGATGACACAGCTGATAGGACAGCTTAGTGGCTGCCAACAGAAGCCAAGAAATCTTTTCATAATGGAAACTCCCACAATGATACTGCTTGGGTGGAGAAGCAAGATGGGGATGTCTCATGCAGAAAAGTAATTTCCTGTAGGTTGAAATCTGGAAAAAATTATTTGAGACCATTTGAGTGACTGTGTGATAATTTTGTGGAGCTGCCTTCACTCTGATTCTGTTAGAACTCCAAGGCCATGAACAAAGGGAGAGATGAGGTCCTCTTGGCCCCAGTACAACACCAGAATGGATTGCAATGCAGACCTGGTGCCACTGTTACTCCTGTCTCCTTGGAAGACGACTGGTTGCACCTGAATCCACAGTGTTTCTAACTTCAAGTATTTACTGCACGAATTTACATTTGTAGCAAGTAGATAGTATGACATAGTTCCCTGTTATGTTTCCCAGTGAACACAGTCCATCTTTAATACTTTGGGTGTGTCTGGTACTTTCAAAATAACTTTACTGAGTTCTCCTCAAAATGTTCTTAAATGTTGAAGACCTAGAGTTGATTGTGAGGCTCAGAATACTCTTTCCTGCTCCTAAATTAACAGACTATCATATTGACTAGGCTTGTGGGTTTACTTTGTAGACCTCTGTTAAAGCTGTGTGTTTAATGACTTTAGAAATGGGGTACTTCTGAAATAGCTTAGAATAGTGTGTGCTTTTCTTCATGTGTATAAACAGACTAGTGCAGAGGAAGGAGGAGCTGTTCTTCCTTCTGCTGTGATACAGATCTCTCACTGGAGTGGAGTTAGATGAGTGAACCAAGCCTGTGGATGTTTGAAGTGAACTGTGCTGCTCCCCTTTAGAGGTATACAATAAATACAGATTTTCAGTCAGTAAGCTGATAATGCGTTTTTTAAAATGTGCATGTCTGTCTTTGTTCTTTTGTAGTGTGAAGTACTTCTGATTCCTCAGAAACCAATACTCACCTCTGCCTGGGGAATATGAGGAAACCGGAAAAAAATTCCAAAATTCCTCCTTTAGAGCCACTGACATACCAGTATACCTCCTATAAAATGTGTCTAAAGAAATACTTTTTTCACATAATAAGCTATTCCAATCATACAATAAGTTATGAAAGAACCATTACAGGTTGCTGCTCAAGCAGCCCAATATCATATTCATTTTTAACAGTCCACAAATACTTTTGTTTCTCTAATAACTGTTGTATCTAGTTGGCAGCTCATACTTTAGAAACCTTCGCACTTCGTCCACTGAGACAATTTCAGTAGGAAGGATGGTGATCAAGCATACATGTATAAGCCTTTCAAAAACAACCACTGATTTCACAATTTCTCATTTTTGATGGAAAATCTCTATCCAGAATAACAAGGTAATTTTCCCATTGGAAAATACAACCTGTATTTACCCAAGGAGCTATCATGTGATGATCTGGGAAGACCTTTGCCTGGGATGTCTATCTGAAGCAGACCCTTTAAATGGGGGAGGTTCATGAAATGGCTGGTTTGCAACTGCATTTGCAACTCTTCTCCGTGGGAGCTGGTGAGCATACTTAATATTTATTTTGCTTCCCCTTGCATCTTCCTTTTATTTTTATGCAGAAGTGAAGGTTGCTGACTGATATCTCTCAAACGGTGGTCTCTATTGTATTTTACAATGTCATTCTTTGTATATCCTCGTGCATTTCACGTAAGGTCTTTAACTCAGCACTTGTACTTACAAAACAGTATGTGACTAGGTCTTCCTTCAAAATTCTCGTAGTAACTTTTATTGATTTTTTAAAAGGAGTTTTTTTATTTGTTTGTTTTGTTGTGGTCTGGTTTGATTTTTTTTTTTAAAAGTACAAGGGGAGGACCTGATTTTTTTATTTTTTTATTTTTTTTTTTTTAGTAACTTGACCCATCTTACATTTTTGCTTGTCTTTTTTTAATGCTCCTCCACAGCTATGGAAACAAGGTAGTAAAGAGCACTGTATCAACACTATGATAGTAATGTGGCTCTATATGTGCAAAATAACAAAGTGGGGTTGAAAAATTCAGGTTCTGATGTAACTGTATTGTCTGGAGCCCAGCAGACACCAATTGAGTGCCTCAGCACTGCACTGTCAGGATTCCTGTTTTCTCATCTTTTACCCTTTTGTCTCTCCCTAGGCTATTATAGTCCTTCTTACATGTCATTATCTTAGAGTATTATGGCTCAATACCTAGTAAAATACAATTATTTAAAGAGGTTGATAGAACATTCACCTCTGTCACTGCATGGTCTTTTTATTCCCTTTCTAACTCAAATGAGAACAGTTAGGGGTTGGGTTTTTTCCTCCCTTGCCTATGCCTCCTTATTTCTCTTTCCCTTTGTTATAATCTTTACAGCTCAGTTGACTCGGTGACAGTTCAGTTAACTCTGACATTTTGGGGACATAGTTTGCATGAAAGAAACTACAAAACAAAAACTACACTTCATCTTCAGAGGCTGAGTTCTGAAAACATCTCCAGAAGCAACATAGTGAGAACAATAATGATAGTGATTCCTACATCATTAATTATCATATAAAATCACTTACATCTGAAGATTGTTATTTAGGCTGCAAAATCAAGTACTAGAAATGTCTGACCTGGAAGTTTCCCATTCAGCTTTAACTCTGGTCCTTTCAAGTGTCTGTATAGATGGTTTCTATATGAGATATTGTTTGTGTCTGTAATTAAATTGTCACAAGTCTTATGAGCCCATAATAATGTTTTGCTGACCTCTTAACAACGAATTTTCCTGTATTTTAAGGAAGCCTTTGCAGGCTTGATGTAATTTAAAACTATCCTCTGTCTGCATATAATGTATTATGTAGTGAGCATATATGCAAGACTTTCAAATAATAAAGTTTCATAATCAGATTCTAGAACTAGATTCCCCTGTTTCCACTGCAATTCCCTCTTCTCCATCACACATTCTCAACACATTTGTGTTATCTGTGCTTCTTAATATCCTGTCTCTATTGCCCTATTGCACTGAGTGGCATAAGCAGGTCCAGTGAGGAGTAAAAATCTGTAATGAATAATAGGTCAGTAAATTTCTAGTAGCTTCTAAGGCTGTATTTGTAGCAACCACTTTATTTCTTACTCATCAGATTGTTGACATTGTTATGGTCACACTTTTCTTCCTTTCAATAATACGGTCTCCGTATTCAGAAGCTGCAGTTGGCTATTTCAGGGCGATTTCAGTGGGCTTTGTCTTGTTCATGTTAGTAATAGAGACTTCGGGACTTATTTTGCAGATATATTTTGCTTGCCTATACAGACAACTAATCCAAAAGTGCACTTGACTTAATGTTTCCCGGCTTCTGTTTCAGTTCTGTGAACACTGTAATGGGGCTACTCAGAACTTATTTCAGTGGATTAACTCATGCAAAAAGCTAATAATTTGCAGGTGGATTTGCAGGGTTGGGTCTCATTTGTAGTCTGTCAGGCAGCTGCTGAAGTCTCTCAGTCATGAAACCATTGGAATGCCTTCAACCAGCTAGCAGCTCTTAGTGATCAGGAAACCTATCCTGGCTGCAAAAGGAGAAATAAGATCTTTGGAACCATGGAACAGAAAAGATAGCAGGCCTCCTTCCTTCATCTTAAGATATTATGGTTTGGACTCTCTCTAAGAGGTATGGTAAATATAACAGTGTCTCCCCTTTCTTTTGTTAAGAAAGTTGTCTGATAAAGAGGTGTTAATGCTAATGATCAGACCAAAAGGTAATAATTGAATCTTGAACAAGTGTGGTTTTGTTTTATTTTTAATGAAAGACAACCACTTGTTTAACTCGAGGAGATAACTATAGTAATTTTACAGTATGAAGGTTTTTCTTGGTCATCATTAGGTACCCAAAAATATGACTGAGGACAGCCCAAAAATCAGTCCATGCATTTGATTGATTTGTTGCAGCCTGTTTTTTCTATTATATCTTTAGAGAAGAGGAGAAACACAAAATATAGCTTTTAGTATTTCCAGGAGGGGTGAAGACTCAGTTATCAAAATTGATACATTGCTGTTTAACACTGCCCCTTTTTTTTTTATTTTTCTCTTACCCTGTCATCAGTTGCTGACAGAGCAGCTGACAGTTCGTTGCCACAGTTAGCACTTGTGCTTCAAGTATTTTCTTCTGCCCTTACCACTCTAGAGTGCACTTTCCTCCAATACTGGCCTGATGCTTTTTATTGAGTCATCCTGAAATAACACCTTGGAGTGGGAACTGCACCCTCCAGCACAGATATGGCGGCTTTTCCACTTCTTCTTTCTCTTTGTTTGCTTTCTTGCCCCTCTCACATTTTATTTTTTTTTATTTCTTACCTCCTTATCCTACTTGATGAACACTCATGGACTTTGCTGTAGCCAGTTTCAGCTTTGTTGGGGCTGCCTTGCTGAGCACACATTGCTCTGGGTGGAAGAACTTGTCTGTTTTGCAACTGAGTGCAAGGGAGGTGGCCTGCACCTCCCTTGGGGGTAAAAGCTTTCTGATGCCACCTGTGTGGTGAAAAGGAGTAAATGCTTGTTCTTGCACTGTTGTGATCAAATGGAAGCTTATGATTTCTTTTTAGTTGCCCAGCCCCTTGAGACAACAATTACAAGCAATCATGCTGCGGGAGATCACCATGATTTTTGAGTGCATGATTTTGGCACTGCTCAGAGCCTCTAGCTGAGCTCTAAATTGCCATTCTGAACCCTGAAGGTGGTAAAAAATCCCCGTCATGGTTAATATATAGGTGAGGAAAAAGGAACTTAAAAATAGTTGAGTGTGCTTGTATGACAAATGTTTTAGATCAATGTTTTCAGGGTATGCTGATACTGGCTCCAAATGTTGTGATTTGGATTTATTCCTAAGTAAGAACAACCAACATAATAACACAGAGCTATAGCTCTGCAAATTAAATGTTTGCTGAAAACAGGACTGGAAGGGGAGCAATAGTTCACAGAATGCTTTGTAATATGCTTAAGTGGTATCTGTACAAGCTGGGGAATTTGAGGTATGTTTGTTTTTCATTACCATCTTTTCAAGTAGTGTCACTAAACTTGTGCCCAGCTTTCAGGTTGTTTCAGGAGACTCTGATGTTCCTCCTTTTATGTTTCATAGCTGTCTTCAGGAAAACAAACCTGGCACGTAGGGAAATCATAACCAGATTTAAAAGGGCAAGGAGTAGCAGTGGAATATTAACTGTGACATGGCCCAGTGCAAAGAAGTCCCTAACAGCTTTTCTTTCTCAGGCAGTGAGAGAAACTGAAACAACCTGACTATAGTAGAAAGTCTTGTAGAAATAATAGCAATAGCCATAAGAGAAAGAACTAGTGAAGAAGGACTTGCTGCAATCTGAATATGTTAAATCAGGAAAGCTAAGCATCTTGGGGAGTGCTACTTGCTCAGGGAGCTGAATGTATTCAGGGTGGACACAAGCTTTATACCCTTGGGGCGTGTGTTCTCCCAAGCCATCTGGGCACTGATCACTTTCCCAGGTGCATGCCACAAGAGCAGCAGGATGTTTCTTATCATAGATACCTTGGGTGTCTGGCTGAATCAGGCAAACTTCTGGCATAGAGCAGCTGTGATTTTTTTTTGGTTTTTTCCATCCTCCCTTCCTAAACCTAATTGATGCTGTCAGAGGGAAAGCAACTTAGTTCGATCACATCATTCTGCCCATTTAATTTTAGCTCATGTGTTTGATTCATCTGTTGCAGGTAAACAAAATACTGCAGACACGCTGGCACAGAAAAAAGGATGATTTAAGCACAGTGGTGTTAGAACAGGTCTGGCAGGGTTGATCCAATTCCTTACTCTGCCACAGACTTTCTGTGTTGGCTTGAAGAATTCACATGATTTCTCTGGACTTCAGTTCCTCATCTGTAAAATCATAATAATATTAGGTAATGAATGGATTTTTTTCAGTTCACCAACCAAATTGCAAAATCAAATGAAAATGTGAGGATTTGGTTTAGAGCAGAAACACCTTACCAAATCAGACTGAATAAACATAGAGATCATTTGGAGTGTTTCATTCAGTCTAAAATTATTTGTTGTGATTAGCTCTATATACTTAAAAAAGAACACCTTTTTCTTTTTAAAAAATGTTATATTGAAATGCAAATTTAGTTTTCATGACAAGATCTGAATGAAATACCATCATTACCAAACAGTTCCCTGTTTTCCTCTTTTATACTCTAAGCCTTCTCCCTACTTTGCAGAGCATTTTTCACCAGAGTTGAAAAATAATTTTTGCTTTCTCTGAAATACTACTTTTTGGGAAAATAATAACAACAGGAATAAATTGTGCAGTTTGTTCCAGGCTTGTATAGCCTAACAGTCCATGTGTGTATATGGAAGACACTGGATGTCTTACATAGAGGTATTTGTACCTAGATAGAAAAGCAGAAAAATCATCTTTAATGAGTAATATTTCTTTTGGAAAGAAGAGTACCTTGGTGATGGAAAGGTCAGTGTTGTCAATCCACAATCTGAACTTTTTGCCAACTTGTCTCTAAATTTGGTCCAATCTCACTGCTGTTAAACTTAAAGCAAGTTCTATAGTGAGCAGGATCACCCTCTTCTGTGTGACCTTGATAAGTCACCTAAGCTTTCCGTGCCTCTTTTTTCCTCTAGTTGATTAAAGAAAGTCTTGTCCTTCTTTCTTCACGGAGGCGGCTTTCTGTAAAATTGACTCAATGTTCACAACATGCTTTGAGATAATAACATCACATGCTGATCAAATTCAGCTTGGTTAGACAACTTGGTAAATCTGAGAGATGGACTCAGAGTAATGGCCATCCTGCAATCTTTCCCTTCTGAATCTTTTTCTGTCTTCTTTTATGCATTAATAATGAGAATGAGCTTTTATATGGATCACGGAGGCGGCTGCTGGAGAATAAGGTGCTGGAGAAATGAGAGGTCATTAAAATACAGAAGACAAATAAGTTTTCTTTCCTTTTTTTGAAGTTTAGGTAGGTAAAAATCAGTACCTAACGTGATCTGATAGAATCAGCAGACCAATGTATCAATATACTGCATCAATATAGGAATAAACTAATAACAGTATGCTAGTAAAAAATTATCTTCACTGCACCTAAAGAGGCAGAGGTCTACTATACAGAGTTCCATGCAGCTATTTCTGTTATAGTGTTTCTGTGAAAAGCAATGCCAGAAGCATTTCTGGAAAAATAAAGCCAGAGAAATAGTTGTTGTTCATATGAGCATCTGACACAGTTATATAACTTCTGAAATCACTGCAGCAGGTTCTGAACAATCTGTAAAATGAAAAAAATGCCCACCAAATGCAGAGAGCAGAGGAGAACTACAAGGCCACTTGGAAACTGCTGTGCTATATTACTCTGTGCAGGCACATAATCTTCAGCCTGGTTGGAGACAGAAGTGCCTGAGATGCTGTAGATTGCCCACCTTCCTCCATAACTAATCTGTGTGTTTGCTGAGAGGTTAATGAGAGCTATGCTCCTGGAGGATGACCTCCCACAGGGTTCTAATTTCTCTTTTTTTGGACAGAACGTTAGTGACAAGGCATGAGAAACAGAATATGTGCGTGCTGTATTCTTACATTTAGTCTCTAGCTAAGAAAAAAAATTTTCTTGAGAAAAGTTTGAGAATGTCTTTGTATCTAACTCATAATTAAATACTTCTCCTACCTTTTCTCTGCCACTGTTTTCACTGGTTTGGACTACAGCAATGTTGTTGCTGACCATAAGACCACTCTATACTGCTGATTCTGACCATCAGCTTCAGCTCTCTTAATTATGAACAACAAAAGTGACACAAACCAAAATTAAATGTCAATTTTGGTTTGTTTCTTTTCCTGCTTCCTTTTGTTTGTTTTAATTTCCTTAGTATTTAGGTGTTTTAGGTTTTTCTCTGTGTTTTGCCAGACCAGTAGCAAAAGAAGTCTGAACTTCTCATACAATTTCCCAACTCTCAGAGCTTGACTGAGTAGAAAGTCCACTTTCTTCATAACTTGCAATGATGAAAGCCCCAAGATTAATCCATACTACTCACTCTCATTGAAATTGGTGCTGCTTTTCATAGAACCTAATAGTTTGGCCTGGATTCCGCTGCAGAATTGAAAGAAAAATGATGGAAGACAATGTGGTGTTGGTGGGGGTTTTTTTGTTTCTGGGTTTTTTTTGGTGTGTGTGTGGGTTTTTTTTTCTTTAGCTAGTAAAAATTGATCTGCCTTATGCAGAATCCTTCCCACTTTTGATAGGTCTCCAGAAGGAATTTTGACCAGAAGCCTCATGGAGTTTCACAGATTATTTCTTTGAAGTGCTACCTCTCATTTCATAGAGTTAGAATGGCTGGAGTACTCATGGAAAAGTGTAGGTGTTGGAATATGTCCTTGCATCTTGATAATTATACAGACTTCTTTCGAATTTCATGATGTAGCTCATCCACAGGTAGCGAACGCTTTTCCATAGGGTAAATCCCTTGTATCACGCATCATCCCAAGCCTCCAAGGCTGCGTCTTTCTCCAGCCGCACTCACTGGGTGGCGTGAGCTGAGAACTTTTGTTGGGTTTGTTGTGAGCTAAGCCAGCAACAGAACCGTCGGGACGGGGTGTGCTGGAGTGAGCGGGAGGGGCGGGCGGGGGTTCCCGGGAGCGCTGCCACCGCTAGAGGGGACCCGAGCCCCGCTTTGTTCTGCCGGGATCGGCCGGGGGGCAGCGGGACGGAGGGACCGACCCGGGCCGGCACCGCGGGGTCCGGAGCCAGCCCCGGCACAGGGCAGTGTCTGACTCGGCACAAAGTCAGCAGTGAGAGCGGCTCAAGCCCGCATGTGCCCCCGGGTACCTCCCCACTATATGGGAATGCTGCTGGACATAGTGCCACCAGTAGATTTCCGTGCGATAGCGTGTTTGTTTTGTCTCACCTTCACCGAGTGAACCTTACAGCCTGATCTGTGTTTTGGGAAGTACATAAACACGGGCTGGTAGTCAGCCCGCAAGAGCGTGAGATAAAATTTAAAGCCATACTAACTTTGTTCCGTAGGAGAGAAGTTGCGTGCTGTGTTGAGGCATCTGTATGCATTGGACAAACTATCTTATTGTTAATGAGAAAAAAGAAAACTCACCCTCTATAAAGAAAGGATCTGCCTGCAAGGTGCTCTTTGAGTCTGAATTTTGTGTGTGGTCTTTAAACCTTGGGCCATACAGGAGTATATAGGACATGAGGAGCAGCAACTGTTTCTAGCTTCTCTTTGGCTAAACAATTGAGTGTTGGCTTGAAATTAAGCATGGAAGATGCACAATTGTCTCCCACAAACATCCCTGATATATTTGATGGTATCCTATCTAGCATCCTGCTACAAAAGGTGGGATCCTGAGCTCTTGAGAATGCAGTCTGTTTTTCAGAGCAAATTGCTTTCTCAGATATCAGTAATGAATCAGAAACAGTAATGAGGTTTTCTTTTATCAGAAATTCTAACATGCTGGGAAAATGTACTGAGCTGCTGGAACAGCACAGCAAAAGGGGATGCTATGCTCTCCGGAGTGCAGCTTATGGATAGGTTTCTAGGTTTGCTGAACGTATAAACAGCACATCCAGGCTTGAGGGTAGTTCAGAAGAAGCGTTATTATAGACACATGTATTCTCACCAGGGGTTAAATACATGTCTAAGTGCTTTCCCAATTTCTGTATTTCAAAATCTAGTCCAGGTCCTTGTGAAACAGGAGAGAAATGTTCCATTTGCAGAAATAGATTTGAAATAATATCCTTATTATAACCATCTAAGAAAGGATGCAGCTTGTATACGGATATTTGTGGGTCTGGATTCTAAATAGATCCAAACCAGAATTTATTTATTATATTATCCTTTGATGGGAGAACCAATAACAAGTATCATACTCGCATAATGTACACATAAATCATATTTAAATTATTTAAGAGCAAATTACTAGAAAAACTTGGATAATTTGAATCTGGTTTGCTTTATTTTTTTATAATAGCACATCTGATATTATGATTTGAAACACTCAAGGTTGTTAACATAATGTTCACTCCCACAACAGATGAGTCAGCTCTTCAAAACCAATAATTAGTACTCTCATTGATTCATGCTATCACTCAACCCGTGATGGGTCATTTGTGGCTTCCAGTCTTCTGGACACAGCCATATGGCATCCCAGTGGGATACAGGGCACTGACCCTGGGCTATTACAAGGGATACATGGTTGGCACGCTAGACTGCTGATTAAATATTAACCACAGCAGACACATTATTTCCACTCTGCTTTGAAATGAGTCTTTAATTAGAAAGAAAATAACAGCAGCAAATGAAGTTTCATGGTTGTTGTCTGAAGTAAATATTTTGACCCGTTGCCTGTGGTACATGCTCAGAAAAGTCCCTGGAGATTTTCAGGCTGCCACTCAGACCAAATACAGGTGTCTTGAATGGTATCCAGCTGTCAATCATCTGGCATAGGTAAGGAGATTTAAATAGGAGAGATGACTTGCCTAGATAAAAAGAACCTACTTCTGTTAAATTTAGCCACATCTTTTTCTAGGAACAGCTACTCTTGAAGCTGTAGTTGTATGAACAACTGAAAATATTTCTTTTTTTTCTTTTTTTTTTTCTTTCTTCCTCATAATGGAAATTCTTGTCAAAGAAATTTACCAGGAGCTTTAATTCAATTCGTGATTTAACAGTCTCATATATTATTCTTACATGTCCTGATAGAAGAGTCATTGGGTTTAATTACATTCTGGGGGTAGGGGGAATAACTAGTTAAGGATGCACATTTTACATTTCATGAATAATGTATGGTTTTAGGTACATAACTTGAATGTTTTATCTCTTTATGAGATGCTGAGATAATCCAGAATTTATTTTTTTCCCCTCAGAAATGAAGATGTAATTTTTTTTTTAAATTCCTTATTCTTAAGACCTTGAGTTTGTCTTTGCTGTTTTCCAACCCCTGAGAAGCCATCCTAAAAACTGAGCAGATTCTTAATGTTTAAAACAACCTCTAATTTACTTGTAATGAAATAGAAATAGATTTGCTGATTCTTAATACTTATTACGCATCCAAGGGAGTATTTTCTAAACAGTAATTTTAAATTTTTCATTGCAGAGAAATATAGACTTGCTGTTCCTGTCAAATAATGTGCAATTCCTAAAGTATATAGGAAGCTGGTTCCATGTTTTTATTGAAAAGAAATACGATTAAGCCACTTGCTAATAAAAGCAGTGGTTCCATGTACATAAATCCTGCCACTCCCTTTTGTGTTATAAGCCCTAAAAGTGACTATTTTGTATTTCAATACAATTTTCTCAGGGACAAGGATTAGTAAAGCATTTGGATGTGTTATTAAAGATTTTTCTCAGTATTGGTTTATATTCACTTATAACTTAAATATAAACACAGCCTTAGAAAGAATTTTTGCAGGGAATCAAAGCAGAAGCCCATCAGAACATAGTAGAACATAGGACCAGATTTAAAATACGTGTATTGTTGAAAAACTTTCTCACAGAGGGTGCCAACCAGCTAGTAGTTGTTTAATGCCCTAGAAAGTCTGATTTATCTCATAGTAAATGCTTGTACTCATGGCAGTGTTCTCTAATGTCTGTTTCTTAGGACCACTGTTACTTTTGTCCATGGTATGTATGTACTATGGATGTTATTTCCATTGAAAATACTTGCATCACATACACTCATGCGACATCTTGGTTAATTTTCTTAGGTTAAATTTCACAGCAGCCCCCTTATTAATTTTAATAAAAACACCACCCAGCTTCCCTCTGTCCCTCAATATTCTACCTTGGATTATGCTTCTGCAAGTTAAAAGCATGTATTAATTTTCTTCCTTGCTTTTTAATTAAAGCTAGCTTCTCTAACTGAGGTTTGAATTTGGTATAGTACTCTTTAAAGTAGTGACGTCTTAATCCACAAATGAATGTTTTCTTTGTGAACAATTAGGAAGATTGCCTACTTAAGCAGGTAAGATGATAACAAACATAAATTGTGCATGTTGGTATTGAAAAAACTCTCTGTTTATTAAGTGAAGACAGAGTATTCTTGGAAACAGAGGAAGCATTAATGAAGAGGTGACATTCAGGAGATCAAAGGAATTTCTTAGAGAGATTGTGCCCTTTGAGGTCCCACTTTCATCCCTGGTGCACACTAAAACCTGGACTAAATCTCATAAACGTGGTAGTAATGCCCATTGTCAGCACTGGAAAGGCCTTTCCAGCTCCTGGTATAGCTGTTTTTACACTTGGCTCTTGTGCAGAGGACTTGGGTGGTCTTCTCCTATTTCATCCAAAGGAAAACTCTCTACACAGCGTGCCTGTGACTCTTCAACCCCATAAACAGTCACAAGCAAAAGGGAGAATCTCTTTTCTTCGTGTTTTTGTGTGTGGTAGGAAAGGTGACCACTGACATCCTCCCTTCATCAGTAAAACTGGTCCAAAGACTGACTTCCTTAGGGAGACTTCCTGTGACTTCCCAAGCCTTTGGGTTAGGCCTGTTGCATCTGTTCACTCTTCCACTTCTGTGTGCTCAGTCTTTCCTCCTACATTAAACCTTTCAAAGTTTCCAAGAAGAAATCTATTTTGAGACTTTGTGGATTCATTGGATTAGTTACGTGGTAGACTAAAAATAGCTGTTTTACTTAGCAGGTATTATTGACAATAGGTCAGATTCTGCCTTTGGCTTCTCTCGACGCAGAGTACATCTTCTGAAATGCATACAGATTCTTCTGGTTTCACTTTGGAACAATTTGAAGCAGAATTTGGCCCATTACACTTAATTACATGAGAATCATCTTGAAAAGGTCTCATTAGCCTTTCTATTTGTGTCACTGTTTTTCTACATTAATCATTCCAGTTAATATGTGAGTGATATTGGGTCTGGTTGTTTGCGTACCAGGGGTTTATATTCTAATACTCTGTTTAAATCTCTATCTGTGTTCTTGGGTTTTCTTTTGATGGTAGTAGGACTTGATTTAACAAAGGGATAAATGGTTTCAAAACTATAATGAACCACCACTAGAGAAAACTCCAACAGGTGTCTGTTGATTTAATTTTTCTTTTATTATTATTATTTTTATAACTGCCAGGAACTCTTCAATATGTCATTGGTTTCCTTCAGGTTCCTCAGCATCATCAGGGCCTCAGATATAATGTATACTGGAGGTAGGGGACTCATGTGGAAATGTACCGATATTGCTTCAGCGTTGCTGTGCGGCTGGAATGGCAAACGTTAATGTTTATGATAATAGGAAGAAAATGAGTAAATTTTGCAGTGATCAGAGGTGCAGTGTCTATTTATGTTACCTGTTAGCAGATAATGCAGTCTCTGAAGAAATCTGCCCTGGGCTGTGTTCTTGTCACTCTTTCCTCCTTCACATCTGATTGAATAATAGGTAAGAAATCCTCCTGGGGACAACCAACTTAATGTAGGAAATGGGCAACTATTGGTAACAATCTTGCTTGTTAATTGCAATGATATCTTAATAACCCAACATGTCAGTTTGGATACGTGGAACACAGGGCTCTAAAATAGAAGCCAAAAGTGATGTTCTCATCACTTGTCATCACAGATCCACGAGTATTTATGGGTGTTTTATGGCACTGTACGGCAAGAGAATTAACTGCATCTTACCCTCACATAAGGGGAACAATTGCTCATCAATACTTCCTCAGTCTTTCTGTAAAGTCTTTAAGCCTTCAGGCTGTACCTAAACTAGTGCAGTACATTGTGGCAGGCGGATGTATGCATCCAAGGGGCAAAGTCCTTCCATTTCTTGTAGGCTGTATCATTTCGGATCATGCCAGATTATAAGGATGTATCTCCTGTCAAGATAGCAGTCACAGAAACGTCTTTGATTTTTTTCCTCTGACCTTACTAAGCCTAGAAAATACAGTCTGTGAACCCTAACTATTGACGTGTAACACCTGCTGAAACACTAATCAGACAGCACACTGGCTGATTTCTCTCCTTTATCTCCAAGGAGTGCAACAGTTGCTCAGAAATGACCCAAATAATTTTTATTAATGGGCTTAACATTACTTTCATTTCAAAAGAGACAAATCATTTAATAAAATGTGTGTTCAGTTGTGTTCATTAGTGCTAATCAGTAGTTCATTAAACCTTCATCATACCAATTTCGGGCCACTAATATTCAGGTAGTTTAATAAAGGACCCGGCAGTAAAAGAGCACACTTTGCATATTCAGGAACATATTCATCCCTAGCAAATCCTACTTGAATACATGTTGTCCATTCAGGTGGATATCAGGGATGTGACAGTAACAGATGAAAGCAAAAAAGAAGATACCTGACAAAACACCACTGACATGCTGTGCTTATGCCCTGTAGACCACTGTTGTCTACTTGGGTGGGAGTTCTGTTTGAGCAAGGAATGTATCAAGCTGCAACTTTTGGTGACTGGGGTGTAGCCTCTGTAGTGGAAACAGCAGGACAAAGTCTAAGTACATTGGTAATGCTCAGTATTTTGAAAGGTCGATCTATAAAATAGCATATTGGTGAGTAGTACTGTGTCTTTGGGTCATACAGCAATTATCACACGTCCATTTTTAAGGTATGTGTCATTCTACTGAAGTCACTGCTTCTAATGTCTTATTCAAAGCTCATGCATCTGGCTTAGTAAGATTTCAGGAAAGGCTGTTACCAGTTGAAAAATTCACTCTGGATGTGTGAAGCCCAAACAGAGCTACAGACAATGCTGAACAAAAATGTTTCACTTGTTACTATTTATGTATTAAAAAGTCACTCTGAATTTCATGCTTTTCACTGAAGTCTGAGGAATGAGAGTGATTCTTATTGATATACCAATTCTGTGTCAGAGTTCTGATGTGCCAAAAATATCATGAGCTCTTGTATTCCAGTTAAAACTTTATGCTAATTCATGTTTGTACAAGCATGTCAGTCCTAATTGCTTTTGTGAAACAAACAAGAATTAACAGTTGGTTAGAAAGATGAAATTTTAGGGAGAAGCCTGGAATTACCTGTTGCTTGTTCTTAAGATCTTTTCATTGAGATTCACTCATAATTTTGAAATGCTAGTTTCTATGCTTTAGGTGACCATAACTGAAGCAAGTAGAGCAACATGTGAACCCTTCCCTCCAACAAGTGCAGTGTACTTTTTTTATCATCTAGGGCAGTAAGATGTTATCATATAAAGAGGTCATGCTTCTGATCCTGTCCAGGTAAGAAAATTATTATTTAACTTGGATTGGGCTCCTACTTTAATCTGATTTTACACTCTCCCTACTTTACAACTTAGCAGTTGTCATGGGTGGTGTTGACCCATTTCAGTAAGAGATCTTGATGTTTGTATTGAATTTATGTCCTATAATAAAACACTGTGCCAGAAGGATAACAATGAATTACCTCTTCTCTCCTCTGTAGATTGAATACCATATAGAACTTATTTCCTTTTTTCTTACTGTAACCACTACTTTCTCCTTCTTTTTTTTAATCAAATAAAGATGTGAAAAGGCTATGAGAAGATATATTCTGTAAAAACTGCACGCAATAAATGAATGTCCAGACATGTTAGTCTAATAGAATTCTAAGTGTTTCTGCTAGGATAGCCATATTCATCATGTCTTTACTAAGCACTCTTGTATAGGTAAATAAATGATACATTTGTTTTCTGCCTCTCTGTTGACTCATGTAATGCACTTTACCATCTCTCTAAAACTCTACTTGAAATAAAGCTGACATTAGAATAGGCTGATAATGTTTTAATGTACTGGATAGGAACCTATCAACAGCTCCAAGAAGCAGAGTGGGTTCAAGCATTGTTGTCAAACCTGCACTGTATCATTGGGATTTTCCACCCAGAAGACACAGGTTAAAATTTTAGTGGAGCATAATATTTTCTTCTCCACCTCTATTGCCATATGACATGAGAGCAAACAAGTCTAGTGGAGACAGACTGGTCTGTGCAGATAGGTTGGACCTTATGTGCACAAATAGCATATTCCATTCTTGGAAGTTTTCCCTGCTGCCCCATCTTTTATATTCCTTTGAAACTTACAGACACCTTTGGCAAATGGTATGGCAAAGTCTCAAAGAAGAGGTTAGATAAAGAGTGGAGGAAGAAGACTGCTCAAATCATGTACAGTCTGGATTTGTCAAAGGATCCGACAAAATAGATTTCAAGGACTTGTTTAAATAATTTGTAATAGAAAAATGCATGTTTTTGTGAAGTCAGAAGAAAATTAAAGCAGAGGTTTTTGGGAAGTCCTAAGAAATACCAACAGCACAAGATTTCTGACACTTTGGGATATACAACCTGTTGGCAAAAAAAACCCCAAAACAGTTCAGCCTGTAAAAGGCTGATGGTGGACTGGCATGAGGTTCTGTTATACCTCAACTTATTATACTTATGAAGGTGGCATGTCAGATGTTGAAGAATTGGTCTGATCTGGATATGAGGACTTGGGTAGATGCAAATTCTTCTGGACCCCGTCTGGAGTCACTGACAGTGCTTCAGCAGGTGAAATCAAAGCTCTGTTGCTGTAGGTGATCTTCCTTTGCTTCCTTCCCTTCCTTCGATTCCTTTTATGCTGTCATAGGGACTCTGCAAGGGGAAAAAGAAGAATGCATTGAACTTAGCTAAAGAGTAAGACTGAATGAGTAGCTCTAACAGACTTGTTTTCTGTGTCCTGGGGTACCTGGGGTACATTGACTAGTGGACTGGTACAGGAACATAAATAATACCATTTGTGTAGCAAGGATGGAAAGAGTATAATTAGGAATGAAAGTTGCTTGTAAAAGTTATGTACTGATATTTCTCAAGGCATAAAACAATTTAAATACATTATTTCCTTGCAAAATAGTAAGGATCTAAGCTTAAAATACTAATAAAATATTTGGTTTAAGTAAGTGAATATTTGGAACAAATGAATTCCATGCTTTATATAGGCTAATAAAATGTTACGAACTGGATGTATTTCTAAAACTGCCATTAAGGGGGACTAGATGGTGTGGGGGGATTACTAACATGCTGTAGAACCATTAAATTTTGCTCACTGTCGTTCAGGAAATCTTAATAAGAAGTGAACCTTCTTTTTCCCCTTAATGGCTGTATGATGTCCTTCATGAAATCTGTGTGGGTGGGTTTTCAATGCTTATACTCAATGGGCAGATGTCTACATTGTGTAATAAAACAGTGGTTAATTTGCCAGTGTGTTTTCTACAGAAACTATTACAGGAATGGAGGCTGAGCACTGAAGCTGAGGGCTAGAGACTGAATATCTAGCAGATAGTCCATGTTACCCATCAAATATTATTTAAATAGTTCAAAATAAACATTTTTGTCATATGTTTCAGTACAGTATGATTGTATGTATATGTTTTGCTTTTGAGTTTGCCTTTAAGTTGGCAACAGCTATTCAGCCAGCAGAAATGTCTTTTCTAAAGTTGGCAACCTGAATTCCTTGTTCTTAGGACATTACTTCCCCCATTTCTGAGATCCTTTCTGGAAATTCTTAATGTTCACTTTAGTGTCCTCCCATGCAAATTTGTTTTGCTTGTTTGTTTGTTTTTTTAAAGTCTAATGTTAACCTGTTGACTGGGCCTTTAAATGAATTTTGTTCTCCAAAGCCCTTTCAGCTTGGTTGTGAACTTCTGATTTTAATGGGATACTTTATCAACTAAACATATTCTGTCTGTACTCTGATCGACTGTATGAGAGACTAGTGAAAGAGGTGGGAAAAACACACTGAGATGAAGGTTTTGTCTTTTTTCTAATTAACTGATAAAAAAAACAAAGGAAGCGTATTTGAAGTATAAATAAGGCAGCTTATTTGAAGTTCAGGATATTGAAGGAGAAAGTTAATAAAAAGATATGTTAGGAAAACTTGAGTAAAATATAGAAACTCCAGGGGAAAAAAAGGCAGTAAATGGTACATAAGAAACCAGGTTAAATATGTGGAATATAAAAAAAAAGTAAGTGTACAAGAAATCTTTAGTAAAACCAAGGGTTAACAGGGCTGTTGGAAAACCTGAGTGAGGTTCTTAAGGTTAATCTTGAAAAAATCTGAAATGGTTTGTTTACAATGATATTTGTTCAGAAGAGCACCTGAAGATCCCAGGCTAGAGATGATGATAGCTGCTTCTTCTGTGAGGAAGTAAAGGAAGGGTTATATATCATTAGATTTCTGAAAATTAAAACACCAGCTGAATTGCATTCACAAGGATTCAAAATAAGTAAGACAGGAAATTGGAAATCTGATGGAAAAATATAGAGGAAAGTAATGTGTAGATAGATAAATAGCATTTTCTGCAGCTTGCTTTGCTGGATCTGTGGTGTGGTAGCTGTATGTTGTCATAGCAATACCTTATTTTCAGAAAATGGAGATTAAGTTTACAAACACTTCATCAGTTGTTGGATATTGCGGCCTGTATATATATGTTGTTTGATAAAAGAATGTACCACCACAGTAATTCAGCAGAGTTTGAAATTGGGCCTAAGGGATTTGGAAGCAGAAATTGCAGAGAAAAATTATAATGAAACTAGTACTCATGTATCATCTAAAATCCATGAAAATCAACCTGAAAGTGTTGAGGGGTTTTGTTGTTCTTTGCTTGTTTGGTTTCCTAGTAAACTTGTCTGCATAAGCGTTGGGAGAGGTTTTACAAATTTAACACCTGGCATGCAAAAGTAAGTTGTTTCAGTGCTGGGTGGGTTTCAGTTAAGTTTCATTGTCTACATTAATTTCATGTTGTCTTCCACTCATTTGCTGTGAAATCTCTGATGGAAAGACGTTGGTGTAAGATCATTTGTTGAATGACCAAATTTTATTTGAACTAATTTGCAGCAATGACACTGTAAATTGATGTTACATCAGGGGAAAAAAAGGGTTTTGGAATCCCTTTTGAAAATCAGGACCATGACTGTAGATATTGCCTTGATTAGATATTATAGCTTTGGTCTTAGATGCTTGGCACAAATTGCTCACAGGGAGTCTGTTAAGCTGTGTATGTATGTACATTTTGTAACACCAAGAGGCTGTAAACAGATGGCCATGGGGATTTTGGTTGCTGAAGAACCTGAGTCCTTAATATACAGACAATGTGTATTTGAAAACTTGAACAGTTGGTCAGCAGTTTACCTGAAGAGCACGTTCTCATTTGTTTCTTTTCCTGCTGTAATCTATCTTTAGCTCTTGTTGGTTTTTATCTTATGTTTGATTTTTAGTCTAAAGATTCTTCCAAGTGTGGTGTTTTAATGACACTTGGACAAAAATTAAATAATTTTTTTTCTCATTTCTGTCCAACTGTACTGCAGACAGATGGAAATATGTGACTAATAGAATAGATCAGTGTATCCCTATAACTTGAATCAAAACAACCCAGTGAAACTCAAGGCTCTGGCTTTGTGCTCTTCTTTCTGATCCTAGCTTAAAGCAGACCTAGAGATCAAAGCTTGTTATGTCAACAGGTATAAAGATCATCATATATTGCCTCTCTGCAGTATTCTCCGAGTCAGATTTATACTGCATGGAGCACAGAACTAGTTGAATGGTGAAGTGTAAACAAAGTGTTGGTAAATATTTGAATCATTGAGGATGAATTTTGGAGGTAAAACCAGCTAGCTGGTTCTTTGACTTGTCATTCTCATGCCTTATGCAAGTAATGTCAGAATGAATTGGGTCACCTTTACTTGTTCAGGTAGAGATATGTGTCAAACTGAATGTTTCATCATACTATCTTCCCCCAAGCAGCTGAGAAAGCCCTTTGATAGAGTTTCACTAATTTAAAAGAGGACTTCTTCAAAAGCCCAACACTTTCAATAGCAAAGTCCTCATGTAGGACAGTTTTTCTTTGATATTTTCTTTAAAACTGAACCTAATAATCATCAGCCATGAATTACAGACAGATATCCATTTTGTGAAATGTCAACTTATTGGTAATCATTTCTATCTTGGGAAAGGGAGGGAAGAGCTAGAGAATAGCACTTTCCATAAAGCTCCCAGAAAGGTGGTTTTTTGCCTTTGATTCAATGGAGACAGAAGCGGGTTTAGATATAACTATCCCAGGTATAAATGCTTTATGGGAATTACAGTCAAAGAGCCTCCTACTCACATTTCCTTGAAGCAGGTTATAGCTGGAGCATTTCTGACCTGTCTGAAAATAGAAGAAAGTTCTGGTTATCGTCAAGATGTACCCCAGCCCAAGATGTTGGAAGGAGAGTGAGAGGCCCTTGAGTTGTAGTTTCCATGAGGTAGGTGAACAATGGAATAAGACACAGCTTGGTTTGGCCTAACAAGCTTTTGCCTGAAGACATCATTGAGGATAACCTTTTTTTGCTTTTTTTTTGTCCGTAGAGTAAATGAAACTTTTACTAAGATTGCCCTCTCAAAAAAAAAAAAAAAAAAAAAAGGGGGTTAATGACTTTGCTTACAAGCATGCAATGAATTCCATGTAAGAAGTGCAATTATTGATATTATGTTACCACCTAAGTGTCCTGTTCTCTCATTTAGTTTACAGATCCTCCATAGATAGTCCCACTAAATATTAAATATCTTTCTTTGTGTGCTGAGGACTGACCTGGTTTTCAGTTTCCTTTGAATACAGATTTCCAAAGGAAGACTCTTTCTACTAAAGTACCAGAATTAACTACAGAGTAAAGGCCTTGAAGCATTTACTAAAAACTCCACAGACAGACATTGCCATTCTGACACTTCAAGACAAAAATCACAGTGAGCATCTGGTGTGCTGTGTGCCCATCCTACTGAAACCTTTTAAAGATCTAGTGAGTTACTCTGGGGCTTAAACAGAAAGGAAAAATTGAATTCAGATTATTTCTTCAAAGCTCTTTTGGAAACTATCTTTACCATGCCTAAAACACTCTAGAAACTTCAGATCTACAAACAGAAGATGTTTCTACCTCTGAGAGCTTGGTATATAATGAAACATCTTGTTTCATATGATCCCAAGAAATTACTCGAGGGGTGAGAAGTGGAAGGACTATTTACTGCAATACAGTGAAACGACAACAACATGGCATTTTTGCATTTCTAAATTGAGTTGCTTCCAATTCTTTTTAACTTTTTTTAGATTTCACTTATTCAGGTGAAACTCACTTCTGCCATGTTGTGTACAAGGGATGGCTTATGAGGGAATTTAAATTAGGAAAAGTTTATGGTCTGCTAAAATGGCAGATATTGCCTATATAAGGAGCAATGGGAAGTGTTTAAGGAAAGAAAAAAAGCAAACACCAAATCCCCAAATTAATATAGAATTACTTTCTGAAGCCTAACCTTGAAATCTTTGGTTAAAGAACAGAATATTAAAAAAAAATACATTCCAGGATAATGCTGTAACTCATTCTGTAGATGTGAACTTACTGGGGCATTTAGGGACGCCCGAATGTTGGTAATGCTGGCATTTCCTGAATTCTGACGAGTGTAGATTTAACAAAAACCTCCTGTAATGCTAGAACACATCCCAAATGCTGCCATGCACTGTGTTGGTGTGACTGGTGTGGCTGGATGGCTTTACCAGATGTCTGGAAGCATCACAAGCAATGGCAGTGTCCTGGTGCTGCTCCATGAGAGGCTCACTGGTACCACCTTGTGTCGTGTGGGGCAGGGAAGCAGAGTGAGTTTTGTTATTTGTGGTGAAGCCTCACGAACTGGGCTCAACTTTCAGGACCACAGGTCTGAAACTTGAATTACTTCTCAGGACTGCAGATGTCTTTGGCTCCCCACATTAGATATGTGTATAAATTATGTCATGAAAGCCTGTAGTTATTCATTCTGGAGCTCCTAAGATGCTTTGATGTGTGTGGATTAGACAGTGAAGAAAACCTAGGTGAGCTGGCAATATCCCACAGAGGGCAGATACATGCATATAGTATGAATATAAATTCTCTTTGAGGCCCTTACAGAGAAGCAGGGTTTCCATACAGATCTGACAAACTATTTTGGGTTTCTGTAGGAGGATCTGAGAAGTGGAGTGTACAGCAGAAAAAGACTGTGTATGGAGTGTTGCTTTGAAAGTTGCAGGTAAAAACCTGTATGTGCTTTTATGAAGAATGAATAAAGTACCATTTTGTACCTAGTGGAAGCAGGCAGAGAAAGGTCATGGTACTGACCATGGCATTTTTAATGGCTTTGTTTGAAGGTAGCAATAAATGAATGGGACTTGAATGCCAATGATTTGTCCTGCGTCTGAGGGGACTGTAATGGAGTCCAGGTCCATGGCATGCCCTGCTCTCTGTGCATTGTGCATCTCACAGCACCACCATAACTTTTATTAGGCCATGTTAATTTTCTTTCTGTTCTCAAAGCTATAGAGTTTTAGTGGTGTTTGCTGTTTTGTGTGTTGTTCTATTGTTTTGGTTTGGTTTTTTTCCTTGTTTCTTGTAATTCTTTTTCTTGCAATGGTTTCTGCCTCAACTTCAAAAAGGGAAATTCATCTTTTGTAATGACAATTAAAGGCAGTTTGAAAGATCATAGCCTGGATGTAATAGGCAGATTCTTGGACTTAATTAACTGAGGAATGAAGTGAATAATTCAAAACAATTAGCCTTCCTGAGAAATGGACCCTCCAGCATTCCTAATATTTTCACTGGGCAGATCATACTGTTGTCATAATTGTTTATAGAAGAGCAGATACCACTGGTTACAGCTAAGGCTTTCTTGTTGTACAGAGCACCAAAAAATGTGAATGTATTACATTTTTTTTGTGTTCCGTATTGATGGGTGTTTTGGTCCTGTTTCTTGACCAGTCCTCTTGAGTTCAGAGGGTCGGTTTGCTTTTCAAAACATACATGTAACTGTGTATTCAACATCATCTTGAACTTGTTGAGGGGAGAGTGATGCTGGTCTAGGAGTGCAGTCCTAGACCAGCATCTCGAGAAAGCTCTGGTCTAAATCCAGATCAGTTCTATCCTGATATGTAAGGAGACTCCTTGTTTCAGAGAAGGACAGATCTCAGCTGTGGTCTTCATCTTGCATTTTAAGTGGTCTCTTAGAAGCAGTGTGTCAAAGGTAAGGAGGAAGACCTTTAGTTTCTCAGTTTTGTAGAAAGCCACATGTACAGTAGAGCTTTGATGTATATACAGTATTTCTGAAAAACTGTGATAGAGAAACATTATGTATAACTTGAGTTTTCCAAGTGCTGGAACTGTCTTCACCAGAAGCTTTGATTTGCTGTGGTCCAGAGATAGCAGACGTATTTACAGCCCCTCTTTTATCACTTTGGAGGGGGATCACCTGGAACAATCAGTATGCTGGAAAGCACCATCTCCACTGTAGTGTTCTATGTATATAAGATATTAAAGTTAATATGTGAAAAGGAAAAAATAGAAGGCAAAAATAGAACGGCTACCATTGTTGGTCAGAGACATGAAGCAGGCTAGTGGTAGGCAAGGACTAAAATTTGGTTCACTGGCAATTCCTTGTAATATTAGAGTTATGGACCATGTGTTTTTCTCAAAATAGTTTTGATATTTACAGATATTGTTTGAGAATTTTTGGTTTTATCCTAGACTGTACGTTGTGTAGAGTCTCTATAGCTATTATTGAGCAATAATTTTTTATGATTAGCTCATTAAATAAAGTGCTATTCTTTGAATGGTATAGAGGTATATACTTAGTCTTTTGCAAAAGGTACTTGAATTTCATATGCTGCTGCTTCAAATTTTGTGAATTCTTTCTGTGGATACTTACCCTCCAAAGGCTTTATTTCCTAGTTCTTTGGGGAAGGCAGAAGGTGGTGAGAAAACATGTCAAAGACCCTTCACTGAAAATTGGTAGGGCTATTTGTAGAGTTAACTGTTGCTCAGATGTTGCTCAGCACTATCTAGGGATGTGGAATTGGAAGTGGGGGAGAAAACTGCAAAGGACAGGGAATAAAAGGTCAAAATTTAAACTTTGAGTAACTAAACATATAAAAAGGTACAGCAAGATCCTGATATTTATAGTATGACCATTCCATTGTAATCCTGGCAGAGATGAAAAAAGGATAGTTGCATGTTATCTGTACTTATAGCCAAGGAGTGTCATTTTATGTTGCGTGTCAGAGGCTGTTCATGTGCTGCGAGAATCAGTAGGGAAGTGGGGTGGGCACTGCCAAAATGTGCCAAGCACTCTAAGTTTGCACAAAACAAACTGCAAAATAATGTTTCTGCCTCCTAATAGCTTAAACCTAAGAGGACCCAGCGTTTAGCTGGGATATGTTATTTATATTTAAGAAGGGGTTTGTGCCTTCCCCCAACTCTCTCTGGGCTGACTTCTGAACTGCTTGAAATCATTTAGGGGGTGTGCAATGAGAGAGCTCCCAAATGAAAAACGCTAGATGAGTATGTGTTAGCAGTGTAAAGAGACAGCAAGCAAGGATATTTTTGCCAGTATATACATCCATGGATCATGCTTTTAAAAGCACTTATTTAATGACTAAATATTTAAACACTATGTATTTTTTTTTCCTCTCATCACTTGCAGATTTTTACATGCTGTTTACTTAATAGAAATTCTTGACAACTTACCTAAATATTTTGGGCAAATATTTATGCTTATCTAAGCATAAATTCTGGGTTGTAGTAGTGAAAGAGCTAGATGTGAAATGAGTAGTTACTTAAGAATGAGATGCTGCAAGTGCCAACATATAAGGTTGCAGAAAATTAACCAGAAGGGCAAGATGGGCTCAACACTAATTTCAGGATTTTTTTCATTGATTCTTATTTTGAATGTTTGGAATTTTTGTACAAGAAACAAAATCAGCTTCCAAATGAAAACAGGGGAAGGCAGAAATTGCATTTTTAGACCACAAATTATTTGAGTCCAGAACAAAATGCTAGCAAGTTAGTCCTACCTTACAGCTTAGCAAGATCACCCAAATACCTAAAAGCAATCGAAGAGAATCTTGACTAAACAACAGCCTTATTAATGGTAGAAAGTAAAGGGTAACTGCTTATTTGAAACAATAGTACAAACTAGACCAAGCTAGAAATTCAGGTAAATAAGATGCATTTAATTCTAATTTGGCATACATTCCTCCTCTTTAAATTTAAAAGCAAGATAGGCTACAAAGTATTTTAAAGATAAGTACAGGGTTTTAGTTTTGTTAGGGGAAAAAGAATAATTGTTCTATAATGTCTGCAGGTGACTAATTATGTTGAGTTCCTGGAGGAACTGAATTACTCGTCTGCTTTGAAATTGGAAAGATAATAAAACCATTTAATGTTGTAAAACTTAAACTCTGAACAATATCTTTACCTACAATTGCTTCAGAGTTATAGAAACCTCAAGCTAGATGCCTAAGCACTATTGAATAGTGATTTTTGTTTTGTGTTGTAAAAACACTACAAACCCCCAAACAAACAAAAAAACCCCACACCAAAACACCTTTTCCACCCAATTACACTTGTGAAACATCACTTTTGAGATGTAACAGAGATAACGATTTATTTCTTTGCCATTTGTTCCCTGCATTAATCTTCAGGTCCTTTAATAAAGGTAGGGAACAAAGGGTCAGGATGACTCAAAGAAATGGTAATGGGATACACAGAGCTCTTCACCTATAGGTCATTAGACCAAGTCCAACCGGGATGAATGTTGCTTCAAACCTTTTTTACCCCTTTATTACTCTGTGTCTCTAAGGCATATAAGCTGAAGGATGCTTTTGCTTTCTAGTAAACTGATGACCAGTGCTGTAAAAAGCTACTGCCCCTCTGATCCAGGCTGTGGCAAGGGCAGGAGTATGGGACTTGCCTTCCATGTCTAGCTACTTTGACAAGTGACCGAAACACGCTGATGAGAGCAGCAGTGAAACTGGCTTTATTGCTGCCTCAACTGCAGTGTTTTTCTCCTTGATCTATGAAAGATGTTAGTTCAGCCCCCTCAGCTTGGTAGAAACATGGTGGAAGAGAGAAGAAATAAAAATAGAAGTGGAATGTGTCTAGATACCAGCTGATAAGGAAAAAAGGTACAAAACTGAGATATCTCTAGCACTTGTTTGTAGGAAATTCCCACAAACAGACCTGTGAGTAGGTGTAGCCTCTGAGAATATGGTAGTGAAATCAGTGTACATGTAAGTTTATAATTTTCAAGATATACTACAAAAATATATAGAGCCTTGTAGAACCTACTTTAGAGGAATTAACACAAGACTGCTTGGCCTTCTGTAAACTCTGACTCAAATGAAATAATGTACATAACTTTCAACTCTGATATTTGAGTGTCTAGTAGTTGGTTTATAAATGGTTGGAAGTATGTGGTCTTTTGTTTCTGTTCGAAGGGGTTTTTGTCTCCCTTTTTTTTTTTTTTTTTGAAGGGTCAAAAGTATAATTTATAGCTATTGCATCAAAGAATTCAAGAAGAAATATAGAACTAGCAAAAGGACTGCCCATATCAAGATAAAAGCAATAGTTTTGCATATTCTTATAACACGAATTTTGTACTATATCCTGCAAAAAAAACCCTTGTTCTGTTTTTCCAGCACTTTTTCTTTTGGACATTGGTAATTATATATTCAACTGCGCTCAGCTCATCATGAAGTAAATGTCATGTAACTCCACTCTGTCCGCCGAAGTAAGGTCTACCTCGTTTTGATTTCTCTGTTACCATCTCTCATCTCTCACTAAAACTAGCATAGTTATACAAATGTAAACAATTCAGGCTTAGGGGTGGCGTACTTGTGTTTTATTTATCTTTATCAAAAGAATACTTCAAATGAAACATTCTTCTGCATGAGTTAACAAAGAAACCAAAACAATCTTGGTACGTCTAAAACTCTAAGGAATTCAGAACTGAATGTGAATTTTATGTTAAAAGACCAAAAGCAATTCTTTAAACTTTCTAATGCTTGCAAAATGATACAGTAATTGAATTACAAAAGCATTTGTAGGTTTATTTCCCTCCTTTAAATGATTATATTATATGTACTTGACTGTGCCAAATCAAGGTCTATTTGGTGCAGTTTTCTGTCTCACAGGACGTGAAGGTGGATGCTTAGGGAACAATACAGGAAAAGGGTTGGCTTCTGATATTCCCTCTGAGCCATGAGCCAGGGACTTCTTGAGTGAGAGGGTAGTTTCTTTGTATTTAACAGCCTTTAATGCATTTTTCTTCCTTGATCTTGTCCAGTTTCTTTTTGAGACGATGTAGGCTTTTAATGCATCCCATAATCCTGTGTCATGGTGCATTGAAATAAAGCCACATGCTGTATGTAGAACCTGCAACAACCTTGNAAACAAAATCAGCTTCCAAATGAAAACAGGAAATGCCTTTACATACATGCTGTATGTAGAACCCACAACAACCTCAAGCCATGAGCAGCTTCACCTGGTTCTTGTATTAGGAGAGGTAGAGAAGAGTCAGTATAGGGCCATATCACCTCCATGTACCATGAAATTTATACAGACCTCACTTATAAACACCTCTCAAATATTTGGGTTTTTTGTTGTTGTTGTGTTTATTTGGCTTGGTTTGGTTTGATTGGTTGTTTTTGTTTAGTTTTATTTTGTTTTGTTTTCTTTTCTCCAAACTGAGTTAGTGACTTTGCTCTTCTGATTCTGATTTTCTCAGTTTTTAACAAAATTGAGCGACATAATTAAATCTTCTTAAATTATTATTTTAAACGGGAGGCCTGGCAACAAGCAGCCCAAGGCCTGTGATCTAGGATTCCCCAAAGGACTTATTCAGTCATGGCCCTAATATTTATTTCTGCCTACAGCCATGGCCCTAATATTTTGAAAATGCCTTCCATGAAAAATTACAACCTTTTTTTAGATACCTAAAAGTGGCTGTAAGAGATTTTAGATAGAACATTCAGAAAATGCCTCTTGGAGTATTTGGTCATTGTTTTGCTGGTATATCTGGTACCTGAGGTAAGGAATCCGTTTCTGACAAATGCATTTCCGCTGCAGAATTACTTCTGGCCAGGGAAGGTTGAAGAGCGATTCCACTGACTATAAAATAATTGTCAGGCCCCTTATTACTGGTAATGCTACCAAAGCTATCTATGTGTTTGGTTGTGTACTTCAGACAGTCTTCCCCACTGGAAAAGGCATTTTTACCTTGAACTTCTAGTAACATCCAGCAGCCCCCATCCCCCCTCAAGGCAGTTCCTGCTGGTGGTCAGGCAGGATTAAATGAGATTTAAGGAGTGAGGACTGACCTGCCATCCCTCAGCTGCCAAGCCGGCTCCCTGCACCCATGTCTCTGGTTTCCCTCAGGAGAAAGGAAGCAGCATTCAGACACACAACCTGTAAATCTCGGTTGCATGTGGAGCTGGAGATACCGACTTATTGCAGATACCACTGGTACCTCCTCCAGCACGTGCTCCCCTCACCACTGAGGACCCTGGGAGTGTGCCTGCATGGAAGGAAGGAGCTGTTGGAGCCTGGGTTAAATTGTCCCTACAGTGTGAAGGATTTGCCATCTGTTTAGTGTTTATTCTGCTAGTGGATTTTCAGTCTCACTGTTAAGGTTGCTAATCATCGATTAATCCAGCTCAGTGTGGGCAGAGCACATCAGGCAGTTATAAACTAATTGCAACAATTTCTCTGATGCTACCTTTCTCAAAATGTACTGCCTGCAGCATAGATGAACAGCAGCAGCTCCATTTCTAGTTTTGACCCTGAGCTAACTAGGACAGATCCTGCTCCCTTCCATCCACTGAGATAAAAACAAAGAGAATTTAGAAAAGTTTTTTGAAGGAAAAGTTCTGCCTGGTGTGGCGGGGTTTGTTTTGTTTTTTTTTTCCCAGTTTGTTTTTCTGTTTTGTTTGGTTGTTTTGTTTGGTTTTTTTAAAGAAAACATATTATTGGACCTTCTGTAAACTCACTGCTGTCTGTAGCCATGAGAGGTTAATCAGAGGTGTGAGAGCTTGTATGCTGGTTCTTGAGATGAATACATTCTCTTTGACAGTGTAAATGTCTATGATAATGAATTATCTTCTGAGTTTGGCTTGGTTTTGGGTACTGTTATTTGTTGTGGGGTTTGGTTTTTTTGTTTGTTGTTGTGTTGGATTTTTGTTTGTTTTTTTGTTTGGTTGGTTGGTTTTGTTTTTTTTAAGGAGAAAAAGGTTGAGTGGACAGGTACCTTATGCCTTTACAGTCTGTCATGTTTCTTAACACAATGTACAGCTGGTTGCAAACCAACAATGCATGCTTATTATAATGGCTGCCTGATTTCTAAGTCAGGAGAAGAAGACCTAGGAAAAAAAAATTGAAGTAGAGCTCAGGCTGCACAGCTTTCCACAAAGATATTCTGGAAGAATGGGTCAGTTCTGCCTGTAGAGGTGTCAGAACCCTTTATATGTTCCTGCTATATCTTGCTGTTACCCACATAGATTGTGCATCTTTATCAGAACTGATAGTTTCCAACACATGTGGATTTGTTCAGATTGTGCAGAGGCAACCTTCAATAGTGCATTGACCATAATAATGGCCTTGGATTCCGTGGAGCCCATTCTCAATGATCAACATTAAAGTTCCCCTTATCCTGGCCACACACACACACAAAAAAGAAAAAAAAAAGAAAAAAAAAATTTAGGAGATCAGTAGCTAGGGAACTGGGAATGTTGTGGAGGCAAGATTTTGCAGTTCTGTCATCAGCAAATCTGACTAGAGAAATTCTTAGCAAATAGAAGTCAATTTGCCCTTACAGCTGTATGCATACATTTATCTAAACCACTTGGTGTTTGCTCCATCAACATCTGGAAGGAAGATGAGAGTGGATGTGGGGAGGAACACTTTCAAAAGAAACAATCAATGCTAGAACAGAAATCAGAGCTTTTGCATTTAAAGCATTTCTTCTCTGAAACTGTAGACTAATGTGATTCTAGGCTGCTCAGATTCTAGTGTTAACATGTCTCTTTAAGTTTTGATGACAGTTAATGTAAATATTAATGGCAATTTCATTAAAACTTGATTTCGTACAAAAGTGGGTTATTCTTCTTATTTGTTCCCTTGTGCTGTCATTCCCTGTTGAATAGATGCATCATACAAAACTGCCATGTATGACAACTACTTTATTACATGCACCAAAAGCCAAAACATTTTTCAGATTACAGGCATTTGCACAGAGTGAGATTAAGGTGAACTCACATTTGATATAAGGACTA
This sequence comes from Pachyramphus minor, assembly GCA_013397135.1. Classification (NCBI taxonomy): domain Eukaryota; kingdom Metazoa; phylum Chordata; class Aves; order Passeriformes; family Tyrannidae; genus Pachyramphus; species Pachyramphus minor. The sequence continues at coordinate 2,413 of VYXB01003969.1, read as the reverse complement.
TTGATTATCCTGCAGAACAGGGTAAGAGCGCAACAGGAAAAACTGGAGGACAAAGCTGAAGGACAACTAGTATGGCAGGTGAACAGAAGATTACTGTATTTCTAGTAAAAATTCTTCCTTTGGCTTCTCACTTTTTTAGTATTTATTACTTTATGTTACTTTTCCTCAAACATATATGTCATGGCAAAAAGTAAAATTAATTTCCAGCTACATGTTTAATATTAGGTTTACAATGTAAGTTTTATATTATGTATCTTTTTTGTGTTTATGTAGCACTTGTTGATGGGCAAACTAGTATTCTTCACTTTCTCTAATAGCTTTACTGTAAATGAGTCCTTTACAGAAAACACATAAATATTGTGATTCCCAGCATTATGATGTCATAGCACCTATAAATACTCAAAGTACAGAAATGCATCCCTCTAAATGGAGAGTTTATAGTACTCTTGTGGATACCTTCCAGCCCGAAGATGAGCAGCTCATAACTCTTTTTTGACAGAATAAATAGGAAATCCATGAAATTCAAATCAAGTTCTGTAGAAAGACCCAGGCACCCAGATCCATATGCTATACTTTGCCTTGTACATGTTTGAAGAGCTAACAGACTTAATTGTTATGCCCTGGGGAATCTTCAAAACTACTGTTGGCAGATACAAGTGATATTAACAAGACAAATATGTCTCAGTATATTTACCAGGTGATTACTGCTGTTTCAAAAGCAGTAAATTATTGTATTTATTAATCTGTGGTGCTTCCATGGGAACAAAAGGCAAGCTGTGTTTTGAAATTTTTTATTTTCTTTTTTTTCCTTTCAATTTGAGGGACAGTTAAGGATAAGGAAATGGGAAGAAAGAAGCAGTTTTGGGTGGTGCTATGGCAGCAGTCAAGTTGCATAGTTTATCATTAACTATTTTTCAACAGCAACATTTAAAATCACAAGGTTTTCATTCTGTGTAAGCAAGTGATTTGTGACACCATATACCCTGTGCGATAGCATATGCAGTCTCCAAATGTTTCATCTAGGCATTCTGTTTTTTAAATCACTGCAATATGTTGAGCAAGCAAAGAACTTACCATATAACTTGATTTAGCGTGTGTTTGTTTATATTTACAAAATGTTAAATATCCTATCTCCTTTCTCTCATCTGCACTTCTTTTTCTCCCTCTTTCCTCTCATGTTTTCCCCAAGACCTTATTAAACAACACTTAAATTGTATTCCTATATGAAAAAATTTTAGTAGTATTTGGCGTAAGGTGATTAAATAAACCATACATATTCAGCATAAAATCTTCAACCTAAAGCTCCTCATGAGAATGAAACAATAACTTTCTCCTTTCCCATCCACCTAACCCTCATGCTTTTTAAGCCTGAGCTTCATTTAAGGTTGATCAGGCATAGCCCTGCATGGAGGCTGTGTACTTAATATGACCACTGATGTACTAATTCTGCTTTTTCTTACTTTCTCTCTCAGCTGGAAAAAAACCCTAAAAGTTGTATACAATTTTGAAACCTATTTGTGGAATTCAGGAATTTATGGCAGTGAGCTTCTACTTTTCCCATAATTTACAGACCAAAACCAAAATAACAAAATCAAAGCCATGCTTAGTAGCAAATGCCAGAATGAAATTTTAAAGATTAATTAGGTCTCCTTGTACAATATCTTACAAAGTAGGTGGGATTGTGTAACATGTTTAATTTTTCATCTGTGAAGCCCCACCTTGTTTGCCAGATGTGCAGTGCTTGCTTGATGAGCAGCGGCTCTGTTTTTTTATCCTATCCTTCAGTACAGGTGTTTAAACCTCACCTGTCACATGCTATTTAAAAATTACTTGGGAAACAGCATTATTGGGTTTTGTGCTTGTTCTAGTATCTACTTACAAAAAGATGCTTATTTTCAGAAAAATGTTGTGAGCTGAGGTGCAAGGCCTTGCACTTGGATCAAGGCGAGCCCAAGCACAAATAACATGTTGGGCATGGAGTGGATTGAGAGCATGCACGAGGAGAAGGACTTGGGAGAACTGGTAGACAAGAAGCTCAACATAAGCCAGCAATATGTGCTTGCAGCCCAGAAAGCCAAGCGTGTCCTGGGCTGCATCCAAAGCAGTGTGGCCAGCAGGGCAAGGGAGATGAATCTTCCCCTCTGCTCTGCTCTCGTGACACCCCACCTGGTCTCATGTCTAGCTCTGGGCCCCAGCAGCATAAGAAGGACATGGAACTGCTGGAGCACGTCCAGAGGGGGGCCAGAAATGTGATCAGAGGACTGATACACCTCTCCTATGAAGACAAACAGAGAGAGTTGGGTTGATGAGAAGGCTCTGGGAAGACCTTATAGCACCTTCCAGTACCTAAAGGGGGCCTATAAGACAGCTGGAGAGGGAGGTTTGACAAAGGCATAGAGTGATAAGACAAGGG
>VYXB01003968.1:70398-88765 GCA_013397135.1 Pachyramphus minor | reverse complement strand
GGCCGGCCTGACCCCTCGCCGAAGCCCCGTCGCCACCGGAGACGGGCACCGCCGAGGAGCCGCGACGGGACCCCCCGGCTGCCCAGACCCTTCGGAGCACGGAGAGACCCGCCCGGGCCCCGTCCCTGGGGGCAGGGGACCCCCAGAGCCGCCCCGGGACTGCCGCGGCCTGACCCCCTCGACGCCCGGCGAGACCCCCCCGACTCGACTCGCTGCTGGAGCAGAGAGCCCGGGCCCCCCCGGAGTCCTTCCGAGGGGCGAGGGACCCCCGAGGGGACGCGATCCCTTCCCCGGGCCACGGGAGCCGGCACCCCTGGGACCCACCGGCTGTCCCCGCGGGGGCGAAGGACGCCTGGAGCCCCCTACGAAGGCCCCGGCCCCCCGGCCCTCATCTCCCGTCCCGGGCTGGCCCCCGGCCGCAGAAGATCCCGTTTCCGGGACTGGGGGCAACCGGGCTGCCCAGTGCCCCCCGGCTGAGCCGGCCCTGAGCCGGCGGGGCGGCCGTGGGGTGTCGAGGAGCCCCGGGGGGGCTTCGGCACCCTACACCTCCCCGGCCCCATGGCGGCCAAGTGGTTCAAGGAGTTCCCATCCAACCTGAAGACGGTTTCGGAGAGGGCTCGTCCGGGCAGCGGGAGCCTCGGGAAGAGCCGCAAGAATTCAACCGCTGAGCTTGGGGGCTGCCGGGCAGCAGGGGGTAGCAAGGAAGGGGGCAGCCGGCTGTCACGGGACAACCTGCAGGGTCTGCTCCAGGCTGCCACTGGGAAGATGCGGAAGAACTCTAGAGTGGAGGGAGGCACACCAGAGGGACCCCCCAAAACCTGTGGCACCTACATCAACCGCCTTATCAAGGTGGAGGCTCCCGAGAAAAATGGGAAGGGGTACCCTGGCCCCCTGCCCGCTGGCCTGCCTGCTCCCGAGCAGGACAAGGGAAAGACCCCCAAGACAGAGACGGTAAGGCAGGGACCAAGGCGAGGGAGGGGGAGGCGCACTGTGGGGAGCCCGCAGCAGTGGCAGCTTTAACTGCTTTGGGCTTCTGACTCATTAGCCCGCTGACTCTGTTCTTTCATCCCACTTGGCTCCACTGCTTTCAAATCCCTTCAAAGCTGCCTTCATCCCAACTGCCCTTCATCAGCCAGGCAAGGGTGAGGGTGAGAGGGGTCGCTGGGCCCGCTCGCCAAGTTCCATGAGTCCCATCCTCCCCTGACCCTAGCGCTCGGCTGCTGGTAGAACAAAGGCTGATGTAAAACTTTTCTGGGAAGCTGGACTTTCACCCCTGCACAGCCTTTGGGGGACTGGGAGCTAGCTGCGGGGGGGAGGGGGCGTTGCTGTCACACAAAAGGGTCCCAGAGTTCCCCCCAGGCTCCTCCCCACCGCTGAGGTGCATAGGGATGGACACTGCTCCCACCCAAAGGTGCCACCCTCCTGGGGTTGTAGCATGGCTCCATTTACCCCAGATGAGCCACCATCCTCCCCTGGGGACCCCAGTGTCCTGTTGCCAGCTCTGTGCCAGTGGCATCCCTGCCACGTGTGCTGGGACCCCTGCCAGACCCCTGAGGCCAGCAGTGCCTGTCCCCTCATCAGGTCATCATCCTGGAGGACTACGCCGACCCCTATGATGCCAAGCGCACCAAGGGGCAGCGGGATGCCGAGCGCCTGGGGGAGAACGACGGGTACATGGAGCCCTACGATGCCCAGCAGATGATCACAGGTATGTGCCATGTCAAGATGTGCCATGGCACCACAGCTGGCACCACTCCCCAGCCAGGAGCGCACAGCAGCCCTTGGAGCCACCCAGCACGGGAGGCTTCGGGAACAGGAAAGCTGCTCGCCGCTTCCTGTGGCTGCGTGGGGCCAGATAAGGAGTGGGAGCAAGGCCGGACACTGACCTGTGCCCGCCAGCTCCTTGACCACTGCCATGACCCTCTGCCACTGCTTGATGGGTGCGTATGGCCAGTGCAAAGCCCTCAGTGCCCCCCAGTCATCCCAGGGGGGGGGTACAGCCCCCTGAGACTCCCTCGTGGCCATGCCCCCTGGATGGCGACCCCCCAAGCCGGCGTGGCGACCGTCCAGCTGGCCACAACAACAGGAACTGACTGGGCCGGAAGCTGGAAATAAAAGATTTGCTGCTGATGTTTTTTTTCCGTGCCGGGCAGCCCAGGCTATTTGGTGGAGACCGGCACTGTGGGGAGAAGTGGGGGGCCAGGAGGGGCGAGCCCCCCTGGGTGGCCTCCCGTGCGGCCAGGCTCCAGCCTGGGGTGTAGCATCCTGCCCCTGCAGGCCCCACCGGGATGTGCCTGTGGCGCCAGGGCCGCGACAACAGACCAGGCGCCATGAGGATGGGCCCCTTCCTGCTCCTCCCAAGCTAGTTCCCAATGGGGCGTTCCCCATATGGGGTCCCCCATGCACATCCCACTCCAAGGGCTGGTATTGGGAGTGGGAAGTCTCAGGGTGCATGTCCTGACACACCATCCCTCTTCCCCACAGAAATCCGCCGTCGGGGCTCCAAGGACCCCCTGGTCAAAGCCATCCTGCTGCTGGACAGTCCTGGCGAGTCCGGGGAGGGGAGTGCCAAACTGGAGCCAGCCAAGTGGCCAGGGGGCAAGGAGGTGGCAGGGAAAGGGCCACAGCTCTACGACACCCCCTATGAGCCTGGGGAGGGTGTGGCTGGGGGGACCCCGGAGCGCAGGGTGAGGGCCGGTGACGGGCGCCTGCCCGAGAATGACGAGCGCCCGGCGGGAGAGTACGAGCAGCCCTGGGAGTGGAAGAAGGAGCAGATTGTCAAAGCATTGTCAGGTAGGGGACAGGCGTGGGATGGGAATGGGGATGACAACAGGGACAGGGATGGGGACAGACTTTTTCAAAGGGCTTGTCATGATAGGACAAGAGGGGATGGTTTTAAACTATAATGGGCAACTTAGATTTGATATAAGAAGTTTTTTGTGCTGAGGAGGGTGGTGAGGCACTGGTACAGGTTGCCCAGAGAGGTGGTAGATGCCTGCAAGGTCAAGTTGGATGGGGCTCTGAGCAACCAGATGTAGCTGAAAATGTCCCTTTTCATGGGATTGGACCAGATGGGAACAGGTACATGGATGGAGAAAGGGATGAAACTGGGGCTGGGGAAGGTGCTGGGGCTGGAGATAGGGGCAGAGCTAAGGGTGGGGATTAGAAGTGGAGGTGGCCTAGAAGGGGTTTTGGAGGCTCATATCTCATCCTCCCCAGTCCAGTTTGAGGGCTCGGAGCGTCCCAAGGAGGAGACGCTGCGGCAGTCCCTACGCCAGAAGAGCTGGACCCCCAAGATGCTAAAGCCGGCAGGGGCCGAGCACAGCGAGGGGGAGCGGGTGGACCCTGCCCTGGCGCTGGAGAAACAGCCGTGAGTTGTGAGGCCAAGCCATGTGTGAGAAACGGGGGACGAGGGGGCTGGGGTGTCCAGGGCTTTGCCGTGGCTCAGCATCCCCTCTCCGGTGTCCCCCCACAGCTGGTACCACGGGGCCATCACGCGGGCTGAGGCGGAGAGCCGGCTGCAGACGTGCCGGGAGGCGGGGTACCTGGTGCGCACCAGCGAGACCGGCAGCGGCAAGTACTCCATAGCGCTCAAGTGAGTGTCGGGGTGGCCACAGAGTCCGGGGGGGGTCCCGACCCCGGGCAGGGGGGAGGGGGCGTCCCGTCCTGGGGAGATGCGGCGAGGGGTCCCACCCTGGGGAATGCTGCGGAAGAAGCCCCCCCACTGGTTGTTCACACCTGAGCCCTGATGGGGAGGGAGTACCCAGATCCCATGGGATGGCACCCCCAGACCCACGGGGGGACCCCAGGCGTCCTGATGTGGCACTGGGGCGGGGGGCAGGGGGTGGCGTGTACCCCTCCCCGGCACATTGTCAGGAGCGCCAGTGGCGTTTCCTTCCTGAGGAAGTGGAGCCCCTGGAGCTGAAACAATCAGAGCAGGACGGGAACAAACAGGGGTGGATGCGGCCGCGGGGCAGGCGGGCGCCGGGGGGCCGGCGGCAAAGCTGATGCCCGCTGGCCGCCCAGGACCAGCCAGGGCTGCGTCCACATCATCGTGGCCCAGACCAAGGACAACAAGTACACGCTCAGCCAGGCCAGCGGCGTCTTCGCCAGCATCCCTGAGGTCGTGCACTACTACTCCACTGAGAAGCTGCCCTTCAAAGGAGCCGAGCACATGGCCCTGCTGCACCCCGTCCACTGCAAGCTGCATTAGTGCCCGCTGATGCCTCCCCAGACTGGTCTGCGACCCCCACCCCTGTCGCACGGGGCAGGTCTGGCCACAGAGATGGCCACGTGCCACGGGGAGGGTCCGGCCACGGGGATGGCCACGTGCCATGGGGAGGGTCCAGCGGAAACCCCTCTGTCACGCCATGACCTCGATCCCGGACTCAGCGGGGCTGTGGGGATTTTTGCCAGGATGAATCCTGACCACCCTGTGCCAGAGCTGACAGGCCATGGGGCTGCCCAGGGTGGGGGAACGCAGCAAGACTGGGACTTGTAACGATGTAGTAAAATAAACTTGGCTGAGAAAGGCCAGTGGTCCTGGAGGGCTGGGATGGGGCTTGTGCCAGCAAGAGTCACCACAGTTTTGGGGACCAGGGGTACTGGGGCTCCCCCAGCCACACATCTGCATCCTGCCAGGCTTTTTATAGCAGGGGGCCGGTGGAAGGGAAGGGGAGTGCTGTCCCCAGGGCGCCTGAACACCCGCTCCCCTCACCCTGCGGTTTCCTGCCTGGGTGCAGCTGCAGCTCCCCAGGGCGTTGCACAACCCAGTGTGGGATGGGCACTGCATAGAAGAGGGGGCATGGCCTGGGGGTTCATGGCATGGGGTTTGTGGCCGGGGGTGTGCACAGCACAGCGGGTACAGCCTGGGAGGGACTGGTGGTACAGGGAGCACACTGTGGGGTACACGGTGCAGTTGGGGGGCACAGCAAGGCAGAGGGTGCATGGACTGGGGCTACACAGCCCACTCTCACCCCCCCACACTGGAGTCACTCCCAGGCAAGGGGGGGAACTGCAGTGACCCCTCCATTACTCCCTCCCACACCATCCATTCCAGCGCAAATCCAAAGCATTTATTGGAGCCACGTTGTCTTATTTCCCCAACATATGCTTTAAAAAGGAGCCCCAGGAGGGCAAGAGCAGAGGTATGGGGCTGATCCAGCCAGGCCCGCCCCTCTCTCCCTGACCCCCGTGGCACTGCAGGGACCAGGCCCTTCCCCTGGGATTCCCAAACCTGACCCCGGGCCGGCTCCCACGCTCCGGCACAGCCGTGCTTCCAGTGCTGCCACCACCAGCCATCCCAGCTTGGCCACGGCCCTGACGGTGCCCTCCAGGACCCAGTTCAGGGCTCCCCCCAACTGCTTCTCCACAGGGGTGGCACTGATTCCCCTCCTCAGAGGCTGCTCCCAGCCACAGAGCCAACAGATAGTGGGGGGAGCTACTCCCAGAGCCACATCACAGCCCTGAGGCGAGCAACCCCCACCTGACCCCCAAGCACCTGCCAGTACATTCAGCCCCTGGCTACTGTCTTGAGGAGGAACAGTCCAAGTGGGTGATGTGGAACGTTCCAGGGGCCTTGGGGGTGGGGCATGAGAGCAGGGGGGTGTCACTGAGTGGGGGACTAGGGAGGCCCAGGGGGACCAGCATATGCTGCCCCTCGCTCTCTGGCTTGGTCCCCCGCTGCCTGCCTGTCCACCACATCTGCCTGTACCTGCAAGGGCAGAGAGTCTGTGTCAGGGAGGGCCGACAGAGCCCCCTGGCCAGGCACCCCCCAGCACTCACCTCACCACGATGCCAACAAAGAGGGCAATGCCCAGGAGCAGGCTCCCCCCGGCCACCAGGAAGGCATAGGGGGATGCCATGGGGTGGGCACTGGGTTCCATGACAGACCCTGACATAGAGAGAATGGATGAGCTCATTGTGTAGACGGGGGACCTGGGTGTCCCAACCCCGGAACCTCTCCTCACCACCAGCACCATCAGCATGGTCCTCCCAGAAGAGCTCCGGGGGCACTGTCACCTCATAGTTGTCATCTTCCATGGGAAACTGCAAAAGAAAGCAGGGGTGCACAATGGGATGGGGCAGCCCCCACATCCTTGGTGTCCCCTTGTTGTAGCCCCCAGGGCCGAGGCCATCCTACCTGTGAGCTGAAAGGTCCCATTTCAGAGGTGAGATCCCTGGGGTCTGAAAGATGAGGGGGGAGCATGAGGCTGAGAGACCCCACACAGAGCCTCCACCCTCAGTGCTCCATGTCCCACTCATACCTGTCCAGGGGGTGCCCACAGCCTCCCGACTCCACTCACTCCATGCGCCGTGGCCGAACTCATCCTGTGCCCTCACCTGCACCACGTGCTTCGTCCCCCGCCACGCATCACGAATGTCCAGCCATGTTGTCGTCACCTGATCCACCTAGAGGGGACACAGGGCTGGGGACAGCCTGGACAGGGACCAGCAACAGCTGCATTCCAGGGAGCAGGGTCTCACCTCCATGAAGGTTGGGGCAGGCTCAGGGCGGTAGCGGACCTGGAACCGGAGCCAGTAGAAACGGGGGTCCCAGGACAAGGGGTAGGACCACTTGACCCGCAGCCACTGAGGTGCCTTCTCCAGTGCCTCCACCGTCACATTGAGGGGGGGATCAGGCTTCACTGGTGGGGAAGGGGGGGCTCAGGGCCTGGCACTATGCCTTTGGCCACCCCAGACCCTGGCAAGAGGGGCAGCACTCACGGACACCGCTGAGGGTGATGATCTTGTCTTCACCAGCCAAGCCACTGGCACCGTTGCTGACACATGTGGACACCACGAGGTGTTTGGTGTCCTCGGTGCCAGGTGGCACCTTCACCCGGCAAACGAACTTCCGTGCCTTGGAGAAGTAGCGGCACCGCTGCTCTGTGGCATTCTCAGCCGTGAACCTGTGGGGTCACGGTTCAGTGGGGACTGCAGCATGCACCAAACCAGGCACGGGGTAGCTGGGGGACACACACCCTATGCTCTGGGGTCCCAGGCAGCACAGGGGAAAGGGTCTGTGGCAAGGGAAACGTTCCGTGTCAGGGGGTCCCAGGCAGTATGGGGGAAAGGGTCAGTGGGGAAGGAACACATCCCATGCTGTAGGGTCCCAGCCCCCAGTAGCTGCTAAGCTTCAACTGTGACATCCCAGATGGCACTGGGGGAAGGGTCCATGGGGACATGATCTGTGCCGTGGGGTCCCAGACCATGGTGGACGCAGTGACAGTGGCTCACCTCCGCTTCACCCAGAGCATTGCCCTTGTCCCTGGAGACGGTTTTGTCTGCTGTGGCCACTCACATAGGACATCCTTGTCGTGGCTCCGCCGGTAGCAGGACACTCGGGGGGTTTCAGGGGGCTCTGCAAGGCAAGGAGGTGCTGAAGGACAGGGGCCATAGCGGGCAAGGCTGCCAGGGACATCCCTACCCCGGCGTGGACCCACCTTCCACCAGCAGCCGCAGGGAGCGCAGCGGGCGGCTCCCCACAGAGCAGATGTAGCGCCCTGAGTCCTCGTAGCGCAGCCACTGCAGGAGCAGCACGTTGCCCTCTGCTACCTGCCTCCTACGGCCCCCTGGCACTGCTGCTCCCCGCTCCTCCACCTGCCACCACACTGTGACATTTGTGGGCACCTTGTCCACGCAGGTCAAAGTGATGTTGGCTCCCAGGCGGCCCAACACCACGTCCCGCGACAGTCCTGTGAGGGCAAGAGGGGGTCAGGCAATGAAGATGAGACCTCGGGTGCAGTGAGTGTCTCCAGATGAGGGGGGCACCCCACCATCTGCTCCCCACGTCCAGTGGCTGCTCAGGGTCAAGGCACCGAGCTGGAGAGAGTGTAGCAGTTCCCCACGGAGTGAGGCACCAGACCACCGTCACCGCCGTAGGGACAGGCACCACAGCACCAGACGGGGTGTGTATTGCGGGGTCTGGCGGTGGAGAGCACGGCTCAGGGAGGTGGCAGACTGGGGCGGGTGGTGCAGGAGGGGTTAAGCCGCAGCGCTGGCCGGCGGCTCCAGTCAGGCCTGGGCTCCCTCCAAAGGTCAACGACCGGAATGGACCTGCTGTTCCTTTTGGCTCCTGCTGCTGGGAACGCACCCTGCACCCAGGACACAGCACCCAGCACCCAGGACACAGTCCCCAGCCCCAGCACCCACCTTAACCCCCCTCTCCAGCACCCCCAAGGGTGCCTGGTATCCCCACCCGCCAGACTCCTGCGGGTCAGGCAGGGAACCGCATGTGTCTCCTCGCCGTGTCCGGACCCGCAGGGCCCCGGCACCCGGAGAGGCTCGGGTTCCCCACCCCCTTCCCCCGCCCTGAGCGGTGCCGGTCGCACTCACCGGAGGGGCCACAGGGCCGCCCGGCGGCGGCGAACTGGAGGAGAAGGAGGAGGCCGGGGAGGAGAAGCGGCCCCGGCGGCCGCGCCATGCGCCCGGTCCCGGGCAGAAAAACATCGGCGGGGCCGCCGGTGCCCCTGGTTGTGAAACCGGGCGGAGGGGCGGGGGCGGCACGTGCGCCCGGGGAGGCGGGGACAGCGACGCCGGGGGCGGACCGAGCCGCCAACGCCCCCTCCCACTCCCGGATCCACCCCCCCGCACCCTCCGGACACAGGACACGGCAGAAGCTGCTAGAATATTATTTTCTTTTTTAAATAATAATAAAAAAAAAAAGCTGGGTTTTGGTTCTTTTTTTTCTCAGTGGAGCCATAAAATGATACAATTCCGCCACACAGAAACAAGTAATAAATTATCCACCCCTCCACTGAAATAACCTCAAACAGCCCCTAAACCCCCTCCAGCCCTCACCAACACCCACCTCAACAGGCTCATCTTTGGCATTGCGTCCCCGGGACCCCAACACCCCCGGAGACCACGGGGGGATTCCCCAGTGCCCACCCACACCCCAGGATCGCTCAGTCCCGCAGGAGCTGGCGAGGAGAGAGGAAACAGAGGCTGAGGGTTGCGCAAGACCCCGCGTGGGAGTGAATCACGGCAGCTGCCAACACCCCAGTCCCTGTAGCACGGGAACGCTTCCCCTTTCCCACCCGGCACCCGCTGTCCTGCTGTACCCCGAGGCAGGGGGGCAAGGAGGGTGACCTTCCCCCCCCCATTCTCTCCTACCCAAACAAGTAGCTCTGTAAACTCGGAGGGCTTTTCCTTCCTTTTTTTTTTTTTTTTTTTTGGTTGCTATTTTTTTGTGGGGGTTTTTTTCCTTTGTTTATATAAAAAGAAGACACGTGGGTGAGGGATGGTGAGGGGGCCAGAGCCCCCCCAGGCCCTCCACCTCTGGCATTGATACATTCGTGTGATGGGGTGTTTGCACTCCGTGGAGGTGAATACTGACGGAGGAGCGAATGGGGGCTGCTGGGGATGAGGTCAGTCCGTCCGTCCACCCGCCTCAGGGAGGGAAAGAGCATATTTTTTGGCTACAATGTGATAGTCCAGACTCCTGCAAACCTCAGCACTGATGCCCACACGACCTCTGCTCCCACCATGGGACCCTCTCAGCAAAGGGCTTTGCCCTCCCCAGAGTCATGGGGAGAGGAAGGGACCTGCACTGGAGGGGATGTGACCCTTCAGCCTCACACCTTGAGGGTCTTGTCAGCCACGCCACTGGGACTGCCAGCACCGCTGCCCTCACTGCCCTTCTTCTTCCACAGGGTCTCGATCCAGCTGGTGCTGGGGCGGGAGGAGAAGCTGGAGAGCGCCAAGGAGCTGAGCCGCATGTTCTTGCCAGACATGATGAGCTCCCCGAATCCCTCCTGGTGGGAGAAGGCGTAGCCGGAGCGCCGCGTGCCCACCCGCCCTGCACGCCGCATGCACCGGTGCTGCGTCTTCTGCTTCTTCCGAACCAGCTGAGTGTAGCGCACCTGGGACACAGGGACAGGGTCAGGGACCCATGGAGCCACCTGTTCCCAGGGACAGGGCTCCACGTCCCCACGGCCATGCTCACCGTGTCCGAGAGTTCAGGTTTCAGGTCCAGCTTGAGGAAGCGAAAGGCCACAACGGGCATGATGCAGACCACAGTAGTGAGGGCGATGGTCAGCCAGACTGTGGGCTGGGCTAGTGTGTTCTGTGCGTTGCCTGGGGGGGAACCACGAGTCCAGCAAGAGCCAGGCTGGGGCAGCACCCTGTTGGGGTTGGGGGCACAGGGCAGCCCTCCAGGGACTCACCCACAAAGCGGAACTGGTTGGGGAACATTCGGAAGAGGCCATCACTGTGCATGGTGAAGAGGATGGCGAAGTAGGCAGCCAGGCTGCCCCAGATGAAGAAGTGGTTGATGGCCGTCCAGAATCCCGTGTCCAGCCCAATCTGGAGAGATGCAGGAGGAAGCAGGGCTCAGGGGATGCCCAATGTGCCCCAACGGACTGGGGTGAACAGCCACATCCCTACCTGTACACTGACAACAATCACAAGGGAGGTGGCGACGGTGACGGCAAAGGACTGGTAGTCAGCCAGCTGGGCACCATCATCACGGGTGGCATCAGCGAAGACGCCGTAGGGGATGAAGAACATGAGGACGGATGTGTAGATGCCCTGGGCGATGCAGATGAAGAACTCTCGCTTGTTGAAGAGCAGGTTCAGCTGCCCAGGCTCATAGAGCTTGGGGTACTCCATGCTCCGCTGCTCTGGCACATCCTGAGGGAACAGGATGCTCTGGGTACCTTCCTTTAGTCCCGGGCAGGCTATGGTCCCCAGAGGGACAAGGACAGCCTGGCCTGGGCACCTAGGCAGCCCTTCTTCCCATAAGGGGGGCACAAAGGGGAGCGGGGCCAGCTCCTCACACACCCAGGGGCCCTCTCACTGCCCCCTGACATACCTGGTCAAAGACACCCATGGCAAGCACGGGCAGCGACGTGTAGACAATGTTGTACAGTGTGATGAAGTACTGGTCGTACACAGTCTGCGTGGAACAGAGTGCTCAGGGGGGCATGACACCTGCCCACCCTGTGCCCCACCTGCCTCCAAAGTCCACGTGCCCACACCTGCAGGGACAGGAGAGCTGCCTCCAACGCCCTGGGGTCGCCCACCCTGACATGGGCTCCTTGCACCCACTGCACGCTGGATCCCAGGCTGTGCCTGCTGGCTCAGGATGAGTCTGCAGGGGGAGCCCAAGGACCAGGACCTGCTTCTGAGCCAAGGAGTCCCACAAGCAAACCCCTCCCAGCTCTGAGTGTGAGAAGCCACCAACCCACCTGCGCCGAGAAGCCACAGAAGAAGCCAAACCAGAAGTGGACCATGGTGAAGGCGAAGTTCTTGTAGAAGAAGTAGCAAAGGAACTTGCACATGCGCAGGTAGGACCAGCGCCCGTGCACCAGGAGCAGGCGCTGCAGGAACTTGAACTGGGAGAAGGAGTAGTCAGAGGCCAGCACGGCCTGGATGCCCTCCTGCCCGCTGATGCCCACCCCAATATGGGCAGCTGCAGAGGAAAGAGAGACTGGAGTGAGGAGGGGGCTGCCAAGAGCATAGGATGTAAGAGTGGCAACCCCAGCACAGGGACTGTGTTCCTGTGGGGCACAGAGGGGTGAGGACAGAGGCTGCCATGGGCCCCAGGATGGTGCAAGGGGGGCCCTGTCCCTCCCATGGTCCCCCAGACCCCAGGACTTACTCTTGATCATGCTGACATCATTGGCCCCATCCCCAATGGCCAAGGTCACAGCTTTCTTGTACTTCTTCACCAGCTCCACCACTTGGGCTTTCTGCAGGGGTGTGACACGGCAGCAGATAACAGCCTTGCAGGCACACGCTGTCTCCAGGAATTCCACCTCCATGTCTGCCTCCAGCGCGTGGGCCTGCAAGGAGCGCAGGGGACAGTGAGATCACAGCCCACAGCCAGGCACAGGGCCCTGTACTGCCTGGTGCTCCCAGGGCCCTACCAGGCTGTGCCCATTGATGACCAGGGCGTAATCGCCTGCAATGGCTTCCAGCACAGAGGTGAGCTTGGAGGAGGAGAGTTTCTCCTGGTAGGAGAAGCCATTGCCCACAGAGCGCGATGCATCCATCATCTTCTCTCGGGCTTTTCTGAAGAGAGAGGAGGCATGGGGGGCCATGGGGCATGACTCAGGGCCCTTTCATATCTCCAGCTCCCCCAGTGGTAGCTGTGCCCCATCCTGGCCACATGTGTGCTCTGTCCCAACCCTCACCTAAGCTCCTCTCGCACCTCCAGCACAGTGTGGCCTGTGACCACGAACACCTCTGTCATGTCATCTGTCAGCATCTTGCAGGAGTAGCCAATGTTCACGGCTGTTTCTGGGGACAGGAAACCAGGGGCTGAGCCAGGGTCCACTCAGGAGGGAGTGTCCATCCCACCAGCCCCCAGGCACATGGGATCCAGCCCCCAAATGTCCTCATCTCCAGCCAGCCTAGACCCCGCCCCAGCCACGCCTCACCCTGCTTGTCCCCCGTCAGCACCCAGATTTTGATGTTGGCCAGCGTCAGAATGGCGATGGTTTCGGGGACACCCTGCTGCAGTTTGTCCTCGATGGCTGTTGCTCCGAGCAGCTGGGGGACCCAAACAGGGAGGAGGTCAGCAGGGACTGCCCCCAGCCACCATCCACTCCGCAGTCCCCAGCCCACCTACCATCATATCATGCTCCACCTCGTCGTAGAGGCGAGCCAGGTGATCCTCACGGGCCTCAGGGGCACTGCCAGCCTGGCGCAGCCGCTCTGACCAGTCCCTGTAGTAGCTCTCCTCCAGGTCTTTGTAGGCCAGCACCAGTGTCCGCAGCCCCTCGGCAGCATACTCCTGCAAGTGGTCAGAG
The DNA here is from genome assembly GCA_013397135.1 of Pachyramphus minor. Lineage (NCBI taxonomy): Eukaryota > Metazoa > Chordata > Aves > Passeriformes > Tyrannidae > Pachyramphus > Pachyramphus minor. Next base: position 76,007 of record VYXB01003968.1, on the reverse strand, counting down.
CTGGGAGTGCTGGCAGACCCTGACGGTGTCCCCAGACCCCGATGGTGTTCCTAGGATAGGGCACAAGTGTGGCTCAGTGCTCCCAGGCAGCCACTCTTCCCTCCCCACCCTGCCCCCAGGACCCTGCCCCACACACATTGAGGTGGTCAGTGGTGACGCTGGTAAGGTCTTGGTTCACGGGGTGCAGCCGCTCCAGAAGGATGGTGTCAGCGCCTTTGCAGTACAGCCGGATCTTGCCCTCAGGGCAGCGGACTACAAGGTGCAGGGGACAGGATGCCTGGCTTAAGGGTGAAGGAGCAGGTCCTGCTCTGACCCCCCAGCCACCACCCCACAGCCACATCCCCATTAGCGTGGGACTGGTCCCCCAGCACACCACACCGAGCCCTGCACCACAACCCCACACAGCCCTCCCAGTCCCACAGTCCCTGTGCCAAACACACACCCAGCACCTCACCGATGACAGACATGCGCTTGCGGATGTTGTTGAAGTCTAGGATGGCCAGCAGCTGGTAGGTGATGTCTTGACCCAGCTCGTGCACCGTGATGGTCTTGGGTGTGCGGAACCGGAACACGAAGCCGAAGTTTCTGGCAGCCGTGACCAGCGCTCCCTCGTCTGGGGACTGTGCTTTGTACAACAGCTCCCCTGTGGAAAGCAGGGCGGTCACTGCCAGTGTCCCACACCCTACAGGGACAGGTCCTGCCCCACGCCCACCTTCACTCTTCTCCTCAGACATAACAGTGTGGCAGAGCGAGAGCAGGCGGAAGAACTCGTGCACGTGGGGGTCTCCCAGCTTGACGGCTTCCAGCAGGCTGGGGTCCCAGAACTGGAACCGTGGGTCCGCCAGTGGGTTGAAGGAGAAGTTGACTGGCTCTGGCCTCTGGTGGGGGCAGAGACAGGGTTACTCCCCTGCAGCACGTGGTGTGGGCAGACACCAACCTGGCAGCATCCTCACCTCTCCCAGCTCCGCCTTGTGACCCAGGACATCCTGCACGTCACCTGTGAACCAGGGTATGGAGTTAACCATGACAGGAACCCAACGCTGCTGCTCCACCAGCAGGCACACCCACGGGGACCACGGGACAGCAGCAGTCCCACAATGCTCCAGCTGAGCCCCCTTGCCCCTGGCTGCCCCAAAAGGTCTGCAGGAAGGGAGTCAGTGCACCCCCACCCCTGGGGGCAGCCCCAGCATGGTCCAAGCAACCAGTGCTCACCGTAGCTGTGTCCGTTCACAGAGCACTTGCTGAAAACCATGATGTTCTCGGTGAGGGTGCCAGTCTTGTCAGAGAAGATGTACTCCACCTGCCCCAGCTCCTCATTGAGAGTTGTGGTCCGGGCCTCAGCTGGCGTCCGGCGCTTGGCACAGTACATCTTCCTGTCCCAGTTGATGAAGTAGCTGTGCCCAAGCCGGATCACCTCCACGCTGTGAGGGGCATGGCCAGGTGTCACTGGGGCAGGGCAGCACACTCTGCTGAGCCAGTGACGGGCACACACACACCCATCCCAGACCCTCATCACCCCGGGCACCCGGCACCCAGGGTGCCCTTCCCCAGGGTTGGCCTGCACCTCCTCCTACCAACAGCCACCGCCAAGTCGGGGCCTGGCACCAAGCGGGCAGCCCATTGGGCTCCCCAGGCACCTCACATACCTACACACCCCGAACGCCCTCCCCAGCACCCAGGGCAGACAGCAATGAGCCAGTGGGAGGGGTGGGGGTGACACGTTCTTACCTCGGGGCTAAGGGTGACAGAACCCATGCTGGGGAACGAAAAGAGAGAGAAATTAAAAGAGAGAGAGAAGGGGACAGTACAGGAGCCTGGGAGCTGTAGGAGGGCAGAGCAAAATAACCAGCGTGCAGCCAGGGCAGAGGGAGACGAGCAGCCAGACACACACAGCCGGGAGGACCCCGAGGGACCCGTGGGGTCTGTCTCAGGTCTTGGGGCGTCCCTGAAGACAGACATGACCTGTCACCAAGACAGCAGCCCACACCCACCCCACACACACAGCTCTGCCTGTGGGTCTCCATCCCTGTGTTCCCCCCCCAGAGGGCACCCCTAATTCCTCACACACCCCCAGCCCAGCCCCTCGGCCCCTGCCCTACCTCACATAGAGTGAGATGGGCACCACAGTGTTGAGGATGATGATGTAGGACCAGAAGGAGAGGAAGCCAGAGAAGAAGGCACTGTGCACCCCCTCGTCCCAGGGCAAGTAGATCTGGAAGCAGACGCCCACCTCGTGCTCCCAGATGGCATTGCCAATGGCCAGGATCACTCCCATGCACACCAGGAACCCAAAGATCTGGGGATAGGGCAGGACCGGACAGGACATCAGAGCCCTGACTGGGCCAGAGCCAGGGCTCCCAAGATCTGCCTTCTGCATACCCAGAGCACCAGTGTGTTCATCAGCCGGTCGATGCTCGTCCGCTTAAACTTGGTCCGGCCGCTGTTCTGCATCAGTTTTGTGTCAGGCCCTGGGGAGCAGAAGGGCATCAGGGGGGTGTCTCTCCTTCCCCCTTGTGCAGTGCAGCTGCAGCTGCTGCCTCAGCCTACCTGCGAAGATGACGAGACCAAAGCACCACTCGGTGTTGCGCAGGACACAGCCCCGCAGCAGCATGTTCTGGTTGCTCAGGGGGTACTTGTTCTCCTTCCAGTACAGCGTCCCACCAAACTTGTCAAGCTTGTTGTTGGGGGGTTCACAGACCACCTCGCCTGGGTGCAGGGGATGGCTCAGCTGGGCCTTGCCTTCTTCACATGGCCAGCTGCATCCCAGTGCCCCAGCACCATCCCTGGCTCCTCAGGAATCCACTTCGAGCCACAGGACAACCCTGTGTGGCTGATCGTGATCTCTCCAGGGTGGTGGAGGAAGGAACACAGGGGCTGCCCCGTGGCAGAGGGCTGGTCACGGGCACTCACCGTCAAAGCGAGCCAGCTCACTGGTGTCCCCCAGCTCCGCGGTGACAGGTATGGCCTGGCGCACCTTCATGTTGGTCTCTCTGCAAGCAAGGAGGCACCACGTTAGGGACAGCCTGACAGCGAGGGCCTTGGCAGGTGCTGCCTGGCAGCTCCCATCCTGCCCACAGCCCACTCTCTCACTCCCAGCTCCTGCCTCCCCTGGCCCTGCAAGGCGAGCGGGGGCACCCACCCGTCCAGCTCTGCCGTCTCTATGTAGCACAACCCATGGGGTTCGCTGCTGGAGAGGAGAAGGAGGTCGGCCTGCTGGGAGAGACATGTGAAGGGTTGTGCCGACACCAGGGCTCCACTCCACCTTCCCCAGGGAAGCTCCTGGTCCCTGGATGTCAGCAGGGTCCCTGAAACCTCCACAAAGGTCGTCCCCAGCCCCACGCATCCTTTGCACCCAGGCCTGACCATCATTGCCCCAAGCACCCAGATTCCCAGAGTTCAAACAAGGCTCCAACTCTCCAACCTAAACGCAGCTTCCAGGATGAGAAGTCGCTGGTGTCCCCACCCCAGGAGGTGATGGACAAGCACAAAGGCAGAGTGGGTGCAGCACCATGCCATTATGCAATCCTTATATGCCACCCAGCTGGGACCATCTTCACCTCAGGTTCACACTCACCGCTACAAACTGGTTATTCTCCAACTTGATGATGTCTCCAACACGTACATTCATCCACTGCTCCTGCCGGAGGCTGTGCAGGGACAGTGGACTGGAATCAGGCAGAAGCCTTGCCCTGCCCACTGCCCTGTACCAAAGGGCCACAGGGCCACAGCCCCCTCCCCACTGCCCCATCCCTGTGACACTCACACTCCACTAATCAGCACCTGAGACTGCCGGTTGTTCACCTGGTTGTCGCTTTTATGGCGGAACTGGAAGTCGGGGGAAGAGACAGCAGTGTCAGCTCCTTGGGGAGGGGCTCCTGTGTCCCCCCCTCCCTCACAAATGCTATGGCCCTGGGCACTGCACCCCCACAGCAGGGTCCCAAACCCCTGCCCAGTGTGCAGAGGGGCACAGGGGAAACCACTCACATAGTCATCAGTGGCATCTTTGACAGCTGTGATGGTTAAGACAAGAACCAAAGGCACGATGGTGGTGAACCAGGAGAGTGAAGAGATCTGCGGGATCAGCTGGGGACAGGGAGCAGGAATTACAGAATTGGCCAGCCCCAGGCCTGTGCTGCCCCTGCTCAAGGGTGCCAAACCTCCACTATTCCAAGGAGTGGAAGTGCCTGGAGCCCTCCTGGATGCCCAGGCAGGGAAGGAGAATGTGGGGAGCTCTGCCTGCCCCCCAGCCCTCACCTGCAGGATTAGGAGGAAGAGGAAATAGGTGTTGGCTACTTCCTGGAACTGCTCAAAGAGGTTGACAGGCAGGAAGGTGACAATGTTGTACTTTGAGGTCTTGATGCAGTTGGTCTGCAGACAGATGAGGCAAGAAGGTGGCTCACAGGCTGCCGAGGCCCCATAACCCCCAGTCTTGCTCTAGAGGGCAGGACTGGGGCTCACCAAGCTCTTTGGGGGGCTCTGGGCAGCAATCTGGACTCACAACTCCTGTCCCTGCACTACCTCGGGCACCCTCCTTGGGAAGCTGATTCCTCTGCCTTGGTCACCAGCCTCCTCTAGTGGTGCCCTGAAAGGGTGACCCCGACCCAGACCCCCTGTTTCCCTCTCTGCAACCACCCTTGGAACACCCAGGGATAACCTCCAGAGTTCGGGGGAGGCCAGGGTGAGCGCTGTCCCTCCCCCAGCACCTTTGGAAACTGGTCCCTAAGGGATGAGGGACTGAACCCCTCACACAGAGCGCAGTGTCCCCTAGCCCCACAGCTCCCTTGCCATTAATGTCATCAATGGCATCAGCACAATTTTCTCAGGGACAAATATCTATTTTTTTTTGTTGTAACACCTCCCTTCACTGATCCATGGTTGACTCAGGCCCCAGACCCCCCAAACACCCCTGGGGGGGTTTCAGCTCCCCTCTCACTCACCGCGTACTGGAACTTCTCATTGTACTCCCGTGCGTTGGCTCGCACACGCCGCTCCTCCTCTGCAACACAGCACCCCATCGGTCCTGTGCACATTGACACCCCCTAAACCCTGACCAGCCCTGCACTCTGACACCCCCTGTACCCCAACTCCCCTGCACCCCAACCACCCCTGCACCCTGAGAGCCTGCCAAGCCAGTCCCAGAGACCCAGAACCAGGGAACAGGGAAGCTCCCCAGCTGTGGCACTTTGCTCCCCCATGACAGGACCTGTACCCCTGCACCTGCAGAATCCCAGTGCTGCTGGCATTCTCCCCGCCCCCAAAACCTGCACCCCCAGGTCCCCCAAGCCTGCACTCCTAAACCCCTGTATATTTGCATCCCCAGAGCCCCAGATTCTGCACCCCCCATGTCTTGCTTGTCTGCTCCTCCAGCTCGGCACCACCAGGGTGCCAGACCCTTCCAGCCCTGCACCTCCAGGCTGAATCTCTGCACCCCCAGCCCTGCTCATCTGCAACCCCAGAACACCCAGATTCTGCACCCCAAGACTGCATCTCTACTCACCCAGACCTGCTCAGCTGCACCTCTGGAATCACAGCCCTGCACACCCAGATTCTGCATCCCCAGACCTGCCCAGTCCTGCTTAGCCGCAACCCCGCACTCCCATCCCTGCACC